>CM054939.1:18937524-19241043 GCA_029168755.2 Tillandsia fasciculata | reverse complement strand
CCCACCCCAACCCTCCCCCCCCAGGTATAACCCCCTCTCTCCTCCCTCTCCCTCTCCTCTCTCTCTCTCTCTCTTCTCTCTCTCTCAGTCCCTTCCCAAGGCAGTGCCTTGGGAAGGGGCTTTCCTTTTTTTTTTTTTTTTTTTTTTTTCTTTTTTTTTTCGTTTTTTTTTTTTTAGCTTCAGGATTTTTTATTTTTATTTTTAATAAAAATTTTTTAATTATAAAAAATATTTAAATTTTATATTTAAATTTTAAATATTAAATTTAAATTTTATAAATTTTAAATTTTTTAATTTTATATTTTAATAAATCTAAAAATTTTTATTAATTATAAATATATTTATATTTTATTATATTATATATATTTATAATTTATAATTTTAAAAAATAATATTAATTTTAAAATTGTAAAATTTATATAATTTTTGTAAAATTTATATAAATTTAAAAATTAAAATTTTTACTCCTACTTAAAATATTCTAATACATTCTTTAATTATCAAATTTATAATATACATAAAAATAAAGGTCACATCGTCATTAATTATAAAAGTCAACTTTATACCTCTTATTTCTCATCCCCAATCCAAACACCTATTTTCTTATACCAGGTTTAAACCAGGTTTATCCCTCATTCACAACCAAACACAATTTAGGTTTAAACCAGGTTTATCCCTTACTTTATACCTATACTTGGTATAACTCATTCCGGTATAAGCCACATCCAAACGGTACCTTTTTGTTTTGATGCAAGAATTTTCTTGCTAGTTGGCACGGATTGGCACATGGCCAGCATGTGTCGCTCGTGTCACCTATGTCGATAAGCCTATGCTGCTCATGCCGGCTGTGCCAATATATAAAAGACGGTTTGTGTTGAAGCGTGCCGGCGTGCTGTTCTGTGCTAGTAGCACACCAGCATGTCATTTGCCAGTCGCATGGCAATCATTGATATATTGATTGAATCTTTGTCTGAAGATGTGTTTCAAATCCTGTATTTGAACTATTGTGGCAAGAATAAAGTGAGTGCTACACCATTGTCCGTTGGGTATGTTAGACTGTTTAGAGGTATTTTACATCTTTAGAGGTTTTCAGAAATAACATCACAAGCAAGATCAGTTTGCTTGTGTGCTGAGAGTGGTAGTTTCCATACTATTCCTTTTAAACGACCATTAACGGTTTTTATTAGGGTTCAAAAATCCTGTACTTCTTAATAGTGAATAAGTTAGATGAAATTGGATAATTACTTTCAATGTTGTCAAATGTGCCTCTTAGGCACGTAGGGAAATGCCTTGGTTCTTTATCTCCCAAATCAGCAGGTAGAAGCCAAGAGGGCAGTCTAGAAAACTGTCATTTTTGGCTTTTGGTAGTGGACCAAACCTTACATTATTGCTAATTTTTTCTGAATTCAAATATTTGACCTTTAATATCTTATTTTGCTTGTGATTTCAAAAAGAAGAGTAATAATGAGAATAAGAAGGATAATTGAATGAAACATTCCCTCAGAATGCTATTTAGAAGTAAGCATGTATATTTTTTCACTTTAAAGCAAAATTTGTAGCTTATATCACTTGTTTTAGTATTTACATTTTGCTTTTGATAGTCCTTGAACAAGCATGAAGAAATACTCTTATTGTTTCTATAAAGCCACTTTTACATTTGAAACTAAAATATTATTTATGGGTGTAAAGGCAGCTTTATAAGTTGGTGTTCTTACGTAACTATACCCTGGTTATCGCAAATTTAACCAGCCATGGTACAACATAGCTGTCTTTACAACTGTGACCACCTACCAGTACAATCTCTTGGGTAAACATAACCTTCATCAACTCCTAAATCAGTGGATTAATATCAAACTAGCTGAAGGGGGTTCTGTATTTGGTTGGTGAAAAAAGAGCCTAGAAAATGATCTCTAGTTATATATCAAATTGAGAATGATATACTTTCTGTCGAAAACTTCTTATCATCTGAATGAACCTTGAAGTGCCATGGATTTCATTAATCTTATCAAGCTTATTTTCACCAGAGAAGAGATAACACCAGGAAAGGGAGATCTCTGGACCAAAACCTATCCTGTGTGGGAGAATGGACTTTTAGTAAAACAGTTATGCTTTAGATAGGCCAAATTCCTCCCATATTTTGCTTTCTTTAAATTGGCATGATGGTGAAATAAAATCCCTCTCTGGGGCATAAACATCATAACTTAGATATATTTTACTGTTCTTTGGTATAATTTGTCATGCAATAATCCATAAATCTGCACGTACAGGGTGATCACAAAAACCACAGTGGAAGCACATATTTAAAATGGTTAGACTGTGTAAACTTAAGCTTAAAATGTTTTATAAAATGTGAAGTGTTAGTGAGCAAAACATATAATGAGGCTTCTGGATTGAAATAGTTATAGATCATCAAGATCTAGATTATTCAAAAAACCAAGAACATAAAAAATTTGTTGCAGATAGTAAAATTTTTACAAACCTTTTTTTTGAAATATTAAATTTACTCATATTTTGATGCATAAGGCAAAAGACCTTCCAAACGAAAGATATGCATGCTTTTATGCTGCAGATAATTTGTATTTGACTTTTTGTTATCTCAGAAATGTTAAACTGCTTCTAAAAGATTTGATCAAGTGTGCAAACCTAATCATTTGCTCCCGGAAATGCATATCTATGCATGTGCTTGTTCCAGCTGTCTTTTTTCTCTTGGGAGTGTACTTTTATATAATTACTCTATGATTCTAGCAGATATTGTTTTCTTTCTTTTCCTTTCAATCTTTTTCCTGACATGCTACTGGTACAATTTTGCAATTGACTTTCGTTGTCTGTCAGTTGAATAATCCAAGTTTTTGTGATCCTATGCTGTTGTAGTTATTTTTTTGTTGGTTTTTTTGTGCCAATTTTAAAACTAAGTGCTGGATTTCAATCTTTGTGCCTTTTAACAGATTTCAGAAAGTTGATTTCAGGGTGCCTCCGCAATTACGAAATCTTGGTGATATGACTGTTAACACTCAGTGAGTCTTTATTTGTTTCACAATTAAGTTTCTTTAATCACTATTGATCTCTTTACATCTATTTTATCGTGAAATGAAAATTACCTCTTCGCTTTACTACTGGGGCTTGCAATCTTGCCAAGTAATAATCTCAATCTAGTGATTTGATGTTTGCTTTCTTCTGATATGTTGCTTGTTCAATCACATCCAAATAACAGTAGAGCTATCCTTCTATTCATTCCACCGTGGCTTTCTTCAAAACATTCTTTCCTTATTTAGTCACACTTTATGGAAAATTTGAGGTGATATAGAAAATAGTCATCCAACGAAGTAATTGTGTATGTATTTTAGATTTTCTTAATCAGCTGAATTGCTGTAGAACATTTAGATAAGCTATATCATGTATATAGCTCATCTAGTTTATGGATAGAGGAAGTCAGTTGGCATAGAAGTGTATTTCTTTAGGGATATATTTAATCTTGTATCTATTGTTACTGTCAATAGAAGGGTTTTAGCTTGATGTTGCTTAAAATTTCCAGGCAGCTTGTAGATTATATCAGTTTGTCTTAAATAGGCACCTATGTAGCACGGATACGGATACGGGGATACGGATATGACACGATACGGACACGGCGATACGACATTGTCACAAAACTCTAGGATACGATACGCCGGGAATACTTAAATAAAATATTATTTTAATATATAAAAATAAATTTATGTTGATTATATGTCATGACATATTGAAAAATAAAAAATAAACAAATGGCTAAAAGCAAAACAAATATAGTATTTCCATTTATAAAACCACAAAACATCATAATATTCATCTTACAACTTACATGTACAGTCTACATCCAAAACAACAAAAAGAAGAGAGGTTTTCATCAAAAGGATTTAATTTGGTTCAGTTTCATTCTCATTGGAATCATCAATAAATATCACACTCTCCAAATCTGGCTCATCAAGTGAAAGATTTGCAATTTCAAGAATACCAACACTATCAAATGTGTCAAAAGAATCTCCTCCACCATCCCACATCTTGGTCTCTCCTTTATATATTATGAGCCTTCCTTGATAAAAGGCGAAGATTAGTATGTACATATACTAAATCTTCGGCTTGTTGTGGCGTAATCTTTTTCCTCTTCATAGAGTGAATGAATGAGTAGGTACTCCAATTCCGCTCGCAACATGAAGAGGAGCAAGGTTGGCCAAGTAACTTTAGGGCTAAATTTTGGAGTATAGATGCTGCAGCACCATGAATGACCCATCACTTTTTTGGGTCAAGAACCCCCCTATCTTCAATTGAATCATGCTCATCAAATCCCTTTCCGACAGCAGAAAAATTTGCAAACTCATTTACAATTCTTATTTCTTTGTTATTTGGAAAAAAAAAATTTAAACACTTGTTTCTCATTTTTTATATCTCCAAATCCTTATGCGGAGGAACTTGATTTGGATCCTCATCAATCCACGATGAGCTATAGTATCTAATGAATACAAGAAAAATAAAAATTAGGATACGATGGTTGTATTACAAAATACAAATGAACAAAAGTATATATGAGGTTTAGGGAAAAAAAATTTTACCTAGGGTTCAAAGAATGTGCAATGAAATGGAGTATTGCTTTTAGCCCATCAGTCAATCAAAATTTTGTGCACAACGGAATAAAATGATGATTCCTCGTTTTCTTTCTTTCCTTCATCCTATATATAGCAACTTTTATCTTTTCAATCGTAGAGTCCCACGTTTCATATATCAAATGTAAGCAAGGCTTGTCGGTATTGGCTATCCGAAGTATCTCATTTATGGGTTCGTTAAAAGAAAGAATATAGTTAATTTGATCCGACACAAGTCGTTGAGAATTCTATCTTTTACAAATTGTGCTTTTCCCACATCATCCTCCCTATAGCTAGCCCGCTTGTCACTAATGACCATATTTTGGTGATTTGCTGGAATCGTCTTAGCATGACGATTACCGAAGCGAATCGAGTCTCGGCCATCGCAAGCATTTTCAAGTTGACAAACTCATTAAAGATTGCCAACCTCCTGGAATGATTCAAGATAAAATTCGTGATGCATGCTACGTCTTCCGCTATGATAGTAATCCAACTACATTCATCAAAAGTAACTTCATTGGCCTCGGTATTCTTAGCCGCACAAATATTTTGTAATGCAAGGTTCAATGTGTGCATAACACAAGGAGTCCAAAATATTAAAGGAAATTGTGCTTCAATCAACATTCCCGCAGCTTTGCATACGTGAGCATTATCCGTTATCACTTGGACCACATTTTGTGGTCCAACTTCTTCAATAACTTTAGAAATCATGTTAGCAATAAAATATTTTTCCTTATACTCCCTTTTGCAATTGACCGCTTTTAAGAACATCGGTCCACTCTCTGTTACACCCAAAAAGTTTATTAAAGGCCTTCTTTGTGCATCAATCCTTTCTCTGTTACGCCCAAAAAGTTAATTAAAAGCCTTCTTTGTGTATCAGTCCATCCATCACATATAATGCTTAAACTCTTCTCCTTCCAAGTGCTTTTTATAGGCTCCAATAATCTCTCAATATGTCCTTTCTTGTTGAAGACTAGTTCTCAATATATTATAATTGGGAGGTATATAACCTGAAATATTATGATTAGCCACAAAAGTATAGGAGTTGACATAATAAAGGTTTCTTGCAAGATTAAAGGCAAACCACTAGAATAAAACATTCTAGCAATCTCGCAATGTAGCTGATTTCGAGCCGTCATGTTGAAAGACTTCTTTAGAGCTGTTTCAAGTGTTGATGTTACCATTCTTTTTCTTGGCTCAAAAAATTGCATCCCTATACCCTCTATACTTGTGTCAGAAGAAAGATTGGTAGTAGTTTTTGTCAAAGGAACTTGTTTAGGAATAGAATTCCTTAACCTTAGCTCCGCCTCTTCAACAAGTCTTTTCATCTTTGCAATATTGTCACTAGTAGCCTTAAGGCAACCTTTGATTCCTCGTCTTGAAATTCTCAACAAATGAGCTTTAACCCTATAATATGATCTATTATAAACTTGTTTGTGAAAGTTGCATTCAAACCTCATGTTTACTCCATCCCCTAACTTTTCCACCTTTCTTACATACTTTCATAATGGAGTATTATCGTTAATGCTACTTGAACTACCACTACCACTACCTCCGGTACCACTACCACGGCTACCGCTACCACTACCACCTGCAGAAGCTTGATTTTCACTATTCATTTCCTATGCATGTCAAGATAAATAAATAGATATAATTAACATAACATTATTTATAAATTATAACAATATGTAGCACACAGTCATACACAATTTCAATAAAGAAAAGTACAATGAAATTACATATGTGATATGTGAGATCCTTACCAATCATTTAATTATCATAAAATCTCTCTGAATTGATTATATAAAATTATTCCTAAAATAATTAATCCTTCAATCATATTTTGCCTATTTTCAAATAGTATAACTGTATAAGGTTTTAGTATGTAAACTATAAATCTTTAAGACTTTTACAAAAGAAAATATGCTAGCATTTTTTTAAAAAAATAGAGAAATAAAAACTAAGTTATTTTGTGTAATCTTTGTAGGTTATTAACATTATTAGCCAATTAAAATAAAAAAAAACAACAGTCAAATCCTAAATACCTAAATCCATGGCATTTAATACTAAAGAAAAAAAAAAGAGCGATTTAAAAGCCCATAGAGTTTAATAAGAGAGAGAAAGAGATTTAAAAGCCTATGAGAGTTTAATAAGTAAGAGAGAGAGAGAGAGCCGAGAGATTGCTGCCGGCCACAAGTAGGGCCGCCACGTCCACGAGGAAGATGGCCACAAGCAGGGCCGCCGCCCTCCAGTCTCCACTATCACGCCACAGATCCGTCTATTGATCGGTTCTGGAGCACGCATAGACTTTCCGCCGAATGGGTAAGCCATGCTCCACCTGAACGGAACGGTCAGTCCTATTCACGCTTAATGAAAAGAAAGCGAGAGGATATATCAGAATATAAGGGATAAAATATTAAAATAATAACTTTATTCCATCTATTGGTTCGGTTACAAAAGAGGCAAACAACCGAGCCCTCGGCTCAACAAAACAATAACCGAACGACATAGCTACTACAGACGGTCGATTAGACTCCTAGCCTGGCTACTCGACCATGTTCTTGCCGCGATTGCGTGCCTCACCAACCGATCCGACACCTGAAAGGAGTAAATCACAGGGAGCGAGAATTAATTAAATTTCCAGTGGTTTCAACCACCGAGAAAGAATGTTTTACACTTGGTCTATAGGAAGCATCTACAAAAACAAAACAAAGATAAAGCATGCAGATAAAAAAACAGTAAAGGTTCAAGAAACACCTCAGATGCCTCACCAACACCCAACTAAACCCATATCACCTACCAACGCCTTGGTTGTTCAGATCTACTGAGTATCTCACCTACGCTAAAGCCGAAAGGGTCTTACTTCTTCGATCGGTTGTCCTGTGCGAACCCCGAGTGGAGGTCGAATACTCGTACAGTACTCCCATCGGCGATTCGTACATTCATCTGGGCGAAGTCGGCCGTCCGTACGCTACCCAGATTTGTCCTGGGTGCTAAGTGGGGCGCCGAAAGAACTCCGTACTCGCTACCATCTGGTTAAACAATCCTACCGCCAGGAGAGCCGGGACCTAACCCACGTCACCCTCGGTGGGTATTTCACCACAAACTGCGCGGCGCCTGAAGAACCGGGACGCACCCACGTCATTATTTGGTGGGGTATTTCGCCACAACATCGAATAGGAGGCTGGGTTACACCTACGTCACCACACCCATCATTAGCTCTGTACTTCTATTTCTAGAGGAATCGAAGCATCGATCTTCTCCTTAATCAAGTGCTCTCACGCCACAGCCCGAAGGCCAACTACCCAGTTCACCAACATACCAGAGTACTCTTCTCTAGTCTTTCTTAGGCTACTCCTAAGACAGTCTACCACTCTCTCACATTCAGTCGAACCCTCGGTTCCCCACGACTTCACGGTTCTATCCTGGGATCCACAAACAAAGCACCCGAATACAGGGTCACTAACCTCTACAGTCCAAAACCTTAAGGCTTGGGGAGTTCAACACAACACTCCTTTCACAACCCCTACTTACAACTAGCAGCAGGAAACTAACAACAACCAAAGCTCAAAAGAGTAGAAAAGGTAAGAGATCACCCTTGCTTGACGATATACCCCACCTCAAGCTAAAGAATTCGCTGAAGATTGCAGTCGGCTCGGCTTTTTGGATCGCCAAGGAACGCTCCTTCGGGTACGAGCCGATTCGAGGAAGAAGTTCTTGAACTTCAGAGTCTTCTGAGGATTTTCGATTGCTCGGCTCGAGCTGATCTCTCACAACACCCAACAGAGTTCCCTCCTGATAGACCTGCTTTCTTTACTATTTATAGTGGAAACCGATTGGACACAAAAGAAACAAATATGACTGGGCGACGCTAACCGGGTGACGCGCTGCGGCGTGACAGAGTTGTGCACACAGCACGTCACTTTAGCTTATCCTCATAATAAATAACCGAGTGTTTGCGCAGGCTGGTCCCATCACCAATAGGGTCCGTTGACTTACGAATGAGTCGTGAAGTTGTCCTCACATCGTCTCAAGGCGTTCGGCTCCTCCACAGGCTGGTTCGGCTCTCCACATCTTTCTCTCCTTAAAAGGAGTTTCGTTCGTGAAACTGGCTTACGCACCTTCGCCAAACAACCAAGGAAAGCGATCTCGCATGGAATTCTTGGGCTCCCATGTCGCTTCCCGTTCATCGTGCTGGGTCCACAGCATTTTCACATAGGGGATAGAACGATTCCTCAGCTTTTTCTCACAACGGTCGATGACCTCAACTGGTTGCTCCTCGTAACTCAAATCTTCCTGTAGATCCAAAGGTGGATTACTCAGGATGTGAGTCGGGTCAGGCACATACCTGCGGAGTAACGACACATGAAACACATCGTGTACTCCAGCCAAGCTTGGTGGTAAGGCGACTTGGTAAGCTACAGGACCAACTCGCTCCAAAATCTCGAAGGGCCTGATGTAGCGGGGACTTTGCTTTTCTTGCAATCCAAATCGCTTCATTGCTCGAGTCCGTGAAACCTTCAAGAGCACATGATCTCCAATACTGAAGGTTAGGTTTCGTCTTCGCCTATCGAAGTAACTCTTTTGTCGGCTTTGCGCGGTCAACAACCTCTTATGCGCCATCCTCACTTTCTCTTCGTCCTCTTGCACAACGTCGTGGTCTAGGGCGATCCTCTCACCAACTTCATCCTAATGTAATAGAGATCGACACTTCCTGCCGTATAGTGCTTCATAGGGCGCCATCCCGATGCTCGCCTGGTAACTATTGTTGTAGGCGAATTTCGTCATCGGTAGATACTGCTGCCATTTGATTCCAAATTTATGAACACGCTCGGAGCATATCTTCGAGGATTTGATTGGTCCTCTCCGACTGCCCGTCGCTCTGCGGATGATAGGCTGTGCTGAAGTTGAGGCGTGTCCCCAAGGCTGCATGAAAGCTTCTCCAAAATTGGGACATGAATCGGGGATCTCGGTCCGAAACAATGGATGCTAGTACTCCATGCAGGCGTATCACCTCATCAATGTAAACTCGCGCCAACTTGTCCCGCGACTAGGTAGTGTGGATCGTCAGAAAATGAGCCGATTTCGTCAAGCGATCCACTATTACCCAAATTGTGTCGTGGCCTGCCTGAGAACGGGGCAAACCCATAAAGAAGTTCATAGCAATATTCTCCCACTTCTATACCGGTATCGGTAGCTGCTGCAGTTTGCCGGCTGGGAGTTGATGCTCCGCCTTCACCCGTTGGCACGTTAAGCACTGAGCTACAAAACGCCCAACATCTTGCTTCATTCTCGGCCACCAGAAATGCATCTTTAGATCCTTGTACATTTTGGTGCCGCTAGGATGGATAGTGCAGTTGGACTGATGTGCTTCCCTCGGAATCTCCTCTCGAATCTCTGGGTTACTCGGCACACATAGCTGGTCATTGAACTTTAGAATCCCATCCGAGCCTAAACTGAACTTTTCGGCTCCTCCACTTTCCAAATCGGTTCGGATTTTCTGAAGTTTCTCATCTGAGCCTTGCTTCTCTTTAATTTTTTCCGGCAAGGTCGGCTGCACCCTGATACTCATCAGTCTTGCCGGGGTACCGCTCGCAACAACCTCCAAGCTGAAACGGCTAATCTCTTTTCACAATGGTGCTTGATTGGTGATCATCATCGCAAAGTTTTTCATGGATCTTTGGCTCAGAGCATCGGCTACTACATTCGCCTTTCTAGGGTGATAGGACATTGTAAAGTCGTAGTCCTTAAGTAACTCCAACCACAGACTTTGCCTTAAGTTTAACTCCTTCTAGGTGAATAGATACTTCAGGCTTTTGTGCTCCGTGTAAATTTCTCAGTGCTCGCCGTAGAGATAGTGCCGCCAGAGTTTCAAGGCGAAAATTATCGCAGCCAACTCAAGGTTATGGGTGGGATAATTCTTTTCATAACTCTTCACCTGCCGAGAGGCATAGGCAATGATCCTATCCTCTTGTATCAGAATACAATCGAGACCACTCCCTGAAGCATCACTGTATACCACATATCCTTTACCTAGTGTAGGCAGAGCAAGGATAGGAGTCGATGCCAACTTCTCCTTTGAAAGCCGAAAGCTTCTGTCACACTCTTCGCTCAAATAAATTTGGCTCCTTTGCAGGTAAGTCGCGTAAGCATAGTGATTTTTGAAAACCCCTCCATGAACCGCCTATAGTACCTAGCCAGTTCGATAAAATTTCGCACCTCAATCATATTCGTCGGCTGTGGCCAATCCTTGATTGCCTTAACTTTCTTAGAATCAACCGAGACTCCTCCTTCTGAGATTACATGGCTCAAGAATGCAGTCTCCCGGAGTCAAAACTTGCACTTCTTCAACTTTACGAACAATCTTCGCTCCTTTAACACTTGTAAGACTTGCCCGAGGTGCTCATCATTTCGAGAATAGACTAGAATGTCGACGATGAAGACTACCACAAATCGGTCGAGAAACGGTTGAAAAACTCGGTTCATGAGGTCCATGAATGCAGCTGGGGCATTGGTAAACTCGAACGACATTACAGTGAGCTCATAATGACCATACCGAGATCTGAAGGTCGTCTTGTGCATATTCTCCGGCTTAATCCTTAACTGATGGTATCTCGATTGTAGGTCGATCTTCGAGAATATCCTAGACCCTTGTTGCAACTCGTTGAATAAATCCTCCAACTGGGCCTTATGCTCCTTCAATTCTGTAGGTGCCATTCGTTAGGGCGCCTTCGAGATTGGCATCGTCCTAGGAATCACATCGATCACAAACTCGATCTCTTGGCTTGGCGGCATACCTGATAGCTCTTTTGGAAAAACATCCGTGTACTCTTGGACTATAGAGATATCCTCGAGTGCCGGAAGTTTCGCTCGTTCCATCACCACCGTGGCTTAAGGCAGAACCCGGTAGCTCCGAAGATTGAGAACGGTGGGACCCTCCAGATTGAGAATGCGAGCGCAAGAACTTAGAAGGTCACTTGCCACTCGACTGACCTCTACTCGACTGTCGCCTCTTTTCTTTCTCATTTTTCTTCTCGAACATCTCACGGTCCTGACGCATGGCCGCTTCCCCCCGCTCAACCAACTGTGCACGATCCACAATCTCTCGATAGTTCTGAATGTTGAGCGGCTGGACCTTGAAGAAGATGCTCGGGTGGAGACCTTGCTCGAAGCAACGAGCCTTATTTGCCTTGTTTTGAACAATCAAAGGAAGGCAACACACGATGCGGAAAAACTCCCAACTTGTATTCTTGCACCGTTCGCCTCCCTTGTCGTAGATTCTTGAAAGTCTCCTCCATCTACTGCTTGGCGCTGCCAGGGAAGTAGGTTGCGAACAACATTCCTCGAAACTTCTCCCAGGTTGGAGGAGGTAAGACCGCTTGGTCACGCTTGCTCTTCTCGACCTTCCACCATCGACGAGCCATCTTGTCCAGAAAAAGGAGAGCCAGAGTGACCTGATCTCGGTCCAGAATCCGTAGGTTTCGAACTACTGCTCCATTGAGTCGATCCACGACTCGACGATCATCGGGCCTCCTTCACCACTAAACACCAGCGGGTTGAACTTCTGGAAGCTAGCAAGACTCTATCACTCGGTCTTGCTTCGCTCTCTGAGCTTTATACTGAGCTGTTGAAGCTTCCGATCCTGTCCTTCGGGGCGCTTCTTGGGTAGTCCCTGTGGAAGGTGGTTCTTTGGGTCCCCGAGCTGGTCGTGCGGCTCTCGTCTGAGGTAAAGAACGTGTCATGGAGCCTCCGAATCTGCTCCTTCTGCCGCCGCAGGGCTTTCCCTTGACGTCGGAAAGTCTCAGTCTACTGCTGGACCACATTAAGGAGTGTGGCCACCTGATCCCGTAGCTCATGCACATCTCTCGTCTCAGTCGGAGCCGACGGAGTGGTTGTCCTTGGGGTGCCATGCTCACTGCATAAAACAACGTTAGTAACAACAACCGAAACCTATGACTCGACCTCAAAGCAAATCAACCAAACAGGACCCAATTAAGCGAAAGTCCTTGAGGGACATTCCTTTTCACTTTAGTCATTGCGTTGTCGGCTGCCAACGTAATCATTCGAATGTGAAAGTTCGGTTCCCCTGATCGGTTCCCAACATCCTACTCGGGAACACTATTGACCCAATCTTTTGCTTTCGCCGGAGGTCACTAACCACTCACGCTCTCAACCTTCTAAGGCCTTCCTATGGTTCATGACTCCCTATCATCTATGGTTCAACAGTATAATACTAACCACCTAGGACTTCTCCTAGGCTCTGATACTACTACAAAGTTTGTCACGCCCCAGATCCGTCTATTGATCGGTTCGGGGGCACGCACAGACTTCCCGCTGAACGGGTAAGCCACTCTCAACCCGAACGGAACGTTCAATCCTGTTTGCGCTTAATAAAAAGAAAGCGAAAGGATACACAATATTAGAGTATAAGGGATAAAACATTAAAATAATAACTTTATTCCATCTATCGGTTCGGTTACAAAAGAGACAGACAACCAAGCCCTCGGCTCAACAAAACAACAACCGAATGACACAGCTACTACGGACGACCGGCTACTCCTAGCCTCGCTACGCGATCGTGTGCCCTACCAACCGATCCGACATCTGAAAGGAGTAAACCACAGGAAGTGAGAACTAATTAAAGTTTTCAGTGGGTTCAACCACCAAGAAAGAATGTTCTACACTTGGTCTACAGGAGGCATCTACAAAAGCAAAACAGAGATAAAGCATGCAGATAAAGAAACAGTAAAGGTTCAAGAAACGCCTCAGATGCCTCGCCAACACCTAACTAAACCCATGACACCTACCAACGCCTCGGCTCATATCTGCCGAGTATCTCACTTGCGCTATAGCCGAAATGGTCTTACCTCCCCGATCGGTTGACCTGTACGAACCCCGAGTGGAGGTCGAATTCTCAAATAGTACTCCCATTGGCGACCCGTACATTCATCTGGGCGAAGTCGTTCATCCGTACGCTCTCTAGATTGGTTCTGGGTGCCAAGTGGGGCGCCAAAAGAACTTGCACTCGCCATTACCTGATTAAACAATCCTACCGCCAGAAGAGCTGGGACCCAACCCACGTCAACCTCAGTGGGTTTTTCACCACAAACTGTACAACGCCTGGAGAACTGGGACGTACCCACGTCATTCTCTGGTGGGTATTTCACCACAACACCGAATGGGAGGCCGGGTTACACCCACATCACCACACCCATCATTAGCTTTGTACATCTATTTCTAGAGGAATTGAAGCATCGATCTTCTCCTCAATCAAGTGCTTTCACGCCACAGCCTGAAGGCCAACTACTCAGTTCACCAACATACCAGAGTACTCTTCTCTAGTCTTTCTTAGGCTACTCTTAAGACAGTCTACCTCTCTCACATTCAGCCGAACCCTTGGTTACATCACTCGGTTCTATCCTGGGGTCCACAAGCAAAGCATCCGAATACAGGGTCACTAACCTCTACAGTCCAAAACCTTAAGGTTCGGGAAGTTCAACACAACACTCATTCCACAACCCCTACTTACAACTAGCAGCAGGAAACTAACAACAACCAAAGCTCAAAATAGCAGACAAGGTAAGAGATCACCCTTGCTTGACGATATACCCCACCTCAAGCTAAAGAATTCGCTGAAGATTGCAGTCGGCTTCTTGGATTGCTAAGGGACGCTCCTTCGGGTACGAGCTGATTTGAGGAAGAAGTTCTTGAACTTCAGTCTTCTGAGGATTTTCGGTTCCTCGGCTCGAGCTGATCTCTCATAACACCCAACAGAGTTTCCTTCTGGTAGATCTTCTCTCTTTACTATTTATACGGGAGATCGGCTGGACACAAAGGGAATAGATATGACTGGGCGGTGCATTGCGGCGTGACAGAGTTGTGTACACGGCACGTCACCTTCGGCATGTCACCTTAGCTTATCCCCATAATAAATAACCCTAGTGTCTGCGCAGTTTTCGGCGGCTGTCCCATCACTAGTAGGGTCCATTGACTTACGTATCAACCAATCACGCTGGCGTGAGCCGTGAAGTTGTCCCCATATCGTCTCAAGGCGTTTGGCTCCTCCACAGGCTTGTTTGGCTTGCCACATCCACCGTCGACAAAAGGGTTTGGGGTTCCGCTCGCCAAAAATAGGGTTTGGGATTTCACGCGCTCACTCTCTCTCTTGCTTTCTCTCTCTCTCGGAACAAAACAAAAGAGGTATTGATCGTAGCCCAAAAGAAATAGGGTGTTTTGTTTAATTTCTTATGGTGTTGGATGCGGGTTTTTTTTTTAAAATTTTAAATTCTACCTGTTTAGACCCGAAAGAAATAAGGTTTTTTTTTTTTTTTTTTATTTCATATGGTTTTGGATGTTGATATTTTTAAAAATTTTAAAATCCGACCCGTTTAGACCCCGAAAATACGCCTTCTGTATCCCGCTTGTATCCTAAAACGTGTTCCGCCGTATCCCAAAACGTGTCCCTCCGTATCCTAACGTATCTAATCCGTATTTGATATTTCTTTTTTAAATACCAGATACTTCAGTCCTGTATCCGATACGTATCGGGCACATATCGGATACGGGAACGGGCTGTATTTTAGAGTATATGTGCATCATAGATAGGCATGTGGTTTTTGTAACACTCTATACTCAACATTGATAAACCAATGTTTCAACTGTCTATTGTGCCATACCGTAGTGACTAGATACCAGCGCGATATGACCTTCGTGTTGATGGCACAGGTCAACATCCTCTACTTTTTGATTTTAGCTAGCAGTTATCTCAATAAGAACAAAAGATTTGATATAGCCATATAATAAACAATTAGAGTACTTCGGTGCCAAAAAAAATATTTCATGTCATAGTGTATAGGCACATAGGTATTTATGTCACCAGCACGCATCGTCACGCCCCGGCATGCACCGTGCCATGCTATTCTGGTTTCTCAGCAGGATCCCATGCCATGACACTAAAATGCTTGGAATAAACGAAAATGGGAATTGAGAGATTATAATAAGGGGATTTTTTAAAACTAACCTTACAAACTTTTGTATTTGGGAAAATGACCTCGGCAAAAATAAATTTGCAAAACTAACCCTACTTTTGCCAGGTGGGCGCCACGGCGGACTGACGACATGAAGACGCTGAATGATTCAGCGTCTTCAGTATGCCTCATGAAAGACGCTGAATCAATCAGCGTCTCCTAAAAAACCCTACGGAGACGCTGAATGAGTCAGCGTCTTCAGTATATTTTGAGAAGACGCTGATTCATTCAGCGTCTTCAATGCTACACACTGCACCTGAGGACTTGGCCAATTTTTTTGCGAAATTGGCTAAGTCCTCAGATAAGAAGGCGCTGGGTTGTATACACGTTAGAGACGCTGAACCATTCAGCGCCTTTAACTTCTAATGTTAAAGGCGCTGAATAGTTCAGCGCCTTTAACACATAATGTTAAAGACGCTGAATGGTTCAGCGCCTTTAACTTATAATGTTAAAGGCGCTGGCCGATTCAGCGCCTTTAACTTATAATGTTAAAGGCGCTGACCGATTCAGCGTCTTCTTTACGCCTTATCAGCCCGCGCGCGCAGCCTTCCTCTTCACTTCTGCTCTTCATCCCCAATAATTCCCGCACAGTGACGGAGTCCCCCCTCCCGTGAGCCCCTCCCCCCTCCGATCCCCTCCCCACTCCCGTGAGCCCCTCCCCGGTCCCGCATTGCCGAGCTCCGATCTCCACTCGCGCCGATCTTCACGCACGAGCTCCCTCTTCTTTCGCGAAATCTCGCCGCCCCGATCTCCACTCGTCGTCGTCGCGCCCCCGCCGCCCCGATCTCTCACTGTGAGCTCTTGCACTACCTCTCTTCTCTCTCTCTCTCTCTTTCTCTCTCTCACGCGCACGATCTCTCACTGTGAGAGAGTGATCTCTCACAGTGAGAGATCACTCTCTCACTGTGAGAGAGTTCTCTCACTGTGAGAGAGTGAGCTCTCACTGTGAGAGAGCTCACTCTCTCACAGCAACAAAAAAAAAAAAATAAAAAAAAAAAATAAAGAAAAAAAAACTCTCACTGTGAGAGAGTGAGCTCTCATTGTGAGAGAGCTCACTCTCTCACAGCAAAAAAAAAAAAAAAAACAAAAAAAAAAAGAAAAAAAAAAAAAATCTCTCACTGTGAGAGAGTGAGCTCTCACTGTGAGAGAGCTCACTCTCTCACAGCAAATTAAAAAAAAAAAAAAAAAAAGAAAAAGCATGATCTCTCACTGTGAATTTACATTTTAGTTACAAATTTTAGCTAATTTTGCTAATTTTAGTTAATTTTGCTAATTTTGCTAATTTTGCTACAAATTTTACTCACTGTGAAGCCCTCTCACTGTGAGAGAGCGTGAGCTTGATTTGATCTCACAGTTAAGCTTGATCACCAATGATCACAGTCAAGCTTGATCACCAATCACAGTCATGGTTGATCACAGTGAAGCTCTCACTTGAGCTCTCACTTGAGCTCTCCCAAATTTAATTTTGTTACAAAGTTTAGTTAAATAATACTGAAATTTAGGGCTAGAGCTCTCACTGTGAGAGCTCTCACTTGAGCTTCACTGTGAGAGCTCTCACTTGAGCTGTCACTATGAGCTCTCACTTGAGCTCTCACTGTGAGCTTCACTGTGAGAGCTCTCACTTGAGCTCTCACTGTGAGCTCTCACTTGAGCTCTCACTTGAGTTAAATAATACTTGAGCTCTCACTTGAGCTCTCACTGTGAGAGCTTCACTGTAAGAGTCTCTCATAGTGAAGCTCTCTGTGAAGCTCTCACAGTGAGAGACTCTTACAGTGAGGGAGTGAAGATCACTCTCTCACTGTGACAGAGACTGAAGATCACTCTCTCACAGTGACAGAGTTAAAAGTAGTATTTTGAAGTGGTTAAATTTTGTTTTGTAGTTGAAATGGCTAATCCTCGCATGCCCATAAGTGTTCATTGGGATGGACAGTTAGTTATCGATGAGAATGGTCCACGATATATCGGCGGTCAAAAGAAGCTAATCGGGATACCGACTGATTGTACATATAGTAGGTTTGAGACGAGAATGTATCGTTTAGTAAATTGTACAAGCGAACAATTTCGTCTAAAATTTACTATTGGTTGTCCCACGATCGGTGGTGGATTTTTAGCTCACGAAGTACTAGATGATGAATCATTGGAGGGAATGATAGGATTAGGTCTACATCATGGTGTTGTGACGGTATATATTGAGAAAGAGTTACAACCGTCGGCTAATTTTGAACCGCAAGGATATTACACCCAAATGCTCCACAATTATATTGATTTGGGTCCTTCCGCCAATTATATTCCACACGAAGGTGGTGTCGGAATGCCAAGGTTAGAACAATCCCTAATGATTTTGTCATTTAGCATAATATTTAATTGGACTTAAAGATTGTATACATTGCAGAGAAAGTGAGTATGACCCGATTGAGAGTGTTGTACCTTGCTCGTTTAGTAGTGTGCCACCAACGACCACATGTGTGGCACCTACGACCACACACACGCAAGCCACGACCTCACGCGGACACCGCAGGCATGCCACGACATCACGCGAACAATGCACGACCTCCCGTATTGAACCAAGCATGTCTCATTTACAACTAGAACCTTCTGATTGGGGGTAAGTACAAATATAAATTAAATGTTAAGTTTTTAAATTAATGGCAATGTTGGAATTTAGGTTTACCAAATTTGCAGGTTATCTAATTCCTATGAACATTGGAATCCACCTGCTATTAATGAATTTGATACGAATGTTGAGGAAGGAGGTGATAATGTTGACAGGGGTGGTGATAGTGATATTAATCATGAGGATTCACCAATCCATGATGATCAGAATAGTAGTGAGGATGACGAACCGGATGTTCCATTTCCAGATATAGATGAAAATCATGATGGAGGGTTAAATGATCTTGCAAATGCAATTTACACTCAAGTGGACAACCCACAAATCAGCAATGATTACGTAGACAATCCTGACGAGGAACATGAATTTATTGATCATCCGGATCGTTTTATTTCCGATACTAATTGGATTAATCAGTATGTTGTAGATCAAACAGATCTTAATATTCGACAAATAGGAGCTGGTCGACCTACCATCGACGAGAGTTGGGCTGGACGTGTCTTTCAAGATAAGCCAACTTTATTGGATGCACTAGACCGGTGGCATATTCAGCATAATGTACAAATGAAAGTATTGAAATCTACAAAAACGACGTACACAGTCAAATGCGTAGTAGAGGAATGTTCTTGGAGATTACATGCTTCAGTACCCAAAAATGCGACATATTTTAGGGTAAAAACATATGCTGGTCCACACACATGTGTGATTCCAATACTTAATGCGGCGAACCGTAACTGTAATTCCAGCCTTATATGTCAATTGATCCTTCCGGTGTTAAAAGTCAGACTTAATTTAAGGCCAAAAGAAATTCGAGAAATGGTGCAAGCAGAGTTCCATACTGACATAACATATTGGAAGGCTTGGCAATCAAAGATTAAAGCATTACAAATTATTTACGGGAGCTGGGAGCAATCCTACACCGACTTGCCTCGTTACCTGTCACAGGTAAAGATTTATAATACTGGTACTCAATGGCATCTGGATCATACGTGGCCGCGAGAAGGCATTTTTACCTTTCATCGTGTTTTTTGGTCATTTGGACCTTCGATACATGGATTCGCACATTG
The DNA here is from genome assembly GCA_029168755.2 of Tillandsia fasciculata. Lineage (NCBI taxonomy): Eukaryota > Viridiplantae > Streptophyta > Magnoliopsida > Poales > Bromeliaceae > Tillandsia > Tillandsia fasciculata. Next base: position 19,221,725 of record CM054939.1, on the reverse strand, counting down.
TCGGCCGTTGGTTAGTATTGATGCCACACATTTATACGGCAAATACGAAGGTCATGCTTTGATAGCGACGGCTGTAGATGCAAATGATGGATTATATCCTTTGGCATTTGCAATTTGTGAGGGAGAGAATGCCGGCAGTTGGCAATGGTTTTTGCATAACTTGCGTCGCTATGTTACCCGTGATAGACAGATTTGTTTAATATCTGATCGATTTCCTGGATTGAAGGAAATAGTTGCTGATATCTATCGTCCAGCACGAGGGCACGCGCATCGTTGGTGTCTTCGACATATGAAAGCAAACATGAAAAAGCGCTTCAAGACCGACATATTGTTAAATAAATTCTGGGATATCGGAAAGGCTGCAACACCGACGGAATATAATCAGCTGAAGGAAGAATTAAAGGTGTTGGATAACGATGCATGGGAGTGGGTCCATAATCTAGACAGATATAAAGAGTACTGGGCAAGAGCATTTGATGGAGGCAGACGGTTTGGAATGTTGACTACAAATCTTTCTGAATCCTTAAATGGGGTTCTTAAGGACACCCGTGGTTTGCCTATCACAGCTTTTGTTGCGTCTACTTTTTATAAGCTTAATACCTATTTCTTCAAGCGCCGTGAGGACGGTGAACATTGGAATGACGCTTTTGTGAGTAAAGTAAAGAATCAGATTACTGAAAATTTAGAAAAGGCGCGGGTACATTCCGTTGTAAGATTTGGACTCACCGAATTTGAAGTACGTACTGGAGATTTCGACTACAAAGTGATCGTCGATGGTTCAAATGTCGAATGCTCATGTTGTGAATTACATCTAACAGGAATACCTTGCTCGCATGTCTTAGCAGTTTGTAGTACAACACATATGAGATTACCATACGAGAATTTTACTTCACACTGGTATAGTACAGACTGCTATCGTGCGACGTACGCACCACAATTTCATCCTGTTCCTGATAGACGGCACTGGCCACGACCCCAAGGTCCGCCGATTGTACCGCCCCCTTTACGAAGGAAGAAAGGTCGTCCACGATCTACACGTATTCGTAATGTAATGGACGAGGGGGGTGGCCGACGAGGGAAATGCTCCATTTGTAAGCAGGAAGGCCATTATAGGAGCACTTGCCCACAGAATACACAAATAGCGCAACGAGGACGCCGGCGTATGATTTACACAATTATATTTATCATGTCTTAATATTTATTTATTTCTATCAATCATGTTACTAATATGTAGATTATTGCTAATTGCAGATGGCAGATCACGAGGACGCGGGGCCAGTTGATGCGTCGGTATTAGTAGACCAGCATCGCCATCGGTCAGCCTTTATCACGACTGAGGTAAGAGCTATAAAATTTCATTTGATATTTTATTGTAATACCAATAAGCTGAATTAGTGTAAAAGCTAACTATATTTGTTTTCGCATTACAGGGGTATCGTGCGGTGGAGTTCTCAGAGCATGGTCGGAAGATCAACCAGTGGGAGATTGAGCATCCAGCTGTGCTAGATATCCTCCGGCTATCTGGATTTTACGGGGTAGCACGGTTGAGACGAGTACAGCTGGATCAGGCTCTACTAGCGGCCCTTGCCGAGAGGTGGAGACCGGAGACCAACACGTTCCACTTTCGACATGGTGAGATGACCGTCACACTCCAGGATGTGGCGGTCATCTCAGGTCTCCGTGTCGACGGTCCACCGGTAACGGGGAGTTCACTTCAAGAGTGGGTGCCGCTCTGCGATGCATTGTTGGGAGCTCAGCCCGAGATATTAAAGGGGTCGCAGATACGCCTAACCTGGCTATCTGATCACTACAGCCATATACCGCTAGATGCCCCTCCAGCACTAGTCGCAGCTACAGCCCGTGCATATATGTTATATCAAATCGGGTGTAGCTTGATTCCCAACCCCAGCGGACGCACAGTGCACCTAAAGTGGTTATCACTAATGGCTGATTTCCATCTGTGCGGGGTTTATGCGTGGGGTGCAGCTTCCTTGGCTTCTATGTATCAAGCGCTGGGATTTGCCTCACTGCACGGGAAGGCCGAGTGTTGTTGTTTTGGCACGCTATTGCAGGTATAATATATAATATATTGATTTCATTATTTCAAATAATTAATCTTTTATTTCTAATATTAAGTCGTTTGTGTTAATATATAGATTTGGGCTTGGGAGCACATTCATATCGGCCGACCTACAGGCGTCCGAGCGCTACCCGACCTTGCAGATCTCCCTCTGGGTTGCCGGTAAGATATTTATTTAATATAGTAGATTTTTGTATTTCATAGGTAATTACAACTAATATATATATTTTACAATCTAGATGGGCAAACGCTGGAGGACTACGCTTCAGAGCCAATGTCAGGACCGCTGACATTGAGTTTTATAGAGATGAGTTAGATCAGCAGAGAGAGACGCAGGTATGTAGATGTTTAAATCAATACTTTACATATATTTTTTCTAAACTTTTTTATACTAACTGATCATTTTGTGTCATTAACAGGTTATATGGATGCCGTACACAGAGGACATTTTAGCTGCATTACCAGACTTCTGTGTACAGGGCTCGCAAGTCTGGCGTTCAAGGACAGTCATCATCTGCTATCACATAGTAGAGATGCATGTACCAGACCGAGTCCTGCGGCAGTTCGGTCTTCTCCAGCATGTACCTATCAATGTGGAGTCCATCGTACGCATGACATCACGTGGGCGTGCGGATGAGGATTGGGCTGCATTTCACGCTGCATACATTGAGAGGTGGGCTGAGAGGCTAGATCACATTGTTGATCAGCATCCGGCTGCTGGTGATGACCCGCTGCAGGCGGCATCCATTTACATGGAATGGTACTGGAAGATTACCAGGAGATGGATATATCATCCAGTGGAGCGTCCTCCGCTGACTTATCATCCACGTGGGCATATCAACAGGACAATGGTATAATCATTTTTTTGTAGAAATTTAACATGTTTTGTATATTTAATCTAAATTTAATCTGTTAATTGAAATGCAGGCCGATACGCTACGACAGATGGATACCACTATAGGCCAGCTATTGGATGATCGTCCGTCGCCGACGAGGATATTCAGGACTCTGACAGATATGCGATCGCATATTCATACGGCACTACAAAATGAACCATCAGTACCTACTGTCAGAGTTGCTGAGGGACGAGGAGATTATGCTCACGCATCGTCCTCGAGACATCAAGTACCTTCATATCACAAAAAATTTCTAATTTAGTCTTCAATTTCAAATTACCTAACTATTTACGCCATTTCAGGTGCCGCGATCTCCAAGTCCTCCGATTCAAGACCCTACGACATATCCCTCGACGTCAGAGACACTCCCGCCTCCTGTTTCACGGACATCATTTGCTTCAACATATTCACGTCGTCGTCCGTCGTCATCATCACAACACGAGATCCAACATATTGATGAAGGTGCTATTATCGAGGAGCTCGATCAGTTAGCAGCGGCCGAGCAACTTGATGATACGCCGATTATCGAGCTTGTTGTTCCTCGTGGGCGTGGGCGACCACGAGGGCGTGGACGTAGGCGTGGCCGAGGAGGTCGAGGGAGAGGATAAGCTCAAAATTGAGTATTATCTCAATTTTGAGTTTGAGGGTGTATTCTTAATATTTTTGTAATTACATTTTTTTGATCTGACTCAACTGTTACATCTGAATGTTGTGCATATATTTCTGGTGATTTATGAATGTTTTAGTTCACTATATACATGTTGTCAAACTTGTTGTATTTTTCATTCTGCTTTGAAACTTGTTGTACAAATTTTGATTTTTACACTTGAGAAAGGAAATCTGGTGGGTGCTGTGGTTAAAGGCGCTGAACCATTCAGCGCCTTTAACATATAAGCTAAAGGCGCTGAACCATTCAGCGCCTTTAACATATAAGCTAAAGGCGCTGAATGGTTCAGCGTCTTTAACATTATAAGTTAAAGGCGCTGAATCGGTCAGCGCCTTTAACATTATAAGTTAAAGGCGCTGAATCGGCCAGCGCCTTTAACATGTTAAAGGCGCTGAACCATTCAGCGTCTTTAACATTATGTGTTAAAGGCGCTGAACTATTCAGCGCCTTTAACATTAGAAGTTAAAGGCGCTGAATGGTTCAGCGTCTCTAACGTGTATACAACCCAGCGCCTTCTTATCTGAGGACTTAGCCAATTTCGCAAAAAAATTGGCCAAGTCCTCAGGTGCAGTGTGTAGCATTGAAGACGCTGAATGAATCAGCGTCTTATCAAAATATACTGAAGACGCTGACTCATTCAGCGTCTCCGTAGGGTTTTTTAGGAGACGCTGATTGATTCAGCGTCTTTCATGAGGCATACTGAAGACGCTGAATCATTCAGCGTCTTCAGGTCGTCAATCCGCCGGGCAAAAGTAGGGTTAGTTTTGCAAATTTATTTTTGCCGAGGTCATTTTCCCAAATACAAAAGTTTGTAAGGTTAGTTTTAAAAAATCCCCTTATAATAATCTCATTTATCGGTTCTTGAAATTTTAGTTGTGTATTTTCAAACTGTAAAGCCTGTTGTGGTAGATTGATATAACTATCCACAATTGGAAAACTGGTCACAACACAAGATAAAGAAAGATTAAAGGGAAAACTGCAAATAACCCTCTTGTTTATTAGTGCAGTCGCTCTGAAGCAAGCTACGGTTTCATTTGTTGCACTTAACTGCACTATTGTTACTTTCCTTTATACCTTAAGGACCTCCCATTACGAGTAGGCTTAAAGTGGCCTATGGGCTCATAGAAACCGGTTGATATTAAAATAGGACACAATAAAACCATTGACCCCATGTACCATAATACCATTATTATCCTGCTTGTAGTGGGAGATAGTTATGAGGGAAACTTGAGGCTTTTCTAACAATTATGTATTGACATAAAATAATATTTTCATTGAAACACCAAAAGCAGGGAAAGATCATTGTGTCGTCCATTATAAGGGAAGTTGCAATGTGATCTACGACATGACACAGACCACTTCTGTTCTTTGTAATTCAGACCTCTTGCTCCTGTTTGCAGTTGTGTCACACTTCACAACACCTGAATGATCTTTGTTTTCGCTTCTCATGCATTCAATGGAAGAAGCCAATTCTCGTCCTATTTCCTTGAGGTAGCGTTTGGTTGGGGAATAAGGCCTTGTTCCAATTTTGTTTCCCAACAAATACGTTTAGTCATGGGTGGGAATAGTAGTTCTCGTCTTTCTGGAATAAAGCTGGTATAAGTCTGGAACTACCGTTACACCATTTTTCTTGAAACAAGATTGTTCTCATTTGAGAACAGGCTTATTTAAAATAAATATAATTTTAATTATTATATTAACTCTTTAATTAATCTAATATTTTGACTAATCTAATTATTTTATTAACTAATCATTTAACTATTAAATAATTAACTAATTGATCTATTAATTTATTAAATTATTTGTGGTTAATTAAATTATTAATTAATAATACTCATTGTTAATTATTTTATTAATCAATATTTAGGGTTATCTAGTAGTAGTTAATTAAAAAAGTTAAATTATTATGTAATTAATATTTTTATGTTAATTAATTAGATAAAATATTATTATTTTAAAATTATAATTACTTTTATTCTCACTATTCCAATCTAACTATCTAAATATTATTTTTCTTATTCTCGAAAACAACCCAATTTTCATCCAAATGCAAAATTGGTTTTATTCCTGCTTATTCCAAGAGTTGTGCCTATATCAGAAATAAGCAGTTCTTACTTATACCCGAACCAAACGCAGCCTAAAGGTTCAGTGATCATTTACATCAAATTTGAATCCATAAAAAGACCTTGACTTTTCTGATAAAAAAAAAGCTAAAATGGGTCGAAATTCATTTATTTTACATTGGAGTACTTGAATCCTTCACAGTGATTTCTGATATATGTACTGTTCGTGGTCATGATTTCTAGAGCAGCCCACATAAGAAAGTATATAGAGTGTTAATTGGGGTAGATGTAGTTAAGAAAAGGAATCTGGAATGAGGTGTAGAATAACAAGACCTAGGTCTCATCAAATGAAGGATCTGTCTTTCTTCTCTTGTTTTAGATGGGCACAGTATGTTCTCTAGTCTTTCTCTCAGAATTTCTTTTTGACATTGAGATTCGGTTGTTCCAGATCTTCATCATTATGTGTATCAACTGCAACACACATCACTCAAAAACACTTTCATTTTGCTCATGATATTTACAAAATGCAGATACACTACCATGCCATATAGTAACACACCTTGCAAGAAGTTGGTGAGAAGAACCTGATTAACTGTAGAAGACGCAATGCCACAATAGGGTGTAGATTAAAATCAATTGTAGTTTCCATACTTGCTTGCCTTGACTTTATGTATGTGATAATTATGAAACATGCCTATTATCAGTAACGATCTCTTTTTAAGAAAGGATGCTTTTAAGTATTTCCTTTTTCTGCTTTATTTGCTTCTTAGTATATATTTGGATCATGTTGCTTCTAGGAGTCAGCAGAGGTGGAAGGATATATGTCAGTTTCAAGTAATACCCTCGAAGAGTTTTGTTTGCTTGCAACTTTTTGAAGTAGTTGATGATTTCATTCAAGAAGAAATTAGAAAACCTTCGAAGCAAAGAAATTGCTCGGTACGTATATTAGTTTTCCAACTCATTTTCAGTTAACGAAGTGAGATTCTTTATTGAAATCAGTTGATGAAAGGTCAAATCTTCTTTTGGCTTACTGGTACAGTAGGTATAGCAAAATATAGATCAAATTGTCTGGAGCTCCAGGCAATTGCAACAGCTAATTATCAAATAGCTCCTTGACATTTGCCAGAGAGAGAGAGAGAGAGTATGCACATGATTTGATTCCTTTTTTTTTTTTTTTTATTTTTTAAAAAAATTTGTTTGTTTTGCTTGGTTTTTGTTCTTTTTATTCTGGTTCATTTTCATTCAGTATGCTGAGCATATCTCTCAGGAGCCTTTTTGATGAGTGAGAAGGTCAGAACTATAAGATGCTATTACTTTTAGATTTAGTTACCTTGGACTGATTGGATGACACTTGCAGTTTTGTATCATGTTGGTTATATTCCTTCCCACTATTACAAAGGGTTTTTTGCAAGATATAATAAGATCTGCAAATAATGTCATACACGGCATGCATAAATTATTTTTGTGCTTTATGGTCAAATGGATAAAAAAAGATTTTGAACTGTGCTGTGCCATCACGGGATCGTGCCGGTATTGTTGGCATGGGCACGGTTTGATGGATACTTAAATCCCTGAATGTCATACACGGCATGCATAAATTATTTTTGTACTCGTTATGGTCAAATGGATAAAAAAGCTTCTGTACAGGATGCCATTCATGTTTGGGCACGGTTCCAACTTTGCTAGCTAAAATAAACTGTGTCAAGTTTGGAACTTTGGATTAATTTTTAGCAGGGATGATTCAAAAAGTGGCACTGTACAAATATTCTCAATTTCTGATTTAGTCGGTAATTGTGTACTGAAATATATTAAACTAATCTATATGCCAGAGCACTTCCATGGCTGATATGAATTCTATAAAGAGGGAAAAGAACTATAGTTATACTGGTGAGCACAAGAAATAATTGAAGTAAATGATGTCTAAAATATGATACTCGGAAACATTTCCTATCTCTGAAGGAACTTTAATGAGGTTAGGCTATTGAAAGTAATAACCCTGCTTTGATATATACACCCAAGTTGGGTTATCATACTCAGTAGCCATGACTTATTTTAGCTTCTGATATTAATAGTTTTTGTCTGAAGTATAATAAAATAAATATTGCTATATAATCTTATTGTCTTAAACATAGTTTGTTTCCATAGCATTCAACAGGTTGGTTCTCTAGGTCGGCAATAAAAACCTTGAGGTTGCATGTTACCATCAGGTTTCTGTCTCTGTATCCTAATGGTTCTGCAAAAGACTTGTTAAGGTCTGCCAAGGTACTACTTGAGAGGTCCAAGAAAGAAGCAGCTGTTAACAAATTTCAGAGGTTGGAAGAGGAGGAACAACAAATAATCACAGGTTTACTCTTTTCCAGACTAAATTTTACTAAATATACTTCGTGGTAAAACATTTGTTCATCTGTCTCTACTTCAACTATCCTGTTGCATATCATTTGCAGATTCTAGTTGTTTTGCCAAGGCGTCTTGTGCAGAACCTGAGGAGCATGAACCTGAGGATCAAAATGGCATAATTAATGGCGAAACTGAGGATGAGGAAGAGGAAGAAGAAGAAGAGGATGTGGATGGATGTGATTCTCCTGATACGGTAATAAAGTCTACTGCACTTCCTCTTTTTTACCCCTTTATTCCCTTCATTCCTCCATTAGTTTCAAAACCAAGTGATTTCCTCGTTATATAGGCACAAAAAGATGGTGTCTTCTCTATTGATGGCAACTCTTGTATCCTTTTGATTTGCATGCAACATATTCTGTTCTTTTTGACCATTTTAACTAGCATAGTTAAATAGCATTTTGAGAAAGTTTTGCATAGTTGTTTTATGCACTTGTGTTTATCTTCTTTTATAACCTAAAAACTATGTTGTCTTATTTTGGTTTGGCCAATCAGCAGTACTAGGCTCATTCTGGCTGGGACTTGTATCCCTGCTCTCTTAAGGTGAGGGAAGTATCATCAAGAATTGATAATATTATATGCAAACAACGTCTTCTAAAGCTTTTAAAGATGGGTAGCTTGGATCCACATGTTACTTGTGCTTTATATACTAAAGCTGAACAACTTCTATTAGATTCTTAAAGGTGTTTTAGGAACATCTCAAGCCTGATGCCATGATCTCTGCAATATTTCTCACTTGTGCTTTATATACTAAAGCTGAATAACTTCTATTAGATTCTTGTCGTCATTAATATTCAGACAGCGGTTATGCTTGGTAGCTGTTCCTACCAGAAAATATGTGTTGTTATTGTCGCATAATTTAAGAGATGAGCTATTAAAATTTCAAAGGACAACTAACATTAGATCATTCCTAGAAATGACCTTAATCATTTTTGGCTAATTGCATTACTATTCTGTGAACTTTTAGTCAAGTTCTGCTTTGACTTTTGAACTTTGAGTTCGCCATTCGACGCAAAACTCTTTTGAGTTGTTACACTAGCCCTTGCCTCAATCTACTGTAAGAGGAAAATATTTCCTATTCTACTGTGAGAGGGAAAATATTTCCTGTGCCTGGTTTATCTGTATAAACCATGAATTTTGTTGGTCCTCTATCCTTCTTATACATTCAATCCTACCGACTAACTTATAACTAGAGAGAAAGCTTGCGACTCAATAGGTGGTAGGGATTGAGATATAAGATGAGATTGAGGGCTGCACTGCATGAATATACAGATACACCTGACACAAGAAATAAATTTTCCTCTAAAAGTTGATGAGGTTGGACTGAAATGAAGCGCTTCTAGAAGTTTGTGGTATTGAGTGGGACTAGTAGTGCAACTTAAGACATCTGACTCTTGTTTGGTCTCTTATTGAGGTCTCCATTTTGAAGGATGTTGAATTAGCTGGGATTATTAAAATGTCCTGCTTGATAATTTGAAGTAATTTTTAAGTTCCATTGTGTGAAGCTAATTTTTAATTTCATGCAAATTTCCGCTTACTTTATTGCTTGATACTCGTTCATTTTGAGCTTTAGCTTCTTGAAAGCACATCGATGATGCTCTTCTTTGCTTGTTGAAGAGAGATCATTCCTAATCATAATATTAGATAATGTCGGAGAAAGCATCCCGAATAATTACCTTCAGGAGCTTCTGCGTGGCTTTCCACTTGACAGAGAAGGCAAGAACTCTCAATTTACGCGTCTCTTCAATGATGCTGATGCGAGTGATGATGAATACAAGATTTATGAACAAGACAGTGATGACAGCGAGACCCTATTGTGATGGCCGAAACGGTTCCTCCTGAAAGCATCCGAGTACAATCAACTTTGGAGCCTTCAGATTTTTTGTGTAGTCATTCAATCTGCAAGCTTGTTGCTATGTACAGTTTTTGATAATTATTCCCCTTTAGGTGGGTCATATTTTGTAATTTAGTTCTCTTGGTGCAAGTTTTTTTTTTTTTTTTTTTTTTTTTTTTTTTTTTTTTTTTTCATTTTTTAGGGAATAAAAATTGCACTCCTGCAATAATTTATTAATGCCGAAATATTTAATGGGCTAATAGTGAATCGATTCTCGGCACTTTGTTTTGTACAACTTGATATATCTGTGAACATGTTGAATTTAAATTTTATCCAAACTCTACAGGCTGATGATTATTTGTGACAAGGAGACAAGCTGATGTACAGGTTTTATGTTGAGGAGGCTTCTCTTTATCCATCTTTATAGTTCTAATTCAATTAGGATTTTCGATTTAGAAGTACTCTTTTAAGTTTCATATATAGGATCTTTTTAAATTTGTTTTAATGCATGGTTAATGAAACTGAGCAAGGTTTATTAGTTCAACATTGCTTTCTTTCTTTCTTCTTAATATTTGTACGTATGATCGTCTTCTACAGGAGCTGGATGGATCATTAATGGCCTGTTTGGTATGGTAACGGGATAAGGTAATACTAGTTATATCAGGGATAAGTATAAAATATGGAATTAGTGTAAAAAAGTGTTTGGGATGGTTACAGGGATAAGAGATTGTGTTTGGTACGATAATGAGGAATAAGAGGAATAAAGAATTTAAGTTGGGTTAAATGATCTTTTTGCCCTCAAGCTTTATTATGTGATAAAGTTTGTTAAATTTTAATTTTTTTTTTTTAAATTAATGGATTAAAGTTTTACAAAAAATGAGATAAAATTAAAATCAAAATCAAAATCAAAATTATATTTCATAAAAATAATATTTAATTTAACATTTTATTTGATCTATTTTACAAAAAAAAATAAATTATTCATTATATTTTTATTCAAAAAAATAAATTATTCATCATATTATTCAAAAAAAATAAATAAAATAAAATCTAAATCAAGGGGAGAAGGAGATGTCGCCTTGGAAAGCGACGTAGGGGAGGAGCTGTGCCTCGGGAAGCGTGCTAGGGGTAATTTTGAAAAGAAATATAGTGGGGGTAATTTTGAAAAGAAAAATATAGTGGGGGTAATTTTGAAAAGAAAAATATAATGAGATTTTACTCTAGAAACAGTAATTCTCACTTATATCAGAAGTACTGAAATAAATTATTCTCGAAAATTATTCTCGAAGTTTCTGATGTCTGTTTAACAATTGTTGGAAAGTATGTTAAAGAGAGTCTTGTTTATTTCAAGACACGTGCGCCTCACCTCTCTCAGGGCCGTGCCTAATCCTTGCCCCTTGTGCCCAGGCTCCATCAGTTCTTTAAGTTAAAAATTAAAGTTTAAAAATTTTAAAATTTTAAAAATTTAAAAAAATTTAAATTTTGTTTACTTTAAAAAGTGTGGGAATAAGTTGTTCCCATCCAAAAGTAGATGGGAACTAGTCTTAATTATTTTTGTTTGGGGAACAAGAGCGGATAAAGGGATTATCCCCTCTTGTTCCCCAAACAAACAATATAGGTGTTTGTACATATATCCGAAAAACTGTATGCTTTTTCTATCCAGTGCATGTATAATATATAGACTTTCCTTAGGCATTGAACTGAACAGTTGAATTTAGTTTTTTTTTTTTTTTTTTTTTGGTTTTGTGTGTGCAATCGAACTGCATATTCTACTGCAGGTACTGCATTTTGAAACACTGTTAGTCTATTGATCTTTTTTTTTTCTATTCTATCTGATCATTTTCATGGTTCGAGTCGCATACAGTTCTTAAGTAATGATACTTTGCAGGTGAATCATGGAAACTTGATAGTCGCACAACGGATGAGAAGATAGAAAAACTTAATCCATGGAGACGGCAACGTACTGCCGGACGTCGTGCGTTTTGCATAATTTTCTTCTTTTTCCTAATTCTTAAGTTTATTTTGTTATGATTTGCTTTCATCTTCTTCTTCGCAATCTTTTACATTTATTATGTATTTTCGAATATTATTTACTATTTAGTAAATGTAGCAACAGATTAAATGGCTTTCATTTTATTTTGTGTACGTGTAGGTCCAACCATTGTATCTTTTATGGAGCACTCATTTTCCCTTACTTTCAACACAGGCTAATTTGATCGTTGATACTAAGAGAGCTGCATTAAAGACTCTTACTCTGTTGTTAGTCTTATCTTTCCTTGAACTTTTTCAAGTTTTATTATAATCCTTGTTTATTTATATATATATATATATTTATTTACAGGTGACGAGAAGTTGTTTTATAGTTCGGGCATGATTATTAAATGTGGTGAATACCACCATTTTAATTTTTGCTAGTCCCCTACTAATATATATAGATGAAACAACATCGGACGTTAAGGTTATTATTCCAAACTTCAATTTATTTTTTGTAATTGTTCTTAATCTTGAGTGTGTATTTGTATGCATGCATACTTATTTGTAAGACATTGATATTGTCGCTTCCCGGATATTCAAAAGCGATCTAGATTTTTTTTTTTTATTATTATTATTTTTTTAATTTTTTTATTTTTTAAATTAGAGTTCGAGACGTAATTCCGGGACGTGAACAAATCCGCCACGTGTAAAAAAAATTTCCGGTTCAATCGGACTGAGTCTTCCCTGTACGCGCTCGGCTAGACAAGTGCAAAGATACCAAACATGCAATCAGAGTTAACAACTAAACGGTTATCTACATAAATAAATCAATTGCAAAGTCCACAAGTTAATCCAGTTATGTTGACAATTAGATAAATACTACATAGCTAAACGAATGAGTAATCAATATGAATTTGACAAAGCTAAAATAAATCTAAATAATAAATAACTCGGGACAAGTCTAGCGCGAAATCTCTCATCAGCGTCCGCTGACCTGAAAAACAGTCACCCAAAAGGTGTGAGACACAACTTAATGTATTTCAGTGGGTACAATGAGCCGGAGACGAGCAAGTCGTACCTACTGGATACTATGACTGAAAGGCAGTAAGCAGGTAATAGGCAATAGTAAACGATATATAGATGCTGGTATAAAAACAGATAAGTGTAAAGATGCTGAAATGATAAACTGTCGAGAACGACAATACTGAAAACTGTAAATATGCATCAATATTATCATAAGTAAGGATACCCAATCAGATGCCACTGTTGGTTACGAGGACCTCAGGCTAGTGCCGAACCAAGTCTGACATGTACCCTCTACCCGCTGACTGAAAACAAAAAGGGGCTCAATATCGTCCGGTTCCACTGGTGCAGCCATGTAAAACGGGCTCACGGGTTGAATAGACCACTCTACTGGTAAAGAACACTATTGTGGGGGATCAGCCCACTGGTGTACGTGAAATGTACAACTGGTGCATAGCGATCTCAATGCGGATGCTCAAGCTCGCGGTCGGAAGACCAAAAACATGGCGAATAGCCGAAAACTTCCAAACGGAATCAAGTATGTCAAAAGTACATGCTGTAGCAATGAAAAATCCACCTACTCTATCATGCAAGGTAAAACTGCAAATAGCGACCAGTGAAATCCATCTCCCAAAATAAAAATAGCAATGAAAAACCCACCTACTCTATCATGCAAGGTAAAACTGTAAATAGCGACCAGTGAAATCCATCTCCCAAAATAAAAATACATCACAGAGTCGCAGACTGTACAGTGCTAAAATATATAAACATCCACCAGGGTACCTCTAAAACTCTCACAAAATGCAGGGTAGGGGACTAGTCGACCACGCCCTTACCTCGATCAGCAACCTCCGCACGTGCTGAAACAGGAACATGTACCTCTGGAAAGTAAACACCGCAGCGGGTGTGAGAATTACATCAATCAGTAGTTCTCAGTGGGTACCGTCTCCAAGCCCAATGGTCTGCTCACTAAGCTTACTAGAGGCATAAGATAACATAATTACTGTAATAGAAAAGGGATAAGCTGAAATGAAATATGCAACTATCATGCCTCTATGGATGAAATAGATGATAGTATGCAACTATTCGATCTCGAGGTGCTAAATGTAATACCCAATCTCAATGACTGCCTCATAGAGTCCAGTTAAAGCTGCGCCCACCTACTAGCACACATCCACACCGGGACAGGATTTACCTAGGGCGTTCACCTTGACTGCATCGACGTCGCGCGAGAATATGGGGAGTAAGCGGTAAACCGACTCCGCTAGATGAATCTACGGGTCGCCGATGGGAGTGCAGTTCCAGGATTCAACCTCTACTTGGGGCTCGTACAAGTCAACCGATCGGGAAGGTGAGATCCCTTCGGCTGTTGCACAGGTGAGTGAGCTCGACAGATCTGAGCCGAGGAGTTGGTTTGGGTGGGTGTTGGTGAGGCATTTAGGGTGTTCCTTAACCTCTATTGTTTTTCTTATTCTGCTTGCCTTATCTCTATTTGGCTCTTGTAGATGCCTTCTGTAGACCAAGTAAGTGTAAAACATTCTTTCTCGGTGGTTGAACCCACCGAGAACTTTAATTAGTTCTCACTTCCTATGGTTTACTGTAGTAACCGTGATTTTTAAAAATCCAAAAATTTAAGTTTTAATATTTTCCTGGATTATTTAATTGGCAAAAATAGGGAATTAATGGGACAATAGTGGCCCAAAAATATTAATTTTTGATCGGGGCCTGATCTCGAAAATTCGAGATCACCATTGCGATCATCTCGTCGAAACATGAAAAGTTGATATACATATGTCGACGATCTGACGGTCGGATCTTTCAGAAATCAGTAAAGAAGCAGGCGGGTCCCACAACTTAAAGTGAATAGTAAACCCCTATTTTTAATTCCCTTCTGATCACTAACGGCCGTTTCGCCGTATGGAACACTGACATAGGGGTATGAGTAGTCGACCTTAGCTATTTTCGACGTTCTGAGCGCGATGGCACTGACGGATTTCGCGTTTGGCGACCCGGGTGTATCGAAGTGCGTGCATCAGACTGTAATTCGTCGAATTAGTTGGCCCGAGATTTCACTCGAGCGCCAAACCAAGCAAGCAAATACGCTACTTGACAGGTCTCGACGAGCCGGACGTCGTGGCGAAGTCCGTTTCGCATTTCGACGAACGAATTGTCTCGAAATGCGTGAAAAGCATCCAAAAAGGGGGTAATTTCGCAAAAGTGCTTATATTTTATGTACCAAAAATTAAGAGGAAATTAGGGTAGGGTCCTGTCAGCCTAAGCTACCTACATGAGGGACCCTAGAGTTGAGGGATAAGTGTGTGGGGGGTTCTTTAAAAATTTGCAAAATAATGCAAAAATTTCAAGTCGGCAGTTGAGCTTCATCGTGGGTGGTTACACGAGGAAGGCCCTTGGGATTTCTAACTCCCAAGAGTTATTCCCCATAACCCCGGGTAATGTGGAGGTCGTGGGACACAACTCTTTGGAGGAAAACCGAGAGAGAGAGAGAGAGGAAGGAGAAGTTGGAACCAAACCTTTCCAAAGTGGGATCTGGAGTTCCTGAGGTGTTTCCCTGTACCTGAGGATCTTTCTGGGTGCTTGCCGAGGTCGCGCGAAGAAGGAGAAGGATTACCGGCTTCTTCCTTATCTTCACCAACTCCGGCGAGGTAAGCCCACTTAAACCGCTGGATGTTTGAGCCTTAGACCTTTAGCAGTAGACTACTTAGGACCTAGGCATGCTTCGTGCCAAGCCCCGAGCCCCCATGCACGTTGGTTGGCCGGCGGGAGAAAAATCTCGCCGGAAACCTAAGGAATCTCCGCCTCGGTTGTTCTCTTCAACCAGTGGACCAAAATGAGCCAAGGTTGGTAGGCACGGACTGTAGGGGATGAGGATAAACCTCACCAAATTTGGTGGAGTATGATCGAGCGGATCAATGGCAGTTTTGTGCCCTAGTTTTCGGGAAAATTACACTTTGGCCGAGCATATTGCTGTTTGAGGTAAAAAAAAAAATTTACTTTTTTTTTCAAAAAAAAAAGGGAGAATTTATTCGGACACTACATCAAAATAAAATAACGGTATTCCTCCGGATCCCAAGATAAAATAAGGGATTTTCTTCGAACCCCAAGATATAAATTAAATAAGGCTCACCCCATATGCGGGCCTCAAATTTACCGATATGAAAATAAGGCTTAGTCCACATACGGATTACCCATATGAAAATAAGGCTCAGTCCACATACGGGTCCCAAAGCCTAGTCCACAAATAAAAAAACCCAAAACCCATTCGATCCACAACCATTCGATCCACAAATAAAACCCAAAGCCCAACCCAAATCCAATCCACATACGGATCTCAAATCCAATCTACGTATGACATAAGGCCTAATCCATATACGGGTCTCAAATCCAATCCACATACGGATCCCAAATCCAATCCACATATGACATAAGGCCCAATCCATATACGGGTCCCAAATCCAATCCATATACGGGTCCCAAATCCAATCCACATATGGGTCCCAAAGCCTAGTCCACAAATAAAAAAACCCAAAACCCATTCGATCCACAACCCATTCGATCCACAAATAAAACCCAAAGCCCAACCCAAATCCAATCCACATACGGATCTCAAATCCAATCCACATATGACATAAGACCCAATCCATATACGGGTCCCAAATCCAATCCACATACGGATCTCAAATCCAATCCACATATGACATAAAACCCAATCCATATACGGGTCCCAAATCCAATCCACATACGGATCTCAAATCCATCCACATATGACATAAGGCCCAATCCATATACGGGTCCCAAATCCAATCCACATACGGATCTCAAATCCAATCCACATATGACATAGGCCCAATCCATATACGGGTCTTAAATCCAGTCCACCCACAAATAAAACCCAAAACTCATTCGATCCACAAATAAAACCAAAACCCATTTGATCCACAAATAATAAAACCCAAAACCCATTCAATCTCATCGCCTTCACACATATAATTAAGGCAAAACTATATCCAAACCGATTAGATTCTAAAATCATATACTTAGAATTTAGTCAAATCAAATTCGATCGAGCTCTAACACATATACTTAGAGTTCATCCAAATCAATCAAACTAACCCTAATACATATACTTAGGGTGTAGTTAACCTTTTACTCTAGCCCATATATCTAGGGTAGAAACCAAACCAACTCAACTAATCCTAATACATATACTTAGGGTTAGTCAACCTCTCACTCTAGCACATATAACTAGAGTGAAAAACATATCAAACTCGGCCAATCCTAATACATATAGGACTTAGCCACCTCCTACTTTCAAGTAGCATCAAATCCGACCCACCTCAATACATATCCTTGGGGTTTGGTCCCTCCACTTTGGAACATACGCCAAATATGGAATCAAATATAATTGGACTCTAATACATATACTTAGAGCCAATTGAACCAAATTAAACTCTAACACATATAATTAAAGTTTAATATCGACTAGTCCTCAACACATATAATGGGATCAAGTCAAACCCAGCTAAATCCTAACATATATACTTAGGATTTGGTCAATCATTAGGATACGATTTATTCTATCCTTCCCACAAAGGTCTCTTAATCGAAGGTGCCCCAATCATAAGGGGGTAATTAACAATAGATGCTTGCGTCTATTGGAAGTCATGGATCCACAATACCTGATACCCACACATACATACATGCAAATATAAATCTGAATCGTGAATACCATCCCACGGGAAACTCGAAAAAAGGTGAACCGCGCGAGATGCGTCATTCGGGATCGCAGACAAAATGGCACGCCCGGTGGGACATGACTTTTCCTTCCACCTTTGAGACCTTTAATTCAAAAAAAAAAAAAAGAAAAAAAAAAAAAAAAAAAAAAAGAAAAAAAAAAAAAAAAAAAAAAAAAAAAGCGGTCAAGGTAAATCCTAATGCTTACATCGAGAAAATAGCACCAACATATATGAACATTGCTGCTTTTACTGGGGCATGATTACTTTTACTACCCTTTCCCAATAATATGGTAAAATCCTCGACTGCAAACTCGAAAAAATAATCTAATGGGGGCATACCCAATCTTCTTCACCAACCCGTAGGTGAACAGCTCACCTAGTTACCTACATCACAACCAAAAGGATGGTGTTCAAAGACAAGCTCATATTTTCGAAAACCAGACAAAAAAAGAAAGAAAGAAAAAAAAAAAACAAAAAAACAAAGAAAAATCTCAAAAAGAAAAAAAAAAAAGAAAAAAAAATCTCAAAAGAAAAAAAAAAAAAACAAAAAAAAAAAAAAAAAAAAAAAAGAAACAAAAAGAAAAATCCCGGCCGTGGTATAACCCCACAGGCAAAAATAGGGTCCCCGCTGTGAGAATACACAATTCAAACTCACAGGCAAAAGTTAGGGGAAGACATCGGGTGAAAACCCATGTGGGTGCCCGATTGCCACCAAAATATATTTTTCTTTCAAAAAAAATCCATGTTTTTCAATAAACCCATATTTTTCAATAAATCCGTATTTTTTTAAATAAACCAAAATAAACCCATATTTTTAAATACTCAAACATACTTTGTCTACGACAGCTAACTGATTTTAGGACCGGTTATGCGCAGCAATTTTATTTGCTCATTTTTTTTTTTTTTTTTTCAATAGCAAAAAAAAAAAAATCAAAAAAAAAAGAAACAAAAGAAAAAAAATCTCAAAAGAAAAAAAGAAAAAAAAAAAAAAAAAAAAAAAAATCCCGGCTGTGGTATAACCCCACAGGCAAAAATGGAATCCCCACTGTGAGAATACACAATTCGAACTCACAGGCAAAAGTTAGGGGAAGGTATCGGGTAAAAACCCATGTGGGCGCCCGATTGCCACAAAAAACATATTTTTCTTTCAAAACAAACCCATATTTTTCAATAAACCCATATTTTTCAAAATAAACCAAAATAAATCCATATTTTTCAATACTCCAAAATATTTTTCAAACATATTTTATCTACGACGGAATGCTAACTGATCTTAGGGTCGGTTATACGCAACAATTTCGATTGCTTCCCGAGACAAAATAAACTCATATATTTCAATAAAAAAAAAAAATGCCCCCAAATTATAAGGCAGTTCAACCTAAATTGAATTTAGATGGAATTATATGAACTGAACCATGCACCAGCTCGACCCCAAATCAAAGTCAAAGGGTTTTGAACCAAACCGCAAAGAGGGTGACTCAAACCAACCAAACCGCAAAGAGGGTGACTCAAACCAAACTTGAAGGCGTCCTAAATCAAATCCAAACCAAATGCAATGGAGTGTCAACTTCAAACGGATCTCGAACATAACCATAAAGTTACGAGCCGAACCAAACCGAACTGCAGAAGGGTCCAAGTTGAGCCGAATTATAAGGGCCCGACCGAAATTGAATCCAAAGGGTCTCGAACTAAGTCATAAGGGTTCGACCTAAACCATGTCTTAAAGGGTTCTGAACCCAAAGTATAACGGTTCGACTCAAATCGAATTCAAAATGGACAAACCAAGTGAAAGCCTAAACCGGCTCAGCCCAAATCAAATACAAAAGGTTCGAACCAATTCAACTCAAACCCAACCTGAACAAGGGTTCAAATCGAACCTCAGGGATGATCCAAATTAAGCAAACCAGCTCCACCCGAACTGAAACAAATCAAGAGTTCAAACCGAGCTAACTCCAAATAAATCTGCTCAGTCAACTTAAGTGACTCACAAATCCAAATTCAAACGACCGAAAAGTCATTAACCAAATCCAATTTCAAACGACCGAAAAGTCATTAAACTAAACCCAATTTCAAACGACCGAAAAGTCATTAAACTAAACCCAATTTCAAACGACCGAAAAGTCATTAAACTAAATCCAAGTTCAAACGACCGAAAAGTCATTAAACTAAACCCAATTTCAAACGACCGAAATCATTAAACTAAACCCAATTTCAAACGACCGAAAAGTCATTAAACTAAACGCAAATCCAAACGACCGAAAAGTCATTAAACTAAACCCAAATCCAAACGACCGAAAAGTCATTAAACTAAACCCAAATCCAAACGACCGGAAAGTCATTAAACTAAACCCATATTCATATCGACCGCCATGTCAATAAACTGAGCAACACATATTCATATCGACCGCCATGTCACTAAACTGAGCGACCCATACCTATTTCGACCGCCATGTCAATAAACTGAGCGACCCATACCCATATCGACCGCCATGTCAATAAACTGAGCGACCCATACCCATATAGACCGCCATGTCACTAAACTGAGCAACCTATACCCATATCGACTGCCATGTCAATAAACTGAGCAACCCATACCCATACCGACCGCCATGTCAATAAACTGAGCAACCCACTTCCATACCGACCGCCATGTCACTAAACTGAGCGACTCATATTCATATCGACCGCCATGTCATTAAACTGAGCAACCCATATTCAAATAGACCGCCATGTCATTAAACTGAGCAACCCATATTCATATCGACCGCCATGTCAATAAACTGAGCGACCCATACCCATATCGACCGCCATGTCAATAACTGAGCGAACAACCATACCCATATAGACCGCCATGTCACTAAACTGAGCAACCTATAACCATATCGACCGCCATGTCAATAAACTGAGCAACTCATATTCATATCGACCGCCATGTCAATAAACTGAGCAACCCATACCCATATCGACCGCCATGTCAATAAACTGAGCAACCCATACCCATATCGACCGCCATGTTAATAAACTGAGCAACCCATACTCATATCGACCGCCATGTCAATAAACTGAGCGACCCATATTCATATCGACCGCCATGTCAATAAACTGAGCGACCCATATTCATATCGACCGCCATGTCACTAAACTGAGCAACACATATCAAATAGACCGCCATGTCACTAACTGAGCGACCCATATTCATATCGACCGCTATGTCACTAAACTGAGCAACACATATTCAATTGACCGCCATGTCATTAAACTGAGAAATCAAATTGAATGCGTACGAAAAAAATGAAAAAAAAATATTTGAAAAATAAATGAAGAGAGAAAAATAATTGAATGTGCATCTTTTCACCGTACTCGTACCTCGTACAACGAAAAGATGGGGGGTATTTGTTTGAGGTAAAAAAAAAAATTTACTTTTTTTTTCAAAAAAAAAGGGGGAATTTATTCGACACTACATCAAAATAAAATAACGGTATTCCTCCGGATCCCAAGATAAATAAGGATTTTCTTCGAACCCCAAGATATAATTAAATAAGGCTCACCCCATATGCGGGCCTCAAATTTACCGATATGAAAATAAGGCTTAGTCCACATACGGATTACCCATATGAAAATAAGGCTCAGTCCACATACGGATCCCAACCACATACGGGTCCCAAAGCCTAGTCCACAAATAAAAAAACCCAAAACCCATTCGATCCACAACCCATTCGATCCACAAATAAAACCCAAAGCCCAACCCAAATCCAATCCACATACGGATCTCAAATCCAATCTACGTATGACATAAGCCTAATCCATATACGGGTCTCAAATCCAATCCACATACGGATCCCAAATCCAATCCACATATGACATAAGGCCCAATCCATATACGGGTCCCAAATCCAATCCATATACGGGTCCCAAATCCAATCCACATACGGGTCCCAAAGCCTAGTCCACAAATAAAAAAACCCAAAACCCATTCGATCCACAACCCATTCGATCCACAAATAAAACCCAAAGCCCAACCCAAATCCAATCCACATACGGATCTCAAATCCAATCCACATATGACATAAGGCCCAATCCATATACGGGTCCCAAATCTAATCCACATACGGATCTCAAATCCAATCCACATATGACATAAAACCCAATCCATATACGGGTCCCAAATCCAATCCACATACGGATCTCAAATCCAATCCACATATGACATAAGGCCCAATCCATATACGGGTCCCAAATCCAATCCACATACGGATCTCAAATCCAATCCACATATGACATAGGCCCAATTCATATACGGGTCTTAAATCCAGTCCACCCACAAATAAAACCCAAAACTCATTCGATCCACAAATAAAACCAAAACCCATTTGATCCACAAATAATAAAACCCAAAACCCATTCAATCTCATCGCCTTAACACATATAATTAAGGCAAAATCATATTCAAACCGACTAGATTCTAAATCATGTACTTAGAATTTAGTCAAATCAAACTTGATCGGGCTCTAACACATATACTTAGAGTTCATCCAAACCAACCCAACTAACCCTAATACATATACTTAGGGTGTAGTTAACCTTTTACTCTAGCCCATATATCTAGGGTAGAAACCAAATCAAACTCAACTAATCCTAATACATATACTTAGGGTTAGCCTCTCATTCTAGCACATATTACTAGAGTGAAAAACATATCAAAACTCGGCCAATCCTAATACATATAGGACTTAGCCACCTCCTACTTTCGAGTAGCATCAAATCCAACCTACCTCAATACATATTCTAGGGGTTTGGTCATGTCTCCACTTTGGAACATACGCCAAATATGGAAGCAAACATAATTGGACTCTAATACATATACTTAGAGCCAATCGAACCCAATTAAACTCTGACACATATAATTAGAGTTTAATATCGACTAGTCCTCAACACACATAATCGGGATCAAGTCAATCTCAAACCCAGCTAAATCCTAACACATATACTTAGGATTTAGTCAATTATTAGGATACGATTTATTCTATCCTCTCATAAAGGTCTCTTAATCGAAGGTGCCCCAATCACAAGGGGGTAATTAACAATAGATGCTTGCGTCTATTGGAAGTCATGGATCCGCAATACCTGATAACTACATATATCCACCCACCCACATACAAATATCCATCTGAATCGTGAATACCATCCCACGGGAAACCCCAGGTGAACCGCGCGAGATGAGTGATTCGGGATCGCAGACACTTGCTCCGGCGCCGGCGAGCCCCTCCGACGCCGGCCACATGCCCATAAATGCTCTTGGGACCGAGGGGAGTCTATCCATGCCATTGCATGGCTTCCATGCATCTTGAAAATCAAGATGCCATGGATAGGCCCGAGCTCGAGGCCATTAATGGCGGCCGGCCATTCGGCGACCTTCGACGGCGGGGACAAGGCCAGACCTTCCTAAAAGCTTGCTAGGAAGCTTGTGGTGCTGTCCCTTGCACCTTAAAGTCAACAGTTGCAAAGTTGCCATTGTGGGTGAAAGCTTCAAAAACCGAGCTTGCCCAGCCGCGCCACCGCCGTGCCCTGTCGCCGGGCACGGGTCCAGGTGAGTTCATGATGTGATTTAGCATCTTATTGGTCAAGTTGTTGGGTCCCAGAGCCCCTGTATGGATGGTCACGATTTTCAAAGCAAAAAGCTCCATTATCTTCTTCGTTGCTCCGGCCAACTTAGGTTGCCGTGGAGGCCCAGGGTTGCAGGAAATGTAGAGTAGACTCTTTAGAACATTTCCTTCCATCTAGGGAGGCCCCAGGAGCCTTCTTTGCAGAGAACCAACTCGGGAATGGGGTTGTATGCTTGTATTTATAAAGTGCCCACTAACTGTTTGATGTAATGCCACAGTGAAGAAAATGTTGGATTTTGGCTTCGATGTAAATATGAAAGATGCTCCAAATGATTCCCTGAGCTTGATGCTCACTTCAGATCAAAGTTGATCTGTGTGAATTAATGTTTGGAGCATTGTGAACCTTTGTGTGAACTTGGTGTCGGTTCTGGTTGAACCAGCAGTGCTGGGCTGCAAATAGGGCAAGCCCCAGTGTTCTCAAGTTGCTGTGAGCACATGGTTCAAACAGAAATGGTTTTTGCACAGTAGAAGTTAAGTTATGTGTTTGTCAAGCTCTAGGTTAAAGTTTTGGCCCAAAGTCTGTTCTGGGCTGTTTGCGAAGTCGCGACAGTGAGCTCTTGACTAATTTGGGGTCACTGGACGCGATGCTCGCGTTAAAAATTGATTTTGATATGCCGGAGAAACAAAAATGCAATAAGGTTAGGTTAGAGAAGAAATTTATGGCCCGAAGTTTTCCTCGGGTTTCGTGCTGCCGTAAATGGGTGAGCACGGTGTTCAGCAAGTTAAATGTCACCTGCTGGAAGTGACGGTTCGTAAAAATGAGTTTCCAGTTGAAAGAACGGGCGAAAACAGTACTCAAAAGGCACTGAAAGTGCGATTTTTTGAAACCCTAGGGGTCTAAATGCAAATATGGTCTAAGTGTTGTTGTCAAACACTGATGTTTAAATAGTTCGAGGTTTCGAGTTTGATCTGGGTTTAAGTTGGGGTTAGTGTGTTTGAGATCCCTGATCAGCATTTTTGATTCAGGTTGGCACAATTTTCGAGCTTTCCTTTGGAGTCGAAAAGTTCGCCTGCAAAACGACAGGTGGGTTTATCTTTGGTTCGGGCTTTATCATTTCGGCCCTCTTGGGTATAGTATTGGTTGGACCCTGTTTTTGTAGCCTAGTTATTACTTTGAGCCTGCCTTCCTTTTGATCAGTTTCATACTGCTTTACACCTGATTTATGACCTTTATCAGTTATCCGTTGCCTTGCATGATTGATCTTAGTTGCTTCCAGATATTATGACTCTATTCCTGGACATTTGCCATGCCTGATTGGTCATTAGGTAGATTGCACATTTATTCTTGATTATCAGTATATATATCCTGATCCATGTTCTAGTTGTTGTTGATTATATTCCTGCCTATGAGTTGAGATTCAGTTGATTCTGATATTGCATCCTTGATTGGATTGTTTCGGCTTGTTGTTGATCAAGTATTATACTGCTAAACACATAATTTTTAATCGACAAATGTTTTTAACCAAGCATCGCAGGGTCGCCTGAGTCTGTTCTTGTTTGATAGGACAAAGGCATCGCTCTTCGAGGTTTGGACATAAAACCCGTTTTCAAAATGGTTTTCTTAAAATAAAAATGTGTTTAGTCTCGTATGATTGGTTTTTAGTTGCTTCCTGGATATTTGCTATACCTGATTATCAGTACCTTCTGATTATTTCTGATCCATGTCAGATAGTAGTTGCTTTTTCTTGCATATGAGTTGAGATACAGTTGGTTTATATCTTGCATTCTTGACACCCTGATATATCTGATCCATGATACATAGTTGTTGATTGATTCTGCATTGAGTTGAGATTTTGTTGTGTACTACTGTTGCATCCCAGAGGGGATTGTTCCCGGCTTGTTGCCGATTACCCAGTCAGTGGACCGTGAGCTTGAGCATTCGCATTTGATCGCCCGCACCGCTGTACTTCACGAACATATCCGGGGTCGCACCCCGTGCGCTTTGTTCTTTACCGGTAAAGTGGTTTGTTGAAAGACCTGTGATCCCCAAGGGGGGAATGTCAGCCAGGTTGGTGCTAGGTTGGGCAGTTTCCCTGAGGTCTTGGAGACCAATATGGTGGCTTATGATTGGGTTTTTGATATTTCATTCATTGATGCATATGCTGTTGTTATTAGGTCTACTTTAATCATATCTCATTGCTTTCCTGATCATGATGTTCTGTTATCGACATATGTTTGTTTAAGATTTTCTAAATTGCTTTTGATTACAGCTCCAAGATTATATATCTGTTTATCCTGACCTTGATTATTACTATCCTCTAGTATTGTATACCAGTAGGTACGATCTGCTATTTCTCGGCTCGTCGTGCCCACTGGGATACACTGTCGATGTATCTCACACCCCCTGGGTGACCATTTTTCAGGTCGATCGGGTGCTGGGATGTCGGGACGTGTTGGTGAGGTTCCGAGTTAGAAGTTGACCCTGGACAGCCGAAAAGTTTATGTAATGTTTGTTAGAGAAAGGAATTTGTAATTCAGTTGTAAAATTTGTAAAGTTAAAAGTTAATTTGTAATATTTGTTTATAGTTGTACATAGTTAGTACTCTGATGTTGTTGTCAAGCTAGCCGTGCATATATAGAAAAGACTCAATCCCAAAGGGGATTGGGACTCTTCTATATATGTGGCGGTCTGTTGCGCCCTGGCTGTTTTAAAACTCTGATTTAAAAAAAAAAAAAAATTTAGACGCTGATTTTTGAACTCGGGGCGTGACATTTACTCATTTCAATTAAGTGTCGGATCGGTTGGTGAGGCATGCGATCGCGACTAGAACGTGGTCGAGTAGTGGAGCTAGGAGTCTAGCTGGCCGTCCCTTGTGCTGTGTCGTTCGGTTGTTATTTTGTTGAGCCAAAGACTCCGTTGTCTGCTCCTTTTGTAACCGAACCGATAAATGTAATAAAATTATATTTTAATGTTTTATTCATTGTACTATGATATTATATATCTTTTCGCTTCCTTTCAATTTAGCGCGACTGGAACTGGCCGTTTCATTCGAAAAAAGCGTGGCTTACCCGTTCGGCGGGAAGTCTGGTCATACTTCTGAACCGATCACTCGGCGGTTCCAAAGTGTGACACATATTCTCTTTCTCTCCCGTTTTGTTACCCACTTATCTCCTCGGTCCAGAATCTCTTATATATACCCACCCCAGCGAAAGTTGTAAGGAGCTTGTTGATTAACATTCGAATTTTTTTTAAAAAAAATTATTAAAAATAATATATATGAGTATTTACGGGTTGTCCAAAATACTCATAATTTAACGGATATCCACTTATTTCGTCCATAATTTTTTAAGTAAAAAAATTAGTATTTATATTCGTAAATTTGTGAGTAACTCATAGATATTCAAAGATACGAATAAAGATTGACATGTTTACCTAGCCAATCTTAAAATATATATATATATATATATATATATATATATATATATATATATATATATATATATATATATATATATATATATAACCAACCAATTTTCTTCCGAACTTTACCCATCCTATGTTAATTTTTTTTAAAAAAAATATTTTGTGTACTTTTATCTCTTAAGGAAAGACATGATTGGTTTGGAAAGCTGAGGTAGTGTAAGTGTTACACTATATAGACCACCTCCACTCCCAAGGGAGTTAGCCCAGAGGCATAACTATGCTCCCTCTAATATTTTTTCAATAATTTCAAATTTTATTTAAATAACTTCGAAATTTTAAAATTTTATATAAATAATTGTTTACATTTTAGAATTTAATTTTTAAATTTTATCTGAATATTTTTTTTTTTAATTTTTTTTCCCATAGTTATTAAAGTTTTAAACTTTTATTCAAGTAATTTTTCAAAATTTAAAATTTTAAATATTATTTTAAAAAATTTATAAATCTTAATTTTGTACCACCAATACCCCACTAATAATTAGAAAATAATTTCTTTTAAGATTTTTAAATTTCAAAAATAAAATTTTTTTTTTCTGCCCGGTGTGTGCCTGGCGTGCCCAAGGATCGTGTGGGCTTTGGGTCTAGATAATTCGGTCCAAAACGGCCTGATCCGAATTGGGAGATAGGCCGGGCTAGATCTAGGCCCGTTTTGGCCTGAATAATGTGGGCCGTGCAAGCCAAACACGGCGAACATTCATGTGTGTTTAGACATGCATGTTCAAAGTGCGTGTTCAACTTAATCCGACTCCTCTTTCTCCGTTGACGTGACGCGCATACGTGGTGACCCGTTGGCACCAATAGGGTCATTTTTGTAATTACAAATTCTGTAGAGTTATTTTTAAAAATATAAAATTTTAAAAGTTCAATTTTCAAAAAAAGCTCAAAATTTTATTGAATCCGAATCCCAACCAGCTGGGTTTATTCGATTCTAAACGGGTATGATTTTGAATATAGTATAGAAAATAAAAATTTGATAAATTTAAATTTAGATATGAATCTTGTTTGTAGCTTACCTGAATCTGAATAATATATTATTATATTGATTTTATAGTATATATATATATATATATATATATATATATATATATATATATATATATATATATATATATATATATATATATATATATATATTTGATGTTATATTTAAATTTTAATTTTAAAAATTCAAATTTTAATATAATATATTCTAAAATATAATAAAAAAATAATTATTTTGGATTCGAATTTGGGTTAAAATTTAAGATTTAGACATGAATTTTTATATGCCGGATTGGAATTGAATTTCTAGTTCGAATTTGGGTTTGGAAATTCCCTTCCAAATCCGTCAGGTTGACGAGATTTTTGTTTTTTAATAATTTTTAAAAATATTATAATTAGCTAAATGATCATGTTAAAAGAATATTTGGTTAAATAATCTTCTCTTTGCTAAGTTAACATAGTGTGAATTTTTTTTTAAAAAAATAAATAAAATATTCATTATTTTAAAAAAAACTGTGAATTATTTACTATCTTAATAAATTTTTATTAAAAACTGTGAATCGTTTCTTGTCTCATTGTCTTTAAAAATTTAGAGTTTACAATTTAGAGGATCTATAATAAAACGGTTCGCCTTCTATTACTTACTGACGGAGATGAAGGTGGTGAATAATTTATCAAAAAAATTATGTCTTTTTGAATGTTATAAATAATTACTATTTTTTTTTAAAAAAAATTTAAATCTCCACTGAGTTAGAAAATTTTTTTATTTGATTAAATATTTTTAAAAATTAATTTTATACCGTTTTTTGTAAATATTCTTAAATTGTCTGTACATCTCCACAGTTAATATTCATTAAAAAAAATATAATTAATTATAGATTAAATACTTAATTTTAATTAATAATTAAAATAAATTTATATTTTTATATATTTTTAATATAATTTTAATAATTAATTATATTCTTAATAATAAACAGAAAAATATATTTATAATAATAAAATTAATATTTTATTTGTGTTCGAATTTATATTCATGTATGGGTATATATAAATATACATCTTTTTAGGAGTGTATATCTGAAGTGAGATGAATTTCACTCAATGACTCGCCCACCCCAAAATAGGATGGGTGTACACCTTAGCACCTCTCCATTTATTCCGTTTGCATTCGGATCCGATCAAATTTCAGGTATGTATACCCATTTACGTCCCTAGTGTGAACCCACTACCTCCCGCATTCGTCTGCGTCTGCGGCGTCTGTGATCTCCTCTTCGTCTTTCTCATCCAGCGCTCGACGCCATGGCCGACGAGAGGACCTCCAAGGTCAGCTCTCCTCCGCATCTTCTGTCACTCTTTTTTCTTCGGAAACCCTTTTTTTTTTTATTTGATTAATCAACATTTATGCACCGAAATTATAGTTATGTTAGGCACCGAAATTATAGTTATAGTTATGTTAGGGTATCTCTTGCTGGGTCTGATTTTCTGAACGGTGGTCGGTTGATATCTTTGTGGTGTTCTTGAATTTCTCTTGGCATTGCTATATATGTTTGTGTTGTTGATTGGGCTATTGTGCTGATATTAAGTCACCTACTTTGGAAGAGAAAAGGAGAGAAAATGGCTGGCGACGCAGCACTAGGGATTCATCAATCGATACCGCCATGGAGTTGGAGGGGTATATGGGGTCGGACATAGGGGTGGAAACGGTGGAATTAAATCGGATTTTTGAAAAACCATATTCGCATGTTTTTTTTTTTTTTTTTTTTTTTTTTTTTTTTCGGATGCTAATTCGGATGCGGATATGTATTGGCTGCTTAATTTTCGTTTGTTACCATATCCGCTAAAAACGGATTCGGATTCAAATATGATTTGGATTTGTATTCCGATATTATCCAGATAATAATATATGCTAATGTGCCTCTATAAATATGGACTAAAATTTGAGTGAATAATACACACAATATAATTAAAGGTTCACATGTTCAAACTTCGCATGCCTATATCTTATTCAATAAAATATAATACTTTAACAAACATAAATGCAATTTTAACATGAAATTCTTAGTAAAATAAACGAAAAACACGATATCTCTAAGGGGTGAGTACAGTTGGATTTTGTAAGAAACCATACTCGCATCCATATATTTTTTAAATTTTTTTCCGGATGCGGATTCGGATATGAATATATGTCGAATGCTAAATTTTGACATCCATATTCGCATCCTATCGAATCAGGTGTCGGATTCGATCGGAGTTTATCCTAACCACTTTCACTCCTAGTGGGACATATGCTGGTGGGTCGGGCACATCAGGGTATCCCTCCTACTAATGATCTGGCCTATTTGTATCCCTATGCAAGGATATGCATAAGCGATTATATCAATTATCAACTAAGGAGCCGTTTGGTTTGATGTAGTTGTAAATGCAATGCAGTTAAAAATACATGTAGTTGAAAATACAGCAATTGTAATTACACTTAGTATGTTTGGTTCTGTATAGATGTATAGATGCAACTGTTGCAGTTGCATTTTTTCTGTTTGGTAATGCGAAGCTGATAGTTGCATTTGTGAATTTTATCACCTTTTTAGATAGAGTGGTGAGATTACATCTATTATATATAAAATAATTATATAATTTTATTAATCATTTAAACTTGCTATCTATAAATAAATAAGTGGATATATATAATGTTTATATATTTTTCAATAGTTTTTAACTTATCAATCGACAAGATTTAAAATTTTCAATCTATTTAATTTAATATAAAAATCAAACTTTAAAAATTTATTATGATTCTTCCATTTTTTAATCAAATTTAATAATTATATTTAATTAAAACTTATTAAGTTAACATACATAATCACATTCTATGAAAATTTAGGAATAAAACTATTTTTAATATTTTAAATAAAACTAATTTAAAAAAAAAAATAAATTTTTTACACAAAGCTTGCATCGCCTAAAATTTTTACTAGATTTATTTATTTACAAATATTTTTATTTATCTATATATATATATATATTATTTATTATTTTATTTATTTATTTATTTATTTATTATTGTTAATTAATGGGTGATTCTATCCCTCACCAATTACTACAATTGGAACGGCAGCCAATTTGGATGTAGTTCCAACTACAACATTCGGGCCTTCTTGTGCAGTTGCAACTGCAGTAGTTGGACTCAACTGCACTAAACAAAATACAATAATTAAGGTTACGTGTATTTGCAACTGCAGTGCAGTTGCAAAAGCGTGCAACCAAACGAAACCCTAAATGTAGTCTGTTGTAGCCATACCATTGATGGTCGTATTCTGTAAACTGAGATCAAGTCGACCAAATTCTTGCTTGTGTTATTGACCGGTGATATGTTGGTACAATCCTTTTCTACACATTTGCTAGGATTTTTGAAGGCAGTGTTCTAATGGAAAGAAGAGGAGATTGGTTCGTGATGACATCCATTGTGTAGTAGGACGGATTGCTAGTATATTGACACCATGCATCGTGCATCATGAGCAAAAAGGATTGTTAGAGATAGGTTTAGATTTCTCTGTCAATCAGGACAAAAGCATTTCATTTATCTATTGAAACGTCAATTTTTTTTTTTTTATCTTGGAGATTTTAGCCCTAATTACATAGGATGTTTACATTTCTCCTTTTTCCTTTGTCAGGATTTGTTATTAGTTTCCTCGGGATTGACTATGGTATGATAATCAATTGTAAGCCATTCGCGCTTGTCAGAGACTTCTGAAATTTGTGTTGTGCTCCAGTTAAACCCGTGAAGCCGCATTATTATTAGAAGGCATGGATAAAAATTACATTTTGTTTGAGTAGCTTGGCTTGATGCCTAAATTATTCAATTATGGTGGTAACTGTACTACATCTTACCCTCAAATCCCACGTTGCTTGGAGCTTGTGCACCCTTTGGTGTTCAAAAATTGCTAATTAACAAATAAAGCTATACATTAAACTTTAACATGTGGTAAACTTCTATGTTGCGACAATCTTTAAACTTGATGGGATATTTTGACGTTTTTATTATTATTATTACTTCAGCTCGTGCTAAGTTTAATATTTTCCAATAAAGCATGCAATCTGCTCATCAAACTGTCAGCTAAAGTTAATTTACATTCCTTTTGTTTCCTTATTTAAATGTTGATTATTGTTGTTTAAAAATGCAAGCATAAATGGGAACGCTTTTCATAAGAACTTCAAAACCTAATTTTATATGTTCTTTGTATTTTCTAGCTGATTCGTTACAGTTGTAATCTCTTGTTTGTGTGACCAGAACATTGACATAGCTACAGCTGTTCAAGAACTCAATGAAATATCCTCTAGAGAGCTTAGCAAGTTGCTGAAGGATTCTGAAAATTTTACAGTGCAGTACAAAACAAGAGATGGTTTTGTGAAGCAAGTAATCTCTCTCTCTCTCTCTCTCTCTCTCTCTCTCTCTCTCTCTCTCTCTCTCTCTCTCTGTGTGTGTGTGTGTGTGTGTGTGTGTGTGTGTGTGTGTGTGTGTGTGTGTGCTGGTTCTCTGATTGCTGTCTTTTTATCTACTTCTTCGTCATTACTTTTTTTGTTCTCTGACATCACTGTTCTTTTTAGATTGATATGGAAAAACTTGCCTCTTCTCTTCCTCTGCACCTTATGGCTGTCATCTTGTTACCTGATAGAGATACAAAAATGGCGTATCTGCTTCGTGGTATTCGTCTTATGCATACTTTGTCCGAATTGGCAACGCGGCATGCTAGACTTGAGCAGGTACATCTTCACCTTGCCATTTTCAAGTATAAGAATGTAACTAGAGATGAATTTACTAAACATGTCCTTTGTCATTGTCAAGGGGGGTGTCCATGTGACTACTTCAGCTTTCAGTTGCTAATTCTGCTAGTGGTTGGCATCACTTGTCTAAAAGTAAATTTAGTCATCATCCGTCCTTTCTACATTTTGATGGTCGATGCAAATTAGATTGAGAACAATGCGCCATTTGGCAAATTTAAACTATCATTGCCCACTTAATGGGCTCTTTCTTCTTGTAAAAATGTTTGCCTAATAGACGGCTGAAAGTGTAGCATCTCTTTGGGGTCTGTCTCTTTCCAATTTGATACTCTTCACACCATAGGAATTAAATTTTTATATAACAATTGCCGCGCTTTCTAATGTATGATTTTTCTCCAGGTTCTCCTTGATGATGTCAAACTATCTGAACAAGTAATGGACCTGGTCTTCTTCATTTTGATTGTTCTTGCACATCAAAAGCAGGTTCAAACCTCTACAAACAAAATCACGTTTACTATAACAGATTGGTTATTGGGCCTAGTTGGCCTCGTTAGGACTCTGTAGAAGTTTTATTTGAGTGCAACTGTTTGAAGGCGAACTAGTTTCTTTCTCTTTATTAAAATATCATCAATAGCTTCTCATTATAGTGTAATCAGAAGCTTCAAATTGAGTGTTTGCTTTAAGGCCAAAAAGCTCATTTTGCTGTCAAAGCCAGAGCAAACTGACACTTAGATCACGTTCCTTATGAAATTTCTACTAACTTTTTTTATTTATTTTTTCTAATTTAGGACAACCATCTTGGCGCATCCCCTTTTTTACATTCTGCACTCGTTGCCTGCAGTCTCTACCTTCTAACAAGTTATCTTTCATCACAATGGCCTGATCTTGTTCATGCTTTACTAGCGCATCCGAAGGTATAAGTTATGCAAACTATTGCTTGCAACTTCTTCAACCCCAATTGTTGTTCGAAATTTCCCTTTCCCTGTTAAGTGTTGTCAAAATTTGCAAAGTTATCTTTTCAGTGCTTTGTCTACAGTAATTATTTTTCATTGTAGAATATGTACCGCCTTAACTTTTTCTTGATGATGAAATCGTCATGAGTGTATACACAAGCACAATAAACTTGATTGTTTTATTGCATGAATTAAAAGATGGCAACATATATAACCAAAATTTTGGATTATTTATAGGGCCAAAGCAAATTGATTGTGGAAAAAAGGACTACCAATTAACTATATTTTCTTGTTGTAGATCAAAATATTAGGCATTATAGGATATATTTTGTTTGTTTTCTTTCTAAATGTTTTACAACAAATACATCTCATTTGTGTAGATATCAGGACCTTTACGTAGTTTGGTTGCTTCATGTTGATCTTGCAATACTTACAGAAACAAAATGGGACCAGAACACACAATGCCAACAAGTGTTTGTATAGTGGGTGTGAATTTACAGTGGGGAATCATTGGCTCGTCCAAGGAGCAAAATGTTAGGTTGAACAAAAAAAGGAGATAAAAGAAGGAGAAGAAAAGAGTATGTTAAAGTTTAAAGCTGTGTGGGGATAGTTTGAGGCTATGAAGCACGGATACTTTAATTTTCATGCCATTCCCTTATCGGACAGGTATCGGATACCGACACGTGCCCGATACGGGAATGATGTATCCTACATTTTTAAAAATAAAAAAGTATCCGAACGGATACGGCTCGGATATGGGAGGGATACGAGGGGATATGGTCCGGTTCCTTTTGGTCTATAATGATTGAAACTTAAAATTTTCGAAAAGTCCCAATCCTAGCCCATTGAAAATAAGGAAAAGAGTGAGAAAAATGCCAATCTCTCTTCAATTTGTCGTTTCTTTTATCCTTTTGTTCTTGGATGGTTGAAGGCGCTCAATCTCGCTTTATCCCCACACAGTATTAAGTTATGGTTCAGCCCTTTACGGCTTAGCTTTTATTCTCTTTTATCTACTTTGTCAACATAGCACTAATCAGCAAAGGCTACAGAAAATGATTTTTTTTTTTTTTATCAAAGTGTTAGCATTTTTTTAATAGAATCTAATAAAACATACATATATGATGAATAGTTACTATCTAGTTTGTAATTTAATATCTAGTGTTATCATTTGATCTAGTTGAATGATAGTTGGTTGATATTTTTTGAATTATTATTTCATACAATTGATTATTTTTTTTTATGAACTAATTTAGAACAGCTATACAAGCTAATGTATATCAGTATATTTTCCTTAATATAATCTAGAAATCTTATTGTCCTCAATATATTATTACATATAATCAACATATATTAAAATATATTTAAAATAATATTTTATTCAAGTATGCCTTGTGTATCGTATCCTAGAGTTTTTAGGAATTGCCGTATCGCCGTATCCGTATCGTATTGTATTCGTATCTTCGTATCTGTATATGTGCAACCAAGGATTTAAGTATCCATTGGCACAGGCCGTATCCATCGTGCCGTATCGTGCCAACAAAATACCGGCACGATACAGCCCCCGTGCCAATGGCACAGTTCAAAACCATTTTTTCTTTAAATTACTTAGTAATTTTCTCAATAAAGTTCAAAATATTTGATAAAGATACATAATAAGCAATTAGAAAATTTTGTTTCTAAAAAAAATAAATATTTCGTGCCATTATGTGTTGGCACGCATGTATTTTTTGTGACCGGCACTCATCGGCACGACTCGGCACGCACCGTGCCGTACCGTGCCGGCAAGTTTTTAGCACGACCCCGTACCACGACACTTAAATTCTTGTGTGCAACATAGGTTTGAGGGAAGCAAGGAGAAAAACGTAAAAAAGGGAAAGGACCCGTTATACCTAGACGTGAACTCAACTAGAACCCCAATCCAGATCTTGTGTCTTGAAGGTGCATTTCAAACCGGATCACACGAAGCAGTGAATTTATGTTCTAATTTTATTTGTTAGGTTGCATAAAAAGAAATTTGATTCACGAGATAAATAATAAAAAGAAATCAAAAGCGTACGAAGAGGGGGAAAGGGTGATTTTTAATTAGAATATATAATTACTTTATCCAAAAACATAATGAAAGCGATGTTAATACACACACATATGAGTTCGTCTTGGCATAATATTCTTAACAGCAAATCTAATTTGGAGATTAGTTTGGCATCAAATCCATCTCAGACGATCTATAGAAATGACTCATTCATAGCAGTTTTTAGATAGGGAATATGCTATTTTTGACTGTTTGTTTTTGGAGTATGCTTCCTAATTGTTGTATTGTAATTATTTATTTGTTTAACAAAATCTATACTAATTAATAGGAAAAAAAAAGACGTTAAGTGTGTGCATGTGCATGCTGCATGCACATGGGTGTTATCAACAAGTTCTATGTACATACGAATATAATATATATATATATATATATATATATATATATATATATATATATATATATAGAGTAGGGCTTATATACTTTTAAAAGCACAAGTCCAAACATGCTTGTGAATTTTTTACCATTAGATTTTCATTGAGATTTGTAATATTTACTTTTTCTCTCTCTCTTTAGTTGACTTTACAATAGCACAAGTCTCAATACAAAAAATCCAATGGTAAAAAATTCACAAGCATAGTTGGACTTGTGCTTTTGAAAATATATAAGCTCTACTCTCTCTCTCTCTCCTCTCTCTCTTCTCTCTCTCTCTCTATAATATATATTATATATATATATATATATATATATATATATATATATATAGCCCGACTATGGTGCTTGTAAAAGTACCAATTACTTTATGCTTGTAAGTTTTTCACCATTAGATCTATTCCCTTAATCAATTCCACCCCTTAGATCATATTATTCCACCAACCACCCACTAAACCCTAAGGACCCACTATCATCCTAACCATCCATCATTTCATCTAAGGGCTAAAAACTCACAAGCACCAATGACTTGGTACTTTTAAAAGTATAGGAGCTCAATTCTATATATAATATATATATATATATATATATATATATATATATATAGTAGAGCTTATATACTCTCAAAAGCACAAGCCAAAATGTGCTTGTGAAGTTTTTACCATTGAATTTGCATTGGGATTTGTGCTATTTACTTTTTCTTTCTCTCTCTTTAGTTGACTTTACAAAAACACAAATTCCAATGCAAATCCAATGATAAAAAAATTCACAAGCACATTTTGGCTTGTGCTTTTGAGAGTATATAAGCTCTACTCTCTCTCTCTCTCTCTATATATATATATATATATAGAGAGAGAGAGAGAGAGAGAGAGAGAGAGAGAGAGTAGAGCTTATATACTCTCAAAAGCACAAGCTCAACTATGCTTGTGATTTTTTTACCATTGGATTTGCATTAAGATCCGTGCTATTGTACTTTTTCTGTCTTTCTCTTTAGTTGACTTTATAATAGCACGAATCTCAATGCAAGTCCAATGGTAAAAATAACACAAGCATAGTTGGACTTGTGCTTTTGAAAGTATATAAGCCCTACTCTCTCTCTCTCTCTCTCTCTCTCTCTCTATATATATATATATATATATATATATATATATAGTGCGGCTGGTATGCTTTTATAAGCACAAAGCCCTCTGTGCTTATTAGTCGTTTTCGATGTTGGGACTTCTGAATTGACGATCGGCTCCGTTAGACTTTATCTACAGTATTTGAAATATCTAGAAAATAAATTTTGCGATTTTTCGTTATCATTTGCCTAGTGATCGAAATGGCTCAAAATTAACGGATGAAAATAAAAATCTCACAAAATGTGATGATATGACACTAAAATTTTGGATCAAAAGATATTGATCTTGTTTATATAATATAAATAATTTTTTATCAAAATTTCACGTGATTTGGATATTTCTATACCGTTAAACTTGCAAACGGTTCACGATGACCATTAAAATTGTTGATTTTGAGCCCCTTTGATCACTAGGCAAATGATATTGAAAAATCGTGAAATTTATTTTCTAGGTTTTTCAAATACTTTAGATCAAATCTAATGAAGCCGATTGTCGATTTGGAAGTCCCAACATCGAAAACGACTTATAAGCACGAAGAGTTCCGTGCTTATAAAATCATACTAGCCTAGTATATATATATATATATATAGAGAGAGAGAGAGAGAGAGAGAGAGAGAAGAGAGAGAGAGAGAGAGAGCTAGGCTACTATATTATCGATAGCACGGAGGTCTCCGTGCTACCAAGTTGTTTTTAGTGATGCGCTTTTTGAATCGACGATCGGTTTCGTTAGACTTAATCTATGCTATTGAAAATATCCAAAAACTAAATTTTATTATTTTTCGACATCATTTACAAAGCGAATGAGTATTCTAAAAATGAGCAGCTGAAAATAAAAATCTAATAAAAAATAGTGATAAAATACTTAAATTTTAAATCGGAAGTTTTGATCTTACTCTTTATGTTAAGCATAATTTTCTATTAAAGTTTTGTGTTATTTGGATTATTCTACACCGTTGAACTTACAAACGTACCACATTGGCCATTAAAACGGTCACTTTTGAATCCCTTTGATCACTTGGTAAATGATTTCTAAAAAATATGAAATTTGGTTTCGAGATATTTTCAATAGTGTAGATCAAATTTAACGGAACCGATCGTCGATTCAGAAGCCACATCATTGAAAACAACTTGCTAGCATGGACGCTTTCGTGGTACCAATAATATAGTAACCGGACTATATATATATATATATATATATATATATATATATATATATATAATATATATATATAGTCCGGCTACTATACTATCGATAGTACCAAGCATTTGGTGCTATCAAGTTTTCTACCCTTAGATCAACTCCTTTGATTATTTTCAACCGTTAGATTTTACTATTTTCCAACCACCCATTAAACCCAAGAGACCTACTATCATCTCAACCACACATCTTTTAATTCAACGGTTAAAAACTTAATAGCACCAATAACTTGGTACTATTAATAGTATTCCAACCTAGCTCTCTCTCTCTCTCTCTCTCTCTCTCTCTCTCTCTCTATATATATATA
The DNA here is from genome assembly GCA_029168755.2 of Tillandsia fasciculata. Classification (NCBI taxonomy): domain Eukaryota; kingdom Viridiplantae; phylum Streptophyta; class Magnoliopsida; order Poales; family Bromeliaceae; genus Tillandsia; species Tillandsia fasciculata. The sequence goes on along the minus strand of CM054939.1, from coordinate 19,183,159 downwards.
TATATATATATTATATATATATATATAACTAGGCTACTATGCTATTAATAGCACCAATGACTTGGTGCTATTAGGATTTCAGCCCTTGGATTAAGGGAGTGCGGTTAGAAAGATAGTGGTCCCCTAGGGTTTAGTGGGTAGTTAGTAGAATAGTATGATATAAGGGGTGGAGATGGTCAAAGGGGTAGATCTAACAACAGAAAACTTGATAGCACAAAATGCTTGGTGCTATATATATGTATAAAGTCTGGCTACTATGTTATCGATAGTACCAAGAACTTGGTGCTACCAAGTTTTTTGCCGTTAGATCTACCCCTTTGATCATTTTCACCTGTTAGATCATACTATTCCACCAACCACCCACTAAACCCTAGGAGCCCACTATCATCCTAACCGCACGTCTCTTAATCCAAGGGATAAAAACTTGATAGCACCAATGCCTTGATGCTATCGATAGCCTAGTTCTATATATATATATTAGAGCTTATATACTTTCAAAAGTATAAGTCCAACTATGCTTGTGAATTTTTTACCATTGGATTTGCATTGAGATTTGTGTTATTGTAAAGTCAACTAAAGAGAGAGAGAAAAAGTAAATATCACAAATCTCAATGCAAATCCAATGGTAAAAAATTCACAAACATATTTGGGCTTGTGCTTTTGAAAGTATATAAGCCCTACTCTCTTTCTCTCTATATATCTATATATATATATATATATAGAGAGAGAGAGAGAGAGAGAGAGAGAGAGAGAGAGAGCGTGCGCTAGGTTACTATTTCAATGATGTGGCTTCCGAATTGACGATCGGTTCCATTAGACTTGATCCACGTTATTGAAAATATCTGGAAACCAAATTTTATGATTTTTAAACTTCATTTATATATCAAACGAGTAGTCTAAAACTGAACGGCTGAAAATAAAAATCTCATAGAAAATAGTGATAAAAGTCTTAAATTTCAAATCGAAAGTTTTGATCTTGCTCTTTATGTTAAGTAGAATTTTTTATTAAAGTTTCACGTAATTTGGATTATTCTACACCGTTGAACTTAAAAATGTACCACATCAACCATTAAAATTATCACTTTTGAAACCTTTTGATCACCTGGTAAATAATGTCGAAAAAAATATAAAATTTGGTTTGCAAATATTTCTAATAGCGTAGATCAAGTCTAACGGAACCGATCGTCGATTCGGAAGCCATATAATTGAAAACAACTTGATAGCACGGAAGCCTCCGTGCTACCGATAGTATTGTAGGCGGACTCCTATATCTATGTATAGTGAGAGAGAGAGAGAGAGAGAGAGAGAGAGGCTGGAATCAGGGACGGAGCCATGTATAGACCCAAATTCGCCATGACCCCCCTTAATATATCCAATATTTACTTTATGGTCCTTTGGTTGCTAATAAACTTTTAGTTAATTTCTAAAATATATGGGCCTATCTTATAAAAAAGTTTTTGGTGCTAGTCTAGAGCTCTCTCTCTCTCTCTCTCTCTCTCTCTCTCTCTCTCCTTATGTGTTTTATAGGCGAAATTGTACTAAGAACCTCTTAATTATAGGGCATTTTGAAATAAGTCCTTCAACTTTAAATATTTTATTTAATATATTCTTAACTTTCTAATTTTTGTGGATTAGCTATTTTATTTAACGGAATAAAATATTATGCTAAATTTAATAGCTTGATTAGATTGTAGTCATTGATTGTTATAATTTTATTTACAAAAAATTAAAAAATTAAATCACTAACTAAATTACTGATAGATTTAGTAAAATTCTTAAGTTATTCAAACGGAATAATGCAAATAAAATAATTATAAATTAAGCGAGAGCAAATAAAAAAAAATAAAGTTAATATTTTTTTACATTAAATATCTAATCATGAATTTTTTATTAAAAAATTGAGTAGGTAAAATTTTATTTATCTGCTAAAATTTTTATTTGTATATATTTTGGCCCCCCTCATGATTGAATTTTGGCTTTGTCATTGGCTGGAATACTATCGATAGCAAATGAGCTTGTTGCCATCCATTTGTTTTTGATGATGGAGCTTCCAAAATGATGATCGATATCGTTAAATATAATTTAGACTATTTAAACTGTCTGAAAATTAAATTTTATGTTTTTTCAATATTCTTTTCTTGTCCATCAAGTAGACACAAAAATGAATGGTTGAAAATGAATATCCTTCGAAAAGTGATGATAGGGGTTTTGTAATTAAAATCAACAGTATAGATTTTGTTTTAAATAGTTTAAAAAATATTCTAACCAAAATTCAATTAATTTAGATTTCTTTACACCATTAAACGAGCAAAAGACTTACATCTACTATTAAAATATCAAATTTTGCAACTCTTTGATCATTGGGCCAATGATGTCGAAAAGATTTGAAATTTGGTTGCTATATAATTCCAGTGGTCTAGATCATGTTCAACGGTGTTGATCGTCGATTCGGAAGCTCAATCATCGAAAACAAATAGGTGGCAACGGAGCCTGTTTGCTACCGACAGCATACCAGCTCAACTCTCTCTCTCTCTCTCTCTCTCTCTCTCTCTTTATATATATATATATATATATAGAACTAGGCTACTATACAATTGATAGCACCAATGACTTGGTGCTATTAGGTTTTCGGCCCTTGGATGAAGGGATGTGCGATTAGGATGATAGTGGTCTTCTAGGATTTAGTAGGTAATTGGTGAAATAGTATGATCTAAGAGGTGAAAGGCCAAAGGGGTAGATCTAACAGTAGAAAACTTGAGAGCACTAAGTGCTTGGTGCTATTGATATTATAGTAGTCGGATATATATATATATATATATATATATATATATATATATATATATATATATATATATATATATATATATATATAGTAGAGCTTATATACTTTTAAAAGCACAAGTTCATCTATGCCTGTGATTTTTTTACCATTGGATTTGCATTGAGATTTGTGCTATTGTAAAGTCAAAGAGAGAAAGAGAAAGTACAATATCTCAATGCAAATCCAATGATAAAAAATTCACAAGTATGGTTGGACTTGTGTTTTTGAAAGTATATAAGCTCATATATATATATATATATATATATATAGAGAGAGAGAGAGAGAGAGAGAGAGAGAGAGAGAGCTAGGTTGGAATACTATTAATAGTACCAAGTCATTGGTGCTATTATATTTTTAACCCTTGGATTAAAAGGTGTGGTTGAGATGATAGTGGACCCATTGGATTTAATAGGTGGTTGGAGAAATAGTAAAATCTAACGGGTGAAAATGATCAAAGGGGTTGATCTAAGGGTAGAAAACTTAATAGCACCAATAACTTGGTACTAATAGTATAGTAGCCGGACTCACATATATATATATATATATATATATATATATATATATATATATATATATATATACTATGCTTGTAAAAGCACCAAGCAATTGGTGCTTGTAAGTTTTCAACCGTTAGATCTATCCCTTTGACTAATTTCACCCTTTAGATCATACTATTTCACCAATCATCCACTAAACCGAAGAGGCCTACTATCATCCTAGCCGCACATCCTTTCATCCAAGTGCTAAAACCTACAAGCACTAATGATTTGGTACTTTTAAAAGCATAGAAGCTCAATTCATATATATATAGAGTCCGACTATTACAATTTTTATGAGTATAAACTATTTCGTACTCATAAATTTTCGGCCCTTGGATGAAAGGATGTGCAGTTAGGATTATAGTGGTCCTCTAGGGTTTATACTATTTCACCAACAACCCACTAAACCCTAGGGGACCGGTCTATACTCATAAGAGTATAGTAGCTCTACTTACTCTCTCTCTCTCTCTCTCTCTCTCTCTCTCTCTCTCTCTCTATATATATATATATATATATATATATATATATATATATATAGAATTAGGCTAGAATACTATCGATAGCACCAAACCATTGGTGCTATCAAGTTTTTAGCCGTTGGATGAAAAAATATGCGGTTGGGATTATAGTGGGCCCCTAGGGTTTACTAGGTGGTTGGTTGAATAGTAAAAATCTTAGGGGACCACTATAATCCCAACCGCATATTTTTTCATCCAACGGCTGAAAACTTGATAGCACCAATTGTTTGGTGCTATCGATAGTATTCTAGCAGGACTCTATATATATATATATATATATATATATATATATATATATATATATATAGTTGGGCTGGAATACTATCGATAGCAAACGGGCTCCATTGCTACCGATTTGTTTTCGATGATGGAATCTCCGAATCGACGATTGACACCGTTGAACATGATTTAGACCACTGAAAGTATATAGAAATCAAATTTCAAATCTTTTCGACATCATTGACCTTATAATCAAAGGGTTGCTAAATTTGTAATTTTAATGATAGATATGAGGCGTTTGCTCGTTCAACGGTATAAAGAAATCTAAATTAATTGAATTTTGGTTAGAAATTTTTTTAAACTATTTAAAACAAGATCTATACTCTCGATTTTAATTACAAGACTTCTATCATCACTTTTTGAAAGATATTTATTTTTAACCGTTTATTTTTGTGTCCACTTATTGGATAAGAAAAGAATATCAAAAAAGATGAAATTTAATTTTCAGATAGTTTAAATGGTCTAGATTATATTTAACGGTGCTAATCGTCATTTTGGAAGCTCCATTATCGAAAACAAATTAGTAGTAATGGAGCCCATTTGGTACCAATAATATTCCAGCCTAGCTCTATACATACATACATGCCAAGGAATTAAGTATCACTTCGTGTCGTATGGCACGGGGCGATATGTACTGTGCCACCACTTAGGGGGCATGATACATGGGGGGTCTCTCTTGGCCCTTCTGTACTGCGATACTCTCTGAGTATCGAATGAGACAGATGATACCTAAAGGGTATCACGACATAGTATTTTTCCTTTTTTTTTTTTTTTTTTACTTTGGTTTTTTTTTTTTTTGGTTTTTCGCACAGACTTTTATCCCTTTTTTTTCCTTTATAGTTTTACCTTCCCTTTTTTTCCTCATAATTTTTTCTTTAATTTCTTCTTTCAATCCCTTATTATTCTTTGATCACTTCAATCTTAAATGAAAAAAGCAAAGAAATAGCCAAATTGAAAATCTACTTATTAGGTAAGTCCAGAAATTTACAACGTAAATTTTTTTATATATATTTAGAATATATTTAATTTGTAAAGTTTCTTTTGTGAAGATATAAAATTATACAAATTTTTATTAACAATTTATAAAAATCTGAAAATATATCCACTTGATTTAGTCATTATATAGTCTATTTTTAATTTTCTTGGATGAATTTAGTATTTTGTGTGAGATTTATGATATTTTTAACTTTGAAAATCCTATTATTGGATTTAGAAACATGAAAATTCTAATAAAATTAAAAACTAAATAGAAGTAATTGATATTTAAATTTGCTTAATGTATATGTCATATGGTTTATTGTTAAATTTTCATAAATAGATCTTACAATTTTTCTTATTTAATTTTAAGAAAAAGTAATTTTCGTGGATGAATCTTCTAAATTTTGCATTATTTTTTTTTTTAAAAATAATTTTCTCCTATTTGTATTTTATAATTTTTAAAATTCTAAAAATGATAAAAGATAAATAATTTTTTTAAAAAAGTTAATCAATTTTTATCGTAAACTTGCTTAATTTATTCATCGTATGGTTTATTATTAATTTTTTATGATAAAATCTTACAATTTTTGTAAAATTTTTAGAAAGAATAATTTTCTTTAATTTTTTTTTTTTAATATTTTTAAAGATTTTGAAAATGAGAAGAAACTGTTAGTGCACTTGTGGTCCTATTTTTGTTAGTCTAGTCATCATATGGTTCTTCATCTATCAATATGGATGGATCTTGCAAAATTTTATAAAAATTTTAAAAAATAATAATTTTCTTTATGAGTTATAGTTATATTTTACTTCACATATAAAGAAAACTACTAGTATATTAAGTTATTAACTAGTTAGTAAATTATAATTGACAATAGATCAAGATAAATTAATACATAACCAAAATTTATAATTATTACTCTAAAATTTTTAAAATAATATTATAAGACTTTATTGGACCCAAAAATACTAAAATAAAACCGTGCCAAAGTGTGTCACTAGGAGGTTGGATGTGCTCGTCGGCACGCTAGTGTGCCATGTGTTGGCACGCAAGGGTGCCTATGCCATATTGTGCCAGGCAATGACCAGGACGCTCCCGTACCACGACACTTTAATCCTTGATACATACATACATACATACATAGCGAGAGAGAGAGAGAGAGAGAGAGAGAGAGAGAGAGAGAGAGAGAGTTTGGCTACAATGTTGTTATCAGTAAGCACCAAACACTTGGTGCTACCAATTTTTGCGCCGTTAGATATTCCCCTTTGATCATTATCACACTTTAGATCATACTATTCCACCAACTACCCACCCTAGGGGACCGTTATCATCCTAACCGCACATCATTTTATTTAAGGCCCGAAAACCTAATAACACCAATGACTTTGTGTTATTAATAGTATTCTAGCCTAGATCTCTCTCTCTCTCTCTCTCTCTCTCTCTCTCTATATATATATATATATATATATCTCTCTCTCTCTCTCTCTCTCTCTCTCTCTCTCTCTATATATATATATATATATATATATATATATATATATATATATATGAGTAGAGCTTATATGCTTTTAAAAGCACAAGTCCATCCATGCTTGTGAATTTTTTACCATTGGATTTGTATTGAGATTTGTGCTTTTGTAAAGTCAACTAAAGATAGAGAAAGAAAAAGTAAATAGCACAAATCTCAATGCATATCCAATGGTAAAAAATTCACAAGCATATTTTTGCTTGTGCTTTTGAAAGCATATAAGCTCTACTCTCTCTCTCTCTCTCTCTCTCTCTCTCTCTCTCTCTCTCTATATATATATATATATATATATATATATATATATATGAATTGAGCTTCTATCCTACTAAGTCATTAGTGTTTGTGGGTTTTTGGCCTTCGGATGAAGATTTCTAGGGTTAGGATAATAGTGGTCTCCTAGGATTTAGTAGATGGTTGGTGGAATAGCATGATCTAAAGGGTGGAATTGGCCAAAGGGATAGATCTAACGGTGGAAAACTTACAGCACCAATTGCTTGGTACTTTTGAAAGCACCATACCCGGACTCTCTCTCTCTCTCTCTCTCTCTCTCTCTCTCTCTATATATATATATATATATATATATAGAACTAGGTTACTATGCTATCGATAGCACCATGTCATTGGTGCTATTAGGTTTTTAGCCTTTGGATTAAGAGATGTGCGGTTAGGATGATAGTGGTCCCTAGGATTTAGTGGGTGGTTGGAAAAATAGTATGTACATATACACGATCTAATGTATGTGTGTACTATATGTGTTATATATGTGTGTTTGTGCACGCGTGCATCCAATGAGTTTCTCAAAGTACCATATCTGTACAATTCTCCTAATATACACCAACTATAGCCCTTATGCTGTGGCGAGTGGATGTAGCCCAAGTTCATTATGATCTTGGATGGCATGTTGAGTATACAAGGCATTATTTACAGCTCGCTATATTAGAATCATAAAGTTAAATAAGATTCAAGAAATCCTGTTAGTACAATCTTCCTGATGTTCGTTGTGGAACTGGAATGTTTACAATTCGATTTAATGTATGCATGCTTAACTTGTGAACCCATTACATGTTTCTGGCATTGCTCGTATTTCTACAGCTCGATTCATATGTTTGTGTATTTTCATACAAGTTAAACATTTTTACTTTAATAACTGGTAACAAAAAAAAGACCTGTGCATAGCTTCTATATTAATTAATGGCACATGGGTGGCACACATCATGAACCCAAGGCAGGTTTTGAAGCTTACTCCTTATTTGATACTGTTGGCTTTTATTTTTGTTTCCTTAAATGCAAATACATGCGATTGTGTGTGCAAGTGGATAATAAACTGCTTGCATTTTACATATCTATGGTGTTTCTTCTGGCAACAAAAAAATGTTTAGTAGTAACTTCATTTTTTTGTGAAGATGATGCCATTCCATATCCAAGAGCTGTACTTCACAAGCTAACTTGAAATGACAAGAATAGAGAATTCCATTTGCCAGTTCATCCAATTACATACAGCAAGAATTTATGTGTCGTAGTAAGGGGAGCTTGCAAGCAGTCAGGCACAGTATGACACTCTGTGTCGTACTGTGCCGATGTACACTAATCACAAAAATATCTATGTGCCGACACAATTATGACACGAAATATATATATATATATATATATATATATATTATATATATATATATATATATATATATATATATATATATAGGCACCAATATAGTCTATTTGCTTATTATATATTAATTTGTCTACACTGTTGATGTTCTAAATAGTTGTGTGCAATCAGTAACACCTCTGTTGAAATTCATGCTAAAAATAATTCTGAAAAACTTGAAAAAAAAACTTGAAATGTATAAGATTGATAGTCTTTAAATTAATTCAAGGTACTCTTCTTGATTAGCTTATCTTGTACTTTAGGCAATCACTAGCACCTTGCCGAGCTTGTTTCCATGGCCATCTTGAATCACAATTGATGGCGTGCATGCGCAAAGGGAACTGTACACTTGATTCATGGCTTGTACTTTAGAGGCATTACTTTGACAGCTCATATTTATTTGTTTAGCCATGTTCTTTTCCTTGTTTCTTAACTTGCATGCTTTCAGTGCACGCATGCTTCAATATCTAGTTTTTTCACCTCTGGTGTATATGAATTTTTATTTTATTTTTTTTTTTTTATTTTTTTCTAATTTTAATAATATTGCTATGTCTTATTTATTGCACTGATGGTTTAGCACGATTTGTTTCTTTCTTAGGTCGATATATTCATGGATGTAACCTTTAACAGTCTGCATGAAGATATTAGGATTTTGAGGACCAAGCTGTCAACTTTAACTGATGAAGTCTTACTCGACAAGTCTAGTCTTCCTGCTGCTTTGAGAACTGCTCATTACATCTGTCAACAATGTGAAGCTTCATTGCAGTTTCTTCTGTCGTTGTGCCAGCAGAAATCATTCCGCGATCGTGTCCTTAGAAACAAGGTGAAATCAAACAAAGTGCAGAATTCTTATTTTTGTTTGACTTCGTATGTAGGGCCTGTTTGGTCCGGCTGGATTTTTTTGTACAAATGATGTCTGAGTTGACCTATAAGCAATAAAAAGTTTGTCGTTAAAGTATCCACGATAGCTTTTTTTGTAGTGGAAGCAAAATCTTCAATTTGGAGATTTCTGCTTTTGGCGTTCAGAAACTCATTTGAGCTTCTTGCTACAGTGAAAGCTCCAGATTTTTAATTGGCCAGACACTTGGCTCTTGAAAATTTCTAGTTTTTGTACATTTATAAAGTGGAGAGCTCTTTTGGGACCCAGCCTAAGCAGGCTTTTGCTAAAGATGGGGAAAAACACAATTTTAGTAAAATGGATTTATGAGCAGAATGAGATTTATGAATATCTTTTATAACATGCAGCTTTTCAACATTGTTATTCAAGTGTATACTTAATCTTATTGAACTAACTCTTTAAATATAATTCAGGAACTGTCTAAAAACGGTGGCATTCTATCACTGGCTCGAACGGTATTAAGGTTAAGCATCCCGGAATGCCTTAAGGAGTCTTCTGATGTTGTTTCTGCTGTTTCCAGACTGAAGGCAAAAGTTCTATCTATTGTAAGCTTCATCGAATTGCATCATTATATCTAGTACAAACTGAGAGTTAATACTAAGCTACCAGTTCTCTCTCTCTCTCTCTCTCTCTCTCTCTCTCTCTCTCTCTCTCTCTCTCTCTCAGTTGCTGCAGCTCTGTGAAGCAGAAAATATCTCTTACCTTGATGAGGTCGCTGGCTCCTCAAAGAGCAAGCAATTGGGACAGTCTGTTGCATTAGAGGTGAGTTCATTTGCTCAGAGATAAATTACTAAAATTATTATGCCTCATAGAAACTTCTTACATTGCCAAAATAATATTTGTTTTTAATGCCCCACGAATGCAGTTTCTTGATTTGCTGAAAACCCAATTCAGAAGAGAAGGAAAGCAGCTTGCCACTTCTCATGAGAGGAGTAATCCGAGGGGCTTCCTGCTTATAAATGCACTGCGTCTAGTTGACATATTCTCTGATGACTCAAATTTCCGATGTCCTATTATGAATACTACTGTAAAATAGACATCCAAATCTTGCTGTAATTTTTCTTAGGGTTAACTGCACCAAGGGCTATCCAGCCATTTCATGAGGTTTCACTTCCGTCCCAACCTTATATATGTTATGATTGAGTCCTTGTCAGTAGATTGTGTAGACCCACTTGCATCCGACCTGGAAATTTCAGTTCAGATGGTGTAGACAGTAGACCCAAATGCATCCCACCTGAGTCTATGGATCACTGTGTGGTTGTAGTACAACTAGAAGAACTCGATTGCATTAAATACGAAAGTTAGGGGCAAATTGTAATGATTGAAAGGTTTGGGACCAAAGTGAAACCTCATGCAATGGCTGTTTAACCCTTGTGCAACTTACTCTTATCTAAAATCTGATTTATCTCCCAATTTGTAAACTTGTCTTTTCCAGGTTCCTTTTCTTACTGAAATTTTAGCTGTTCCGAATGAAGAGTTTGTTGGCAGTTGGTGCTCTGAGAATCTACAAACAATCGAGGAAGATGCTAATCTAGAATACGACCCACTTACTGCGGCTGGCATTGCACTGGTTTCTCTTGAAGAATCTACTTCTTTTCTTTTGACTGAAACTAATTATGTATGCCCTTTTATCACAAATAGCATGCCTTCAGTTACGTATGCCCAACTGAGGACTTCATGTTTGGTCAAAATAATAGCAAATCTCCATGTTTTCGTTCCTAACATATGCAAAGGTCAGGTATCTTACTCGTTATGGTCTAAGTGTTTAGTCATTTCCTGTAGATGCAGCTAATCAAGCTTCTATGCTGTAAAACAGAACAAGAAAGAGATTTGTTCCTTCACGAGTTCCACAATTACTTGCTCCAAGAGAAGCCTGAATCTTCCACATATGTCCCAAATTCCTATTTACCAAGGGCTACCTCAGTTTATAAAAACTTATGTACAGTTATTTTACCTGTCCTCTTGGTTAAGTATATGGTTTTTCTTTTTTTTTTTTTTTTTTTTTTTTTTTTTTGCAAAAGGAAAAAAAAAAGAAAATCTTTCATTTTTGCTACTACAGCTCACTTTTCAATTTTTACAACCAAACTGCATCTCCACCAGAGGATAACTGATTCATCTGTATTTAAAATTGTGAACTAACTGTCAAAACTAGTGCAACTTGCTTATGTAGTGCAAGTGTTATATGGTCAGTTAAGGGCTATAATTGCAAAATGAAAGGGTTGTCCTGTTATTGCAAATTGACAAAAAAAGTTCTTTTTTCTTTTGCAAAAATGCAGGAATGTATGCTCCTAGAGTTGTCACTATTATTTTCCCTCATTTGAATTTGTAAACGTGAATGTGCAGGTTCGCTGTTACTGTATGCAAAATCTTTGATACCTAACTTGTTGATTGAGGATGATGTCCAACTCCTAAGGTTACATGAGCAATTTTTCATCAAGAAAGTATTCTTTTGTTTCTCATTTCCTTTCTCTCTACCAACAAAAGAAATAAAGTTTAGTGTACATATTATTTTCCTAGCCTTTCATTCAAGATAGATTCTGTAGAGAGCTTTTCCCAGAAAGCACTCTTCTCTAAAGAAATCACATCAATAAAATTGAATACATTATTGGAAGTTAGAGTTGTGCTGTATTATAAGAGAATTGCATAAATATGATTGGTCTATTATTTTTAAATTTTTTTTAGTGATTCGATGGTTATAAGTCAATTGTTGCTGTTTTTCATTGCTGATAGTTCTTTTGCAGGATATTTACTGATACGCTTCAGAATTTGACTCATCTACAAGTTGGAGAAAATCTTGTAAGTATATCTAACCGTGATTGTGCCTTGGTTAACTTCATCTGATATTAATTTGTATGAGCCATTCCATTTATTGTGCCTCACACATCTTTGAAATTTACTGCAAAAATTGAAAGTGGTTATAATTTGCATTAAATGCATCTGGATTATTTGCAATTAAATATATCTATATGGTTTTGATTACATACCATTCAGTATGATCAACAAAATAAGTTAAAAGCGCGCATTCTTAGGCTTTCACATTGTAGTTGTTCTTATTTATAGAGAAAGAAAGTACAGTAAAAGAGAAGGCTCCTTGGCTGTAATGTTCTTGATAAAATATTAGTGAGTTTTTCCTAAATTTTCCGCTTTTATCTATATATTTTCCTTTCAATTTTTACAGTCCCAATTTCTTTTTAGTTCACAGTAAACAAAAATAAACATATTCTATTCCCCCACTATAATTACGACTTTCTTTCACTTGCGATCCAAACCCTACTCATCAATCTTTAAATCCCACTTCTACTCCTAAAACTTTTAAATTTTCTTTTACACCCTTAATACTTTCTCCCTTTTTTTCATAGAAAAATCCAGAACCCTCAAAAATATAGGATCCCTCAACTTGGACTGCATCACATTGGTGCCAAAGTCTTGGTCTTTTACTTTTTAGGAAAGTCTCCTCGAGAAATTCATCCTGTGCTTTGAGACAAAGTTTAGAAAATTAAATTTTATATCCCGTAACATCTAGCACATAAAATCCATATCACTACCCTAGAGACTAATCAGAAAACTTGTAAGATGGAAGATTATTTCAAAAGAATTTCCATGGTGCATGGAAGGTGGAAGATCTTGTGTATAGAGTTGGTATGTGAAATGTCTTAGAGGGAGTTTGGAGACTTGATGTGTGATCAGAAGTTGGAGCATTAAAACGTAAGGTGTAAAATTTGGTGGCAGTTGCAAGATGATGCAGAACCATTGTATCCGTATTTGAGGATGCTAGATGTAAAATTTGTTGAAGCCTTTGCTATTGGTGACTCTTCCTTTCGCAGGAGAGTCACCCTGCCGTATGTCCAGTTCAAGAGTATGTCCTAATTTCTATGGGTAGGTTTTGATTTGTCTATTTTAGTGCTCTTCTTTTGTTCCTTTTTCACTTTTTCTTCTTCTGACAGTTTTTTTCTTCCTTGAATTTGTGCTGATTTTCCGCAATTTTTTGTGACAATTTTTGTATTTTTTTTTCCCAATTGATATTTCTGGTGAGCCTAAAAGTCTTTATTCTTTTTTTAAAACTTCGTTTATGCCATATCTTGAATTGTCTTTTTTTTTTTTCTAATTCAGAAAAATTAATAAAATCCAGAAAATACTGCACAAATATAAAATTTTTTGAAATTCAAAGAAAATTTTCGAGTGTTTCTAGAAAAATTTTCAACTCAAATTTTGTTTTTCTTTATGCCCAATTTGATATTTCCGATGAGCCTAAAAGCTATATTCTATTTTCTAAACTTCTTGGATTACTCTAAAGCCTTATTTATTTTTCTTGCTCCGTCTTATTCCAATGTTGAATTTACCTGAATAGTAGGACTGTCGGTACCCGCCTTAATTCATAAGTGAATTGCTCGTTAATCTGACTGATCATTCTCATAAGGCTAACCCACTTTTAGCTGCCAGACTACCAATGCAGCTATCACTTATGCTTTAACTAAATTAGGAATTACTTGAATGCAAGAGGTAAGTAATAAAGAGTTTATCTGCAAAAACATAATGAAAATGATTGGATTCATTAAGAATTTATCGACTGTAACACCCTCTGTCACGCCCCGAGGTCGAACTGCTACCCATGCTTGCCAACAGATCCGCCACCTATATGGGAATCCTCGCTCAGGTGAAGCGTCTAACTTGCAAAAGATAGTATCTAACAACTATACCAATATCAGAGCTGGAAATAAACAGCTAGAATAAAATCTCACATAATTGTACATCTGTAGTATAAGTAGTAACAACACCTTTCAACAGAGTAAAAGTAAAATATAATACAGACTGTACAGTGCTAAATCCAACAACTCAAAATGGTACATCTAACTCTCCAAACTCAGTAGGGATCTAACTCGCAACTCCCTTACCTCGGTCAGATGATGTAGCAGGTGCAGGGATTGAAACAGAAGTCTCTGCAAAAAGGAACACCAATAGCGGGTGTGAGAACTACAATAATAAAGTAGTCCTCAGTCTATACTGTCTCTAAGATTAACGATCTGCCCACTAAGTCTACTAGAGGCAAAAATAACTCCAACTATTGAAAAGCAGGAAAAGTTGGAATAAAACTACAACTACTATGCCTCTATCTACTATACTCAATGGAAGAACAAAATGACAGTATGCAACCATTCGCTCTCTAGGTGCTTAAATCAACCCAATCTCACTAACTGCCACACCGGGTCCAGTCAAACCTGCGCCATCTACTACCACAACATCCACGAAGGACCGAAATCACGTTGGGCATCCAACCGGACTGTATCGACATCACGCAGAAAAACAGACCCAGCTCCGGAGCAGCACTCAAGGGATGCGACCTCACCAAGGAAAAAGTTGTGCATCTTAGTCGAGCTCAATATGGCTCCTGCAGGCTATAATCCAATCTACGATCAATCAGATCGACAAACTCACAGTGCTCAACAAGCTAACTAGAATCTCAACTAGCAAAAGTTATAAAAATCCACTCGGTCCCTAAGCACGAGCGTAAATGCAACATATACTACCCAAACCACTCAAACCCTCCACTCAGGGCGAGAGAAAAATACATAAGCCGATAACAGTAAGATACAGTACAATAATTTTTCTAGGGGTCCAGATATAGGTGAGACAGCTGATAATAAATATTTTCTAGTGTCCACTAATCTCAGAAATATACCAAAAATATCTGGGGATCCAAAATAGGTTTCCACAATTTTTCAGGCAACTATCAGATTTTATCAGGTACATAAACAACTAAATCTAGCATATTGGATATCTATAAAATAGACATAGAAGGAAACTCGTAGATTTTGGAAGAAATCTAACCTACCTGGATCGCTAGCCAACTACGACAAGAAGTCGAAGTGGCGCGGCACAACCCACTGTCAAGGTACCGCCGGAATGAAACGTTGGCACTCGCGCCCGCAACCACGCTTCGTCTTTAGCTAGGATAGCCCCAAAGAGCACAGAAAAACTCCAAATCAGCCACCAAGCTCAACTCCAAGCTCTCAGCTCCAGCTCACAACACAATCCAAGTCTCAGCTCAAAACACCTCCAGCACAGTGAACGTCATCCACACTATCGCCCTTCAACTCACCCCTCTTCTCAGCACAAGGAGAAACACACCTCACACAACCAGGAGGAGGGAGGAAAATCAATCATCAATAAAATCCCATTACTCCACATCTCAGCCAAAGGTAGCATAGCTCAAAAATCCAACAAAATTCGAGAAAACCCAAAAACTGGAAAAACTCGATGCCTGTCTCAACAAACAGATGGGAAGATCCGCCGTCGAAAACTCCACCTCAGGGAAACTCCACTCAACACTCTCGTCCAGCTCGAAGTTTCGGCGCGATAAAATCCACAAATTCTGAGTTGGAGCTTCACTGCTGCAACTTGTGCTGCTCCCTGTTCTGTCTCTCTGTGCTCCACCGCCTGGAGGAAAAATGAGGAAGAAGATGGAGATGGAAAACACTCTGGACGCGCTCATAGGAGTGGAACAATACACGTGTGGCGTGCGAGCATGCGGATCACGTAGTCAAACCTTTGTGGAAGATGAGCCGCGAAACAAGTCGAATTACTAACTTGTCCATGCGGAAAAAAACCGCATTTCGGGCGCCCTCAACATCTACTCGGGTGCCCTAATCTTCAGAGCTACAGTAATAACAGGCTCTCCTAGGCCGCCCACTCAGCTACAGTACCGTGCCCGAAATTTCGGAATAGTATATCATCCTCTCAGCTGCTCCTCGGGCGTCCGCTCCCTACGCCCGATGCTACAGTACAGCACTCGAAGTCCACCGCCTCTGCCAACCGCACAATCAAGCACAAATCTCGAAGAAATCCCAACCACACGTTTCGGACTGCTGCAGTAACTTTCGGGCGCCCCAAGATGCGATATGCAAATAGGTAAGACTTTCGAGCTTCCGGAACCTCTTTTAGGGCGCCCGAAATGCCTGGAACTCCAGTTCCTTGTTATTTGTGATCCAATGTCTGTTTTTGTATCTATTTCGCGCTAAACGACACTCGCTTGATCTGAATGTTTCTAGATGTGTCGGTCAGTTCAAGGAAACACTCCCGAACGTCTACAAAGCTCCGGTACTTTACACCCTCCTTTCCCCCGCCCCTGCCCCTGCCCCTGCCCCTGCCCCTGCCCCCGCCCACTCCCAACACCCCCCCTCTCCCAAACCATAAAAGAGAAAAGAAAAGAAAAGAAAAAAGGGACTACTAAAATATGGTTCTTCAGTCTTATACAATTCTTTGGATATTGTGAACTGTCCTAATGCCACTTATTACTTTGACCAAACTGCGGCATGGCTGCTCATGCTTGGTATTATAATCTTAGGTCATGTGAACTTATTGTTAGTTTGCCACTATTGCTCCTGATCAAAATTCACAGTCATAATTTCACGTTCCGTCTCTTCTAGCGTCTTAAAGTTTTGGAAGTTTCAACAGTTTCATTATAGTTAATTTTTGTAGTTCAGACTGAAAAATTTTGAAATTCAAAGATGAAGTCTAGTGTAAACAAGAGAAAAGAAACAATTTTCTATAAATGTGGAGAGAAGTCCTTTTTTCAGTCTAATTTAATAGTTTCATTGGTCTTGAGCCCTCTTGGATTGGCACTTTTGCAAATAATTGAGAAAATGCACTTTGGTTTTTGTTATCAGGTTATGTCGTGAATGATCGAAGTCGAATACTTCCACAAAGTTATAATTTTAAAATTACGAGTAACAAATTTCTTCATTGAAATCAGAAAAGTGAAAACTCATTTTGTGGGATGAATAATTTTCCATCACATACTTAATAGGAATAACAATGTAAACTAGGAAAAAGTGCTGTTCATTTAAGCATTATTGAGAATCATATAGGTCTTGTAGTGTAAAATATAACTCTTATATGAACTATAGTTAAAAGAGGCTAAAACTTCTGTAGAAAAACGAAATAGATTTCTAAGAACAAAATAAAATGAGGTTTCTCCTATTGAAAGTTAGATCTTTGCTTGAGCTTGTAGAGCCCCGTGTTAGGCCTTTAAAAGGTTCTGTGCTGCTTTGTTGTCATCGAATAAGTTTTGTTATCTGAAAATCTTTTGTTTACTAGAATTTTGACTATGCTTGCTAGCATTGTTGGCAGAGAGAAATTCAACCTTCTAGTAGGTGTTTGTGGACTCATCGTTCAAAAGTCTCAAGCTGTGCCTTGACGGTGAATCCTCCTCGAGGTTTTAAGATCGTAGTAACCTGTAACTAAGATAATGAAAAATTGGTTTAGGATATTATGGAGATAATTTCTTTGATGGATAGAATCTTATGATTAAGTTTAGTTATCAAAAAGAAAAAAAGAAAAAAGAAAAAGGACCAATCACTCCAGTGACTTAAAAGTCGTGCTTAATTCTTCTGATTTCTGCATTTAAACTTAAACCAGGTTGACACAAGATCTCCAGGCTATTTTGTCAGTTTTGCAATTTCTAGGCAAGCAATATTGTGCTAAAAATAATTTCTCGGCCCTCCCATCTAGTTGGAACCTTAAGAAAGAAATCCTTAAAATGCTGATTGATCTAAATAGAACTTCATCTACTATTTACATCATGCAGAAATATCCAAAAAATTCAGTACAATTTATTGTAAAATCCAAAAACTTCCCACCAAATTTATATAAATTGTTTTCTTAGCTAGTTCTGAACATTAAATTGCTATAGTATTTTGGAACCAAATATTACATAAGGTGCTTTGTAATGGTTGGTCTCGGCATTCCTTTGTCACTCCACATGTTCTAAATGAAGGGTCTGTTTTGCTTGACTGAAGCTTTTGTAGAAGTTTGGCTTAGAGCTGTTCGAAAAGCACTAACGGTTTTTTAAGTAATATTGTTTTATCAGCTTCTCACTACAGTGGAATTAAGAGTTGCATTTGCGGCCTAAAAGCTCATTTTAGCTTCTCATTGTAGCAAATGCTTCAGACTTGTATATATATATATATATATATATATATATATATATATATATATATATATATATCAATAATTTAAGTACCGTGGTACGTGGTCGTGCCGAAAACTTGCCGGTACGGTGCGTGTCGGGCCGTGCCGACGAGTGCCGGTCACAAAAAAAACATGTGTGCCGACACATAATGGCATGAAATATTTATTTTCTTAAGCAATAAAATTTTCTAATTGCTTATTGTGTATCTCTATCAAATATTTTGAACTTTATTGAGAAAATTACTTAATAATTTAAAGAAAAAAAGGTTTTGAATTGTGCCATTGGCACGGGGGTTGTATCGTGTCGGTATCTTGTTGGCACGAAACCGCACGGTGGATACGGCCCGTGCCGATGGATACTTAAATCCTTGATATATATATATATATATATATATATATATATATATATATATATATATATATAGGCTCCTATGCTATCAAAAGTAAGGAAGTCTCTGTACTTGTAAGTTGTTTTCGATGATGAGGCATCCAATTCGGCGATCGGTTCTGTTAAACATGATCTACAGTGTTGGAGCTATCAAAAAACAAATTTCATAATTTTTTAATTTCGTTTGTCTAATGAACGAGTAGCTTCAAAATGAATGGCTGAAAATAAAAATCTTACAAAAAAAAGTGATAAAAGAATTAAATTTAAATCAAAAGTATTATATTACTCTTGATGTTAGTAGAATTTTCTAGTAAAATTTCATGTAATTTGGATTGTTCTAGATTGTTGAATTTACAAACTTACCACATCGGCCGTTAAAATAGTCATTTTTTAGATCCTTTGATCACTTGGTAAATGGCGTCGAAAAATTGTGAAATTCGGTTTCTAAATAGTTCTAATAACATAGATCATACCTAACGGAGCCGATCGTTGAATCGGATGTCCCATCATTGAAAATAACTTACAAGTACGGAGGCTTTCGTACTTTCGAAAGTACGGGAGACGTACTATATATATATATATATATATATATATATATATATATATATATATATAGGGTCTGGCTACTATACTCTTATGAGTAAAAAATTTTTTGTACTAATAAGTTTTCATCCCTTGGATGAAGGAATGTGTGGTTAGGATTATAGTAGTTCCTAGAATTTATACTATTTCACCAACAACCTAGTAAACCCTAGGGGGACTACTATCATTCTAACCGCACATTCCTTCATCCAAAGGTGAAAAAGTTATGAGTACAAAAGGGTTTATACTCATAAGAGTATAGTAGCTACATATATATATATATATATATATATATATATAGAGAGAGAGAGAGAGAGAGAGAGAGAGAGAGTACGTCTCTTGTACTTTCAAAAGTAGGAAGGCCTCCGTGCTTGTAAATTGTTTTTGATGATAGAGCATCCAATTTGACGATCGGTTCCGTTAGGCATGATTTATGCTATTAGAATTATTTAGAAACCAAATTTCATAACTTTTCGATATAATTTACTAAGTGATCAAAGGGTCTCAAAAATGACTATTTTAACGGTCGATGTGGTACGTTTGTAAGTTCAACGGTGTAGAATAATCCAAATTACGTGACACTTTAATAGAAAATTTTACTTAACATCAAGAGTGAGACGAAAATTTTCGGTTTAAAATTTAAGTCTTTTATCACTATTTTTAATGAGATTTTTCTTTTCAACCGTTCATTTTGGGGCTACTTATTCACTAGGCAAGTGAAGTCAAAAAATTATGAAATTTGATTTATAGATAGTTCCAACATTGTAGATCATGTCTAACGGAACCGATCTGCGAATCGGATGTCCCATCATTGAAAACAACTTACAAGCACGGAATCCTCCGTACTTTCGAAAGCATAGGAGCCTAGCTCTCTCTCTCTCTCTCTCTCTATATATATATATATATATATAGAGAGAGAGAGAGAGAGAGAGAGAGAGAGAGAGAGCTAGGCTCCATACTTTTATGACTAAGATTGTCTTCGTACTCAGTAGTCGTTTGTCATGATAGAGCTTATGAATTAACGATCTATACCGTTAAATATGATTTAGAGCATTTGAAAGTTTTAGAAATCAAATTTTATAATTTTTTGACATCATTTATCTTACGATCGAGAGATCTCAAAATTGATAATTTTTAACGGCCATTGCTAGTTTAACGGCGTAAAAGAATTGGAATTGATTGAATTTTTGATAGAAAATTCTATTTATTATTTAGGTAAAGGCCAATTACTCAATCTTAAATTGAAGAATCTGATTCTGTATTTTTAAGAGATTGCTCGATTTTGACCGTTCATTTTATGCTTACTTGATAGACTTTATTATAATTTCAAAAAATTACGAAATTTATTTTCTAGAAGTTTCAAATTCTCTAGATCACATTTAATGGTATGGATCGTCGATTCGGAATCTCCATCATCGAAAACAATTTATGAGTACGAAGGACTCTATACTCATAATAGTATAGTAGCCTCTCTCTCTCTCTCTCTCTCTCTCTCTATATATATATATATATATATATATATATATATATATATATATATGAGCTAGGCTAGAATACTATTAATAGTATAAAGTTATTGGTGCTATTAAGTTTTTAACCGTTGAATTAAAAGATGTGTGGTTGAGATGATAGTGGGTCCCTTGGGTTTAATGGGTTGTTGGGGAAATAGTAAAATCTAACGGATGAAAATAATTAAAGGGATTGATCTAAGGATAGAAAACTTGATAGCACCAAATGCTTGGTACTATCGATAGTATAGTAGCCGGACTCATATATATATATATATATATATATATATATATATATATATATATATATATATATATAGTAGAGCTCATATACTCTCAAAAGCACAAGCCCAAATGTGCTTGTGAATTTTTTACCATTGGATTTGCATTGGAATTTGTGCTATTTACTTTTTCTTTCTCTCTCTTTAGTTGACTTTACAAAAACACAAATCCCAATGGAAATTCAATGGTAAAAAATTCACAAGCACATTTGGGCTTGTACTTTTGAGAGTATATAAGCTCTACTCTCTCTCTCTCTATATATATATATATATATATAGTCCTGCTACTATATTATCAATAGCACCAAGCACTTGGTGTTATCAAGTTTTTCGCTGTTAGATCTACCAATTTGACCATTTTCATCCCTTGGATCATACTATTCCACCAACCAACCACTAAACGTTATGGAACTACTATCATTCCAACCGCACATTCCTTCGTCCATGGGCCAAAAACCTAATAGCACAAATGACTTGGTGCTATTAATAACTTGGCTTGCGTGCTTTTAGAAGCACTATGGCCTCCATGCTATCAAGTTGTTTTTGATCTTAGGACTTCCAAATCAATGATCGACTCTATAGACTTGATCAACTAGGGTATTTAAAAGACTTAGGAAATAAATTTCACGATCTTTTGATATTATTTGCATAGTGATCTTTATTCCACAATTTTTTGATATCATTTGCTTAGTGATCGAAGGCGCTCAAAATTAATAATTTTAATGATCGTGGTGAGCCGTTTGCAAGTTTAACGGTGTAAAAATATCCAAATCACATAAAACTTTGATAAAAATTTCTTTATACTATATAAAATAAGATCAATATTTTTGATTTAAAATTTTTGTATCATGTCATCACATTTTGTGAGATTTTTATTTTCGGCCTTTGATTTTGAACTCTTTCAATCACTAGGTAAATTATATCGAAAAATTGTGAAATTTATTTTTTAGATACTTCAAATACTCTAAATCAAGTCTAACGGAACGGATCGTCGATTCGGAAGTCCTTGCATCAGAAACAACTTGATAGCACGGAGGCCTCCGTGCTTCTAAAAGAACACAAGCCGGACTCTCTCTCTCTCTCTCTCTCTCTCTCTCTCTCTCTCTCTCTCTCTCTATATATATATATATATATATATATATATATATATATATAGTAGGGCTTATAAACTTTCAAAAGCACAAGCCCAAATATGCGAATTTTTTACTATTGGATTTGCATTGAGATTTGTGCTATTTACTTTTTCTTTCTCTCTTTAGTTGACTTTACAATAGCACAAATCTCAATGCAAATCCAATGGTAAAAAATTCACAAGCATAGATGGGCTTGTGCTTTTGAAAATATATAAGCTCTACTTTTATATATATATATATATATATATATATATATATATATATATATATATATATTCCTGAAATCCAGCTGAGCAGTCTGTAAGCGAGTTGTGCACAAGTAGCTAGAATATTCTGCGCTTAAATTCCTTGTAATTTGTATGGCACAAAGTCAAGCTGACCTAAGATCACTTGTGTTTCCTTCACGTGCCCTCCTTTATATACTTATATTGCAGAAGCACGAGTTCATTGCTTTGGTTTTGTGCATTTTAAAGTGTTCTAGATCACGACTAGCTGATTTGATATTCAGTTTAGGGCGGTGATTCACATATGTTGATTCCATTCTAAACAACGTAAAAGTATGCAGATCAGTAAACAGTTACTGCTATTTGTGATGTGCTTATATTGGCTTTTTATTTGTTTTTTTTCCTTCTTGTTGTGTTTGCCTATTTGGATATGTACAGTGACCCTCAGCACTATTTTTACTATAGCTAACTTCATTAATGATGGTTTAGCCAGCCAAAGATGAAGGCAATCCAGATGATGGTGTTGAAACTATAAAGCAATCTTTACCAAAATTATCCAGTTCTTCTGACTCCAATTTAAACAAAATTCACAAGGTAATTTCTGAAAGGGTTTTTTTGCATATATTGGTAGGGATAATCAATTTCGCAATTGCTACATTAGGAAGGATAGTTCTTTCAATTTGGTGTTGTTCCTAATTTTAACTAAAATTGATGCTGAAAGGATATTCAAGATGGAAGTGGTAAGCAAGAGACTTCAAATCTTGGTATCGATGTTGCAAGAGATCCTACCAAAGACCTGCCTAATGATTTTGAGGTCAATCAAGCTACCAACAGAAATATATATGGATCTTTTAGGAGCATAGAGAAAGCGATTTGTAATGTCGAAACAAACAGTGTGGAGCTCAACGTTGGCGAAATAGATCTTGATGTGATACCTCATGGTGGCGAGTGTGCCAAATCAGGAGAGTATATGAAAGAAATTGGCTTACAGGAAGATGAGAAAGCAGAAACTGTTCAAGGAGAAGAGAAGCAGCCAAGAAAACGAAAGCGAAATATTATGAATGATAACCAGATAACTGCTATTGAGCTGGCTCTTTTGGAAGAGCCTGAGATGCAGAGAAATGCAGCTTTGTTGCAGTCATGGGCAGATAAGTTGAGTAGCCAGGTATTGACATTAAAAACTCTATGCTTTTCTCTTTTACTTATTTACAATTTTTCTGTTTGGTGAAAGGATTGCTTGCTGCTTTTTTTCAGGGTTCAGAAATCACTGCATCTCAACTAAAGAACTGGTAAAATTTAATATTCGTAGCATTACCTTAAATTCACTACTGGCCATAAAGTTGTAGTTTCTCCTTCTGGCTTGTTGTTTTGTTTTAATTAGATGTTCATGTGTGCATGCGCATGCACACAGTGTGGATGTCGGTGTGCTTGTGTTACAAATGTATGGCTTTCATGCATGCACACTTCTGTATATTGATTCATACTCATCTTGCTCAAGTTACACTAATGTAATCTTTACACACTTATACACAACAGTGAAATCAGACTGCAAAATCTGTAAAATTAAAGTGTAAATGATTTGATGTGATCTTCAACATTTAGAGGGTTTATACTTTATCTACTTAAAAATCTTAAGGTTTGGACACCCAATTCTTGTGATTCCAACATTGAATACTGCCCCTATTTGAAAAATTATAGATTATTGATGTATTTTTTGGTGCCTCATAAACAGGTTTTCAAACTTACAACATGTTATATGGTAAACTACACCACTGGTAAATGAACTTTATGGTGAGGTTTTGTTTTAGATCACTGAACTTCAGTTTGTTTCAATCAAGGCAACCAAACTTCAATTCCTGTTTCAAGTAGTTTATGCCATTGAATTTCATTTAATTTTCTCATAAAAGGATGATATGATAATTGAATCAATCACCAAAGGATGTTGTGACGATGACTTGCTAGCTGATTTAGTGTCATCCCAGAAGTATTATGATTAAATTATCACTTTTATCTTCAGGAAGTGATTTGAGAGCTGTATCGGCAGGACACATTGTCACCAAAAGATGAAATAGTAGTCATCGCATTTTTAAGAAATGATTCAACAATTGAATCAGCTTACATTATTTTTTTGTTCGGAAAGCTAAATAGAGGTAATAAAGTGATCTGACTGGAAGGGGTAAAAAGGTGTAGTGCCTCAAACAACTTGGAAGCTTGGTGACTAGAATGAAATTTCACATTTAAGTTCTATAACCACTGCTGTAATTTACCCTATTTATATAAGCATTTAGTGCTTTAGATCGCATGAAGAAATTCATATTCCAATTTAGGGCCTGTGGTTTGATTTTGCTGCTCTCTCCATCATTGATCAATGTGTTTTACGATACTGCAAATTATTGCATGAGTTCAACCATTATTACACTGCAGGCTGAACAATAGGAAAGCTCGGCTTGCTCGAGCAGCGAAAGAAGCCCGCCATCCATCGGAAGCCGAAACTCCCGACAAACCGTCCGGACCTTCCACCGCCCAGTTCTACGACTCCCCAGAGAGTGCTGGTGAAGAAAACTATGTACCCTCCGCAAGAGCAAGCAATCATCCATCTGTACTCAAATCCGCAAAATCAGCAAGCGGAGAGGATAACAATGACAGTATCCCTCAGCCGGCCGGACTCGCTCATGGAGTTCAACAGCTGAACAGCCCTGTAGCAAAATCTGCGTCATTTAAACCAGACGAACCTGCTTCATTAGTAGAGAAAGAAAGTACGGAAGTGGGAAAAGAACCTTGACTTCATTCTAACATAAGGTAACAGTAATGTAAGCTACTGACAGGACAATTAGATCGGAAGTCTTAGGCAACAGTAATGTAAAGCTACTGACAGGACAAGTAGATCGCAAGTCTTAGGCAGCAAACTTTTTTTTTTTTTTTTTTTTTTTTTAAGTTTGGATTACCTGAGGTTTTTAAAGTTTTGTAGAACTAAAGTGATAGCCTGTTTTCATTGCTTCTGTTTGCTTCTCTATTTCCTAGATCACGTGCAAGAGATGCAAAGCTGCAAAAAAAAAAAGGGCTTTTCTGCACTAACAAGCTGTTGTAATCATTTTTTTTTTCTCTTTTTGAAATAAACTTTCTTGATTCATCAACCGGCCAGAGGCGGAGTATTACATGCCCTGCCCTGCGGCTCACACGCCATTGCTGTCTTTCTACAAGAGGTGGAATAAATCAGGGTGAATTGATCCATTCCATTCAAGACTGGTTTGTGTGCGATGCCCAAAAAATGCAAGCCAGTCTACTACGCAATTTGCTGTTTGTTCAATCATGGTAACATCAAAAGACTGGAATGTGTTGACAGTTTATAAAATGAATTTTTTTTTGAAAATGATCCTCTTAAAATTTTTATTTTTCAAAATAATTATACAAATTTTTTAGGACCCTATGGGTGCGGGCGAGACTGATATGGAATGAGGAATGAGTTGAATACGGTGAATGATTCTCCGTGTTCAAACACGGTGAACCATTCACCGTGTTTGAACACGGAGAATGGTTCCCCGTGTTCGAACCCTTATACAGACCCAAGCCCCTCTTTCTTCTTCTTCTTCTTCCTTTGACCTCTCTCTCTCTGCGCTCTCTTTCCCACTAGATCTCTCTTTCCCACTAGATCTCTCTCTCTCTCTCTCTCTTTCTCTCTCTCTCTCTCTCTCTCTCTCTGTCCGCACTCAACGCCGCTGCCCCCTCTATCGCAGAGCCCCACATCTCTCTCTCCCACTAGATCTCTCTCTTTCTCTCTTCTGCTCTCCTCTCTCTCTCTCTCTCTCTCTCTCTCTCTCCGAACTTGCCGTCGCCGCTGCCACCCCCCTACCACAGAGCCTCCCATCTCTCTCTCTCTCTCTCTCTCTCTCTCTCTTTGTGTCTGTACTCTCTCTCTCTCTCTCTCTCTCTCTCTCTCTCTCTCTCTCTCTCTGTGGCTCTCTCTCACTCTCTCTCTCTCTCTCTCTCCCCCTAAGAGAGAATCTCTCCATCTCTCTCTCTCACTCTCTACATTGTCACTCTCTACATTGTTACAGAACTCGCGCCGACGCCACAATTTGTTAAATTTTGATTTTACATGATATACAATTTTCTAGTTGTATTGTGATATGTATAATATTGTATATTGTTAGTCAATTTTCTAGTTTTATTGTGATATTATATAATATTGTATATTGTTATTTTTAGTAGATCATTACACCCCTTTTTATATTTATTGGGATGAAAATTTAGTCGTGAACAATAATATACCACAATATATTGGTGGCTATAAAGAACTGATTGAAATTCGCCGCGACATCACATTTCGAAATTTCGAAACAAAAATATACAATGCCACTAATTATGATCGAGCGGAGTTCTGTCTACGCTTAACAGTTCGATATCCAATGGGACATAATGATGGGAATTACTTGACATATCAAGTGATCATGGGATTGTAGACGTGATGAGTTTTTTTCTATTTCATGGCTTCATAAAAGTATACGTAGGGAAGCAAATGTTGACGATACGTGACTGTCCAATCTCTGTTTACTCAACGAGAATGCGCAATAGTGATTACCAAAAAGATTATGTCGATTTTGAACGAATTCGTATATCAAGGTATGAAACACTATTCAACTTAATTTTGTATTTCATTCTTTGTCCTTTATTAGTATAGGTGTGGAAAATGTATAATTTAGACTTTACAAATTTTACAAAGTGTCTGAAGTCCCATGTGTGCCAGTGAGTACATCATTACCATATACTACTGTGGATCTATCTTTATTCGGTGGAGTTGATGAGCGGTAAGTGATCATATGATTTAGTTACATAAAATCTGAATAGATTCGAATAGGTAATCCTAAATATCTTTGCAGGTCAACTATCCATCATAATCTATATGAAGGTCCATCATTTAGTAATCGAGAATGCACAGATTAGAAAGTGAGAAATATAAATGAGTATGTAATGGAAGGTGATAGTGAGCGAATAAATAGAAGTGACGATGAGCATGTAAGTGAAACTGATATGCACTCTATATATGATGATACTGACGATATTCCATAATCTATGGATTTTGATCATGATGGCGGTTTGAATTCTCTCACATGCGCCATTCAAGATGAAGGTATTGAATGGATTGAAAATTTATTTGCCAACAACGATGATGTGGAGGATCTGGTAGAATTCGAAGTATTTGAATATCACCGACAGCGTTTTCTTCTGGGTAATGAATTAATTCATCAAATCATTATTGAACAAAATATTGATCAAGGTCCTCCGAGTGATGATCAATGAAAAGATCGAATATTTTCTGACAAGACGTCCTTGGTGAATGCTTTGGATCGATGGCACATTGAACATAATGTGCAACTTAGAGTTGTTAAATTAAATACAACTTGATATAATATGAGATGTTTGGTCAATTCTTGCCCATGGAGATTACATGCCTCTCAACCCAAAGATTCATCACATTTTAAAGTAAAGACTTATGCAGGACCACATACATGCATGATTCTTATTTTGAATACAATGCATCAGAATTGTACATCTTCTTTTATATGTCAACATATACTACCCACAATGAAGGCAATGCTTGCTATGAGTCCTACAGAAATTCAAATCCGAGTTCGCAGTGAGTTCCACATTAGCATTTCATATAGTAAGGCTTGACGGGCACGGAATAAAGCATTACAAATTATATACGGTAATTGAGAGCAATCATATTGTGATCTTTCTCGATATTTTTCAATATTAGAAACAACAAATCCCAGAACTATTACAAAGATTGAAGCTATAAGTGTGACGAGTACTTCAAGAATGTTTGCACCCGCTTTTTGGGCTTTTGGACCTTCGATTCATGGTTGGTCGTATTGCCAGCCAATACTTAGTATCGATACCACGCATTTGTATGAAAAATATGGAGGCCATGCATTAATTGCCACAGGTGTTCATGCCGATAGGACATATTAGGCTAAAGCTTTCGATGGTGGTTGACGTTTCGGCATTATGACTATGAACTGTTCGAAAAGTTTAAATAGAGTGTTAAGGGGAGTTTGTGGCTTACCAATTACCCTTTTTGTAATGACAACATTATATTAAGTGGTTGAATTCTTTCTAAAATATCGTGAAGAGGTAACAACAATATTTACTTAATTTGCATCGAATGTGGATAAGACTATCAATAGCCGAATATCAATTACTAGAGTACATAGAGTTAGGCGATATGGAACTCAAGAGTTTGAAGCTCTTACTGGAAGGGATTTGCAATACTAAGTGATTATCAATGGAATAAATTCTACATGTTCATGTTTGTGTTTGCAACTAACGGGATTACATTATTCGCATATATTATCTTGTTGTAGTTCCTTATATATGAACATAGATTATTATAGTCTATGCTCCCGTTAGTATACTACCAAATTCTTTCGTAACACATACGAACCACAGTTCCATTCGGTCCCCGATCGGCGTTATTGGGTTGAGTCATATGACAGACCTAAACTTCCACCACACGAGAGAAGAAAGAAATGACGATCCAAATCTACTTGCATTCGCAATATTATGGGCGAAGGCACTGGAAGTAGTAGGAGCAAGTGTAGTATGCGTAAACAACCCGGCCATTATAAAAGCACATGTCCTGAAAATCAACAAAAAAGGATCGAAAAACATCGTCGTTTAGGTTGTTTGTTTGATATCTTGATTGTTGTAGATTTTTTTGATTAATTTATAATATTTCGTGCATATTATAATTTTTTGTTTATTTATTGGTATTATTACATATGGACGATCACGAGAAGGCAGGACCCATTGATGACTCTGTATTGACTGATCAGCCCCACCATAGATGTACTTGCATTAGAGATGAGGTTACATATTTTTTTAATTAACTTTTTTTATTTTTTTAAAATTTTATGTACTAATATTATGTGATATTTATATTATTGTAGGGTTATTTTTCGGTTCAATTTACGGAGCACGACCGTAATTTGAACTACTGGCAAATTAAGCATCCTGCAGTTTTGGAGCTACTGCGATGAGCCGGATTTATTATGTGTCGCGGTTGAGGCGTGTCTAGCTAGATTAGATTAGGCATTATTAGGATCTTTAGTCAAGTAGTGGTGGAGGGAGACACAAATGTTTCATATGAGGCATGGGGAGATGACAGTCACCTTGATGGATGTCGTTGTTATTACTAGACTCCGCATCGATGGGGGGCTGTGACCAGAGGTGCCTCGTATCAGTGGCCAGAACTATGTGAGCAGCTGCTTGGGGTAGTTCCCGGAGATATTAGAGGCGGAGAGATAAAGCTTGACTGGTTGTATCATTAATTTAATTATATCACCTTAGATGCACCGCCCGCAGTCATAGAGACTACAGCAAGAGCATGCATGATGTTCCAGATAGGTTATAGTCTAATACCAAACCCAAGCGGAAATAGAGTGCATTTAAAGTGGTTGCCTCTATTAGAGGATTTCGACGCTTGTGCTGAGTTGGCATGGGGTGTTGCGACGCTAGCTCATCTCTATCGAGTATTAGCGAGTGCTTGCATGAGAGAAAAAGTGGAGTGTTGTTGTTGTTTTGTGACATTAATTCAGTTACATTTCTTTACTACTAATTTCATTCATGATTTTTTTTTTTCTAAGTAGCTTTTTATATAGATTTGCGTATGGGGCCATCTGCACATCGGTCGTCCTGAGATAGTCGGACCGCAGTCTGATCTTATTGATGCATTACTAGGTTGCAGATATGTATTAAATTTCAAGTTTTCAGTATTTTATGTTATCGTTACTAATACGTTATAAATGAAACAAGTGGAATACTAGGCTGACTTTTTGGGACAATGTCAAGACGACTGATATTGAGTTTTATCGTGATCAGCTTTATCACCAGTTAGAGTCCCAAGTATATGAGTTAATTATTATAAGTTTTTATTTACATAACTTTTATTTTAATACAAGTTACTTATCATATACTTTTCACAATAGATTACATGGAGTCCATATACAAATGTAATACTAGGGTCATGGCGAGCACGGACCACCTTAGTATGTTTTTATATTATTAAGCTACATCTTCCAGATCGGGTGCTTCATTATTTTGAATTTCTACAGTATACACCCGACACAGTAGTTGCTCTAGCTCGCATCACTTCACGAGGTAGAAAGGATGAGAATTGGGCAGCGTTTCATGCTACACACATTCAGCATTGGGATGATCGACTGCAGGATATAGTAGAGGTGGACTCCTGTGTAGATCCCGATCATATACGCGTTACTTCTATCTACATGCAGTGGTATTGGGGTATCACTAGGAGGTGGATATCTAGTTCAGTACAGCGTCCACCCCTCGCATATCAGCCCCATAGACATGTCGAGAGATTTTTGGTATGATATAAAAATTATTTTAATATTCAAACAAAAGTCAATGTAATTTTTATGATACTGTTTTAATTCCATGTTGATCTCATTCAGAGATCTGAATATGTGATTAGAGGTCTCCTACCCAATATTTCATATACTGGAGTACCTTTCGAGACCTTGACACATGTTGCTAATCAAATGAAGGCAGCTTTGGTGACTCTACAGACAATTTCACATACTACACTTCCACGGCTAGCAGATCATGGTGGAGCATCGACGTCAGGGTATGCACCATCATATAGTCCAACGGGGCATGCGCCATCACATAGTTCATCGGGGCATGCACCATCACATAGTCCATCGGGGCATGCACCATCACATAGTCCATCGGGGTATGTACCATATGGTCGTCGTCGACGAGGACATGATATTATTTACCGTAGGCAACAACGGCATCGACAATTGCCGTCTCCCCACACCGATCAGCCCTCATCTTCTGCTCCTCCACAGCCAAGGGCACGGCTATCTCACAACTTGACCAATTCGACATTATAGAGCCATTTGATTAGCCTACATTATTATTATGCGTTGTTATATTTGTATTGTTTTGTTGTGATGTGATTTGTATTTATCTTTTAGCGGTGTTATATTTTTTCATGATGTCCATTTGTATATATATATATTGATATGGTGTGATGTGGTTCATATTTTGATGTGACGTGATGTGTTGTGCTGTGCTATTATGTGATGTAATGTATTTTGTGTGTTGTGATGTGCTATTGTGTGATGTGATATTTTTTGTGTGCTGTGCTATGCTATTTGTTGGTTTGTATATGTGTGTTATTGTATAAATTATCGATTGATCATATTCTGTTGTTTGTTGTTTTTTATTTGTTTCAGAATTTTATACTGTTCATTGCTATTCCTTTCAAATTGTATAAGTTGATATTTTAATTAAAATTTTATTGGCTGTGTGTAGAAGGCAAGAACACAATGAATAGTTCACCGTGTTTGAACACAGTGAATCATTCGCCGTGTTCAGCTTTTCAAACACGGTGAACCATTTACCGTGTTCAACTTATTCCACGTCCGACTCACCTGCTCACGTGACGCACGCATGGCGGAAAGGTGGCACTCATAGAGTCAATTTTGTAATTAAAAATTTATAGAATTATTTTGAAAAATAAAAATTTTGAGAGAGTCATTTAAAAAAAAAAAAGCTCTTCTATAAAATGTCTTCCATGCAATTCTGACGGGCCCATGGAGGGTCCAGGCTTCGGGTGTATTATGCCGACTGGTTTAGTTGAGTCGTAACACTTAAAATTGTCAATTTTAAGTGTGTATAGCTTACGTACTGCTAAGTGCTAGTATTGTATATCTGCGGAAACTGACAATTTTTGTTTGGTTCCATCATTTTGATTGTAAATGGTTTGGCTTTAGTTGGAAAAACTTTCGACCGAAGGTTTTGGATTGGTTTAACCTTATAGAAAAAGTTAACTTTATTAAAATTTTGATAAAAAATATTTTATACTATTTAGATCATTATCAACATTCCTAATTTTGATTTAAAAAAATCTTATCCTCAAAATTTAAAAATTATTTAATTTTTATTAATAAATAATTAAAAATTTTAGTCAATTTTCTATACAAATTATGCTTAAAAAAAGTGTTGAACGAACTTGATGTTCGGTCCCATTGGTTTGGTTTTGATTATAATAATTTTCAAACCAAACGATTTAAATTCAATTTATCTTGTAACGCCAACGAAACCCAAGAATTTTTTTTTAAAACTAATCCTAAATTTTTTAAAAATTTGCAAACTAATCCTGTAATTTTTTTTTTTTTTTTTTTTTGTAAAACTAATCCTGCTTTTGCCAACTCGGCGCCACTGTGGGTGGACGACTTGAAAGCGGTGAACGGTTCATCGACTTCAGTGTTTTTGCTAAAGGCGATGAATTATTCACCGTCTTCACAAAAACGCTGTGAAGGCGGTGAATAATTCACCGCCTTCTGTATATATGCGAAGGCGGTGAACCATTCACCACCTTCAGTGTGTACACTGAGGACTTAGTTATTTTTGCGAAAACTGGCTAAGTCCGCAGGGCCAGTGGTATAATGTATAAGGCGCTGAATGATTCAGCGCTTTTAGTATAAACACTAAAGGCGCTGAATGATTCAGCGCCTTTAATGTAAACAGAATGCGCTGAATCATTTAGCGTCTTTAGTGTTTATACTGAAGACGTTGAATCATTCAGCGCCTTCTTTTCCAATAACACCTCGCGCAGCACAGTGCCCTCACTTTCCCTCTCTTCAAAATCGCGACTCCCCTCTCCCTCTCGGATAGTACTCTCCCCCTCTCCCGCACAGTGCCGAAGCCCATTGTCGCCGTCGCCGAAGCCCATTGTCGTCGTTGCCGTTGCCGTCGCTGAAGACCATTATCGCCGTCGCCGAAGCCCATTGTTGCCGTCGTCGTCGCCGTCGCCGAAGCCCATTGTCGTCGTTGCCGTTGCCGTCGCTGAAGACCATTGTCGCCGTCGCCGAAGCCCATTTTTGCCGTCGTCGTCGCCGTCGCCGAAGCCCATTGTCGTCGTTGCCGTTGCCGTCGCTGAAGACCATTGTCGCCGTCGCCGAAGCCCATTGTTGTCGTCGTCGTCGCCGTCCACGAAGCCCATTGTCACCGTCGCCGAAGCCCGCGATTGCCGTTGCCGTCGCCGTTGCTCTCTCTCGCTCTCTAAATCTCTGTGAGCCTCCCTCCCCTCCCCTCTCTCTCTCTCTCTCTCTCTCTCTAACTGAGAGATCTCTCACAGTGAGAGAGGTTCTCTCACAGTGACTGTGAGAGATCTCTCACAGTCACTGTGAGAGAGGATACTCTCACTGTGAGAGATCTCTCACAGTCACTGTGAGAGAAGTTCTCTCACAGTGAGAGATCTCTCACTGTGAGAGAGACAGATCTCTTATTATCTATGTCTCTCTTTTACAGTGTGAGATCTCACAGTGAGAGGTCTCACTGTCGCTCTCTCTCACTGTAAAGTTCAAATTAGTATTTTGAAGTGCTGAATTCATCAGCACTTCAAGCCCTCACAGTCCCTCTCACAATTGTAGTATTAATATTTTTTTTTGTAGTTAAAATAGCTAATCGTCGCATGTCACCAAGTGTTCAGTAGGATGGACAGTTAGTTATCGGTGAGAATGGTTCAAAATATATCGACGGTCGAAAAAAATTAATCGCGATACGTTCCGATTCTACATATACTAGTTTTGAGACGATAATGTATCATTTAACAAATTGTACAAGAGAAGAATTTCGTTTAACCCACAAATAAGCAACGAATATGTAGACAATCCTGACGAGGAAATTAAATTTGTTGATCATTCGAAACATTTTCCTTCAGATAATAATTGGATAAATCAGTATATTGTAAATCCTACAGAGATTGATATTCGACAAATCAATATTGGTCTCCCTAGCATTGACGGGACTTGGGTTGGACGTGCCTTTCAAGATAAAACATCTTTATTGGATGCTCTAGACCGGTGGCATATTGACCATAATGTACAAATAAAAGTATTGAAATATACTAGAACGACTTGTAGAGGGATGTGCATGGAGATTACATGCTTCAGATACGACGTACGTTAGGGTAAAAACATATGCTGGTCCACACACATGTGTAATTCCAATGCTGAACGCGGCGTACCGTAATTGTAATTCGAGCCTTATATGTCAATTGATTACATGCTTCAGATACGACGTACGTTAGGGTAAAAACATATGCTGGTCCACACACATGTGTAATTCCAATGCTGAACGCGGCGTACCATAATGTACAAATAAAAGTATTGAAATATACTAGAACGACTTGTAGAGGGATGTGCATGGAGATTACATGGTTCAGATACGACGTACGTTAGGGTAAAAATATATGCTGGTCCACACACATGTGTAATTCCAATGCTGAACGCGGCGTACCGTAATTGTAATTCGAGCCTTATATGTCAATTGATTCTCCCGGTATTAAAGGTTAGACTTAATATGCCAAAAGAAATTCAAGACACGGTGCGATCAACTTTCTATGTTGACATAACATATTGAAAGGCTTGGCAATCAAAGAGTAAAGCGTTACAGCTTATTTACGGGAGTTGGAAGCAGTCATATACAAACATGCCTCGTTACCTTACTATGCTGAAGGAATCTAATCCTGGTACTTTATGGCGTCTGGATCATAGCTGGCCCGCTGATGGGATTTGTCGCTTTGGTCGTATTTTTTGATCATTTGGACCTTCGATTCATGGATTCGCACATTGTTGGCCGGTAGTGAGTATTGATGCCACACATATGTACGACAAATACGAAGGTCATACTTTGATAGCGACGGTTGCAGATGCAAATAATGGACTATATCCTTTGGCATTTGTAATTTGTGAGGGGGAGAATGGTGGGAATTGGCGATGGTTAATGCAAAACATCCGTCATTATGTTACCCGCGATAGAGTCATTTGTTTTATATCTGATCGATTTTCTGAATTGAAGGAAATAGTGGCTACTATCTATCCTCCAGGACAGGGTTACTCGCATCGTTGGTGTCTTCGACACATAAAAGCGAATATGAATAAGCACTTCAAAAATGATACTTTGTTAGATAAATTCTGGAAGATCGGAAGTACTTCAACACCGACGAAATATTATCAGTTGAAGGAAGAATTAGATGTGTTGGACCACGATGCTTGGCAGTGGGTCCATGATCTTGAGAGATATAAAGAGTACTGGGCAAGGACATTTGCTGGAGGCTGTCGATTTGGATTGATAACTACAAATCTTTCTGAATCGTTAAATGGGGTATTTAAGGGCAGTCGTGGTTTGCCTATCACGACTTTTGTTGCGGGTACTTTTTATAAGCTTAATACGTATTTTTTAAAGTGCCGTGATGACGGTGAAAGTGTGACGGGCGCGCTAACCCCTAAAATAAAAGAACTAATTACCGAAAGTATAGATACAGCGTGGGGACATTTTGTCGAACGATTTGAACTAACGAAATTTAAAGTCAATACTAGAGATTTCGCCTTCAAAGTGATCGTGAATGGAACAAATGCAAGAATGTTCATGTGGTGAATTTCATCTAAAGGGAATACCTTACTCGCATATCTTAGCGGTTTGTAGTACATCACAAATAAGATTAGACTATCATATTTTTTGTTCAGCCTGGTATAGTACGGACTGCTATAGTGCGACGTACGCACCACATTTTCATCCTGTTCCTGATAGACGACACTGGCCACAACCCCAAGGTCCCCGATTGTACCGTCTCCTATACGAAGAAAGAAAAGTCATCCACGATCTACATGTTTTCGTAATATAATGGACGAGTGGGATGGTCGACGAGAAAAATGCTCTATTTGTAAATAAGTAAGCCATTATAGGAGCACTTGTCGAGAAAATGTAGAAAGAATGCAACAAGGACGTTGGCGTATGACTTCCACAATTTTATTTATCTTGTCTTAATATTTACTTTTTTTTAGCTATTATGTTACTAATAAATAGATTACATATTGCATATGGCAGATCACGAGGACGCGGGACCAGTTGACCCGTCGATCCTAGCAGAGCAGCATCTCCATAGGTCCGCATTTATCAGGACTGATGTAAGAGCTATAAAATTTCATTTGATTGTTATCAAAATATAAATAAGCTGATTTGATGTAAGAGCTAACTATATTTTTTTGCATCACAGGGGTATCATGTTGTGAAGTTCGCAGAGCATGGGTGCAAGCTCAACCAATGGGAGCTTGACCATCCAGCTGTACTAGATCTACTCTGACAGTCCGAATTTTACAGGGTAGAACGACTGAGACGAGTGCAGCTGGATCAGGCTTTACTGGGCGCCCTTGCTGAGAGGTAGAGACAGGAGACCCAGACCTTTCACTTCCGCCACGGTGAGATGACCGTCACACTATAGGATATGGCGGCCATTTCAGGTCTTCGTGTTCACGATGTGCCAGTGACGGGATCTGCACTTCAAGATTAGGAAAGTCTCTGTGTAAAATTATTGGGAGCGGTACCCGATGATATCAGGGGGGGACAGATACGTCTAGATTGGCTACATCAGCGTTATCATCATATACATCTAGATGCCCCTGCCGGAGTAGTCGCAGCTACAGCCCGTGTATATATGCTGTATCAAATCGGGTGTAGTCTGTTTCCCAACCCCACCGGATATAGAGTTCATCTAAAGTGGCTACCACTTTTAGATGACTTCCCTATCTGCGGCGCGTATTAGTGGGGTGCAGCCACGCTGACCAATCTATATCGAGCGCTAGGACCTGCCTCGCTGAACAGGAAGGCCGAATATTGTTGTTTTGGGACCCTATTACAAGTATAATATCTAATTTTTTAATTTCAGTATTACCTTTATATATTGATATTTTATATTTTATTTATTATACTAAATTGTTGGTGTTAATTTTTAGATCTAGGCTTGGGACCACATTCATATCGGCCGATCTACAGCCGTCCTAGCGCTACCCGATATAGTAGATTGACCTCTGGGTTGCTAGTAAGACACTTATTTAATATAGTACATTTTTGTATTTCAAATGTAATTGCAACTAATATATGTATTTTATAATCTAGATGGAGCAACGCTGGAGGACTGCGCTTTGGAGCCAATGTCAGGACCACTGACATTAAGTTTTATAAAGATGAGTTAGATCAACAGCGAGAGACGCAGATATGTAGATGTTTTATTGAATACTTTAAATATATTTTTTCTCAACACTTTTATATTAACTGATCAATTTGTCTATTAACAGGTTATATGGATGCCGTACACAGATGAGATTTTAGCCGCATTACCAAAATTCTGTGTACAGGGCTCTCAAGTCTGGCGTGCAAGAACAGTCATCATTTGCTTTCACATTGCAGAGATGCACGTGCCAAACAGAGTCCTGTGGCAGTTCGGTCTTCTCCAGCATATACCTGTCAATGTGGAGTCCATCCGACACGTGACATCACGTAGGCGTCCGGATGAGGATTGGATTGCATTTCACGCTGCACACATTGAGAGGTGATCCGAGAGGTTAGATCACATTGTTGACCAGCTCCCGGCTTGTCACGCCCCGGGTGTAAACCGGAACCCGGGCCCGTCTACAGATCCGCCGTGCACACGGTATTTCCCGCGTACACGAAGCGCCAAACCTGCTCAGATAAGAGATAACAATAAAAGAGCAATAAAAACAGAGCTGAACTAAAACTAATACATCTCAGACTGAAGCTGGAAATAAAATACAATACATCTGTATAAATGATACATCTGTCTCTCCCAGCTCACCAAAATAAAAACAACCTGCTGGCAAAAGCCAGTCCCAAATGTAAAAGTACAACCGTCTGAGAAATCCTGGGTACACCAACAGTCCAGCTAACTCGCTCATCCTGCCTCGAGATCTATCTACTCAGCCGTCCTCTCTCCTCGACCCGCCGCTAAAAGCCCAGCAGCACCCGCAGAAGGCACTGCAAAACAAGAAAGAAGAAAAAGAGGAAAGAAGAATGGGGGTGAGAACTACTAGTAAACCAGTAGCCTCCCCTAGTGGGTAAAACCTCAAACTCTGACGCACCCACTAGGTCTACCAGAGGCGAAAAGGAAAGAAGAGTGGTAAGAAATGAAACTGCTGAAAAAGGGAGATCTACCACTACTAAGCCTCTAAAATGCAGTCCTAGACTGGAATAACCAAGAAACAAAAACCCACCATCCCAGATGAACCCAATCTGTACCGCCCTCATCATCGGGCAAGAAAGCCGCGCCGATGTGATAGCAAAACTCCTGCTGCCGCCCTCACCATCGGGCCAGAAAGCCGCGCCGATGTGATAGCAAAACCGTCAAAAACTGTCCGACCCCGGCCTCCGGAGGGGAACTCGAGGGGAGCGACCCACTCGAGGAAAGCACTACCGGGCAATAACCGCGCCGGTAAAATCCATATCAAAACACTACCGGGCAATAACCGCGCCGGTATGATAAAAGCAGGACTGGATCACAACTATAAAGCCCCAGTGGAACACAACCCTCCACTAAAAGAAAACACCGATCCCCCAATCTGATGCACAATGAACATCCGGTCGATCGCCCAAAATCCGCGATCGCCGCAATACCCACAATCACAATCATGTCCCACATCCGACATCCGGTCAACCGCCTACTGTCCGCGGTAGCCGCTATAACCCATAATCCATAATCCAGGCCCCGGCTACACTATCCCAAACCCCTGCTCAAACCCGAGCAACAAGAACCACCTGACTAACGAAAAGGAGAAAAGAAGCAAACAAGGTTTCTCCTAAGTCAAGTTCCAGCATGAAAGTGTAGCAGAAAAAGGTGGCCTATCTAGATGTCCAAACAAGCATGCAAGTGTTCTCAAGGAAGTAAAGAAAAAGATGTCCAATAGTGGTTCCACATGTGTAACAATTAATAGCTCCGCACAGATATAACCATCATGCTAAAACATTATCCAACCACACATGTCTATAATCCATGTTCCATAATAAAGCATCACTATCCACCTATGCATGTCATAAAATCCTCAAATAGTACCAACCACTAACAGGATAATCATATAGTCCATAATAGATAATCCAATCCACATGCAAGGTTAACGCTAACATTCCAACCATACCAACATGTATAAGTCCCAACCACTATCAAATATCCACAAGCATGCAAGTCCCAATTACAATTATCAATCATGGATGTCCAAGAAGGATCTCTCTAATACTCCTAGTGGGTAAGTCAGAAAAGAGGGATAAAGCAACCACCCACCTGAAGTGCAACTGTCCAAATCCGTACAGCTGAAAATACCGAAAACTTCAGATCCTTGCTCCCACAATTTAGCACACCCGTAATATTCCTGATACAAAGTAAAGTCCACTAATTACACATAGGCACCCAATTATTGCACTTATAATCCCATACAACAACAGTCCCGAAACTGTTAAATTATCACCTGCAGAAAGTGCCCACAAAAATCCAAGAGAAATATCACGGCGATCCTTGCGTCGATAGCTTCGCAACGGTACCTTGCACGCCCAAATCTGAGTTCTGTACATCAAGATAAAAATCCGGCAAGGTGGTGATCCAAACAACAAACTGTGGAAAAAGACTGCGCACTGTACACTGAGAAAACAGTAATTATCACCTCGAAATAAAATTCACAAAAATCCAATAAAAATACGAGCGCGTTCCTTGCGATCCGTAGATGAAAAAGTTGTATAAGCTCGTTCCCATCTGACGCTCGTGCGCAAAGATATCGCCTCCCCAATCCACTGCTGTCCCAAAATCTCTCACAGAAAAGGGGGACCATTGTTACCTCGGGATCCGAGCCAAAGAGGCAAAATCAGAATGAGTGATCAAAATCAAAGTTGAAGCCCTACCTCTTAGGAGTCTTTCGGCGCAAGAATCACAGAAGAAGGAGCTCGGGTTAGACCAGGAGAGCTAAAACACCGTCGCTGCGCTGAAGAGGAACACAGAAAATGCAACGTCGCGCCGCGCCGCAAAATGGGGAACCTCGGGATTCGTGCCTCCTAAAATCCTGAAACTTGGTAGGATTAATCTACACTTGAAGGAGAAGAAAACTCCCTCTCACCCCCCCTTCGAGCTGAGGCCTCGAAGGGGTCGAAATTTAGCCTAGAAGAGCTCTCGGAATGCACTTAAGGGAAATCCAATACAAAAATGCCCCAGAAACTTCGCTGCGCCCGGAGCACAAGAACCCTCCAACCGTGACGCGCCACGTGGCCCATTCCACCGTGCACCGGCCGTGAACCGCGCACCCCGCACGACGCGTACACCTGCTCCGCGTACGGCACCTGCTACACCGCTTGCGTGGACCGGGAGCACAACACCGAGCCAATCATGTAATGCCACGTGTCACCCTGTCGGTCCACCGTGCACCCGAGAAACTCCGTAGACCGCGCGCTGTGAGCCGCCCAACCGCCATCCGCCACGTGGCACCGCCACGGTGCACGCTCGGCCGCGTGGACCGGCCGCCTGCCCGCGCGCCCGCGCGCTGCCCGCGCCCCTGCCCGCGCCGCGCGCCGCCGCTGCTCCGCCTGCCCGAGGCCGCGCCGCCGCCCGCCGGTGCTGCCCGCCGCCGCCGGCGATCGCCGGAGTTACTGTTCCGGCCGTGAACAGTAAAATCACTGTAGCAAGCTCCGAAAAATTCAAGTGAATAGCCCATCTTGACCGTTTTCGCGCGCTGAATCCAAATCCGCCGTCCGTTTCGCCAAATTCCAATCCTATAAATTGCCGGAGGCTCCCGGAAAGGTATTTTCAATCCGAATTTCGCGCCGAGTCCAAATTTGATATCCGATTTGCGCGAAAACACTTCTAAACATCCGACGGGATCTTCCGGTTACCCAAGTGATCCAATTTATGCCCCGAGTCCATCACTTGTGTCCAAATTGGCGCACGAACACCGCCGACAAGCCGCGTGGGCTTCTGGAAGCTGCTGGTCACACTGTAGAAGCTCTGCAAAGATCCGGATCACCACAACCTCCCCCACTAAAAGAAAGTTTCGTCCTCGAAACTAAAGTCGTTCCTCAACACGGAATCTCAACCGACAGGGGGGGTAAATAACCAGTCATCCACCACTCAAGCTCCCAAAACTACCAAATACCTCATCCAGAGACGCGATGCAATCCTCGGGTCTCTAACAAGAACAAAACAAAGGTGGGCACTCGGAGGACCCGCCACCTCAACCAGGTACAGCTGGACTAACCGCTCGGCCATCAAGTAGTCCACATCGGTACAAGCATCCGCTCCTCCTCAGCCTCAGAAAATCCAACCACAAGTCCATCGGCACACTAGTTCGATCCCAGTACCTCTTTACTTCCCGCGATATCCAATGTAAGTCCCTCAACCACACCAGCCAAAAAGGCCACTCAACCACTGCGAAACATCCACCCCACGCACAAAATCAAAACCATAGAGGCGAAGATAACCCTCAAACAACCCAAGTACACCAATACCTCCGGGCCTGGCTCCCCAAGAAAATTGTCCCCCATCGAACAAGACCCTGTCTCCAAAGCCTCCCTACTCAATCCCACGAATCGGAATGACTCATCCGCCAAAACTGGCTCACTCGATCGACGCAATCCTACAGCTTACCCGCTGTCAACTATCCACCCTGCCTCGGTGCCTCAACACTAAACGTCGGCACGGAGGGGGCTACTCGCTACTCCGACAACTGTGCCACTGCGCCGCTCCGACAACTGTGCCACTGCTCAGACAACTGTGCCACTGCGCTGCTCCGACAACCGTGTCACTGCGCTGCTCCGACAACTGTGCCACTGCGCCGACAACTGCGCCACTGTGCTGACCCGACAACTGTGTCACCGCGCTGCTGATCTGCCACCCAACACTACTACCCTTCGGGTCCGGAGCTCTCAGACCCCAATCTGGGTATCCGGCCCGAAACAACCAGCCCAGACCCAACTGCCGCACCGAGGTGCACCTGGGTCAGGGCCCAACGTCGGGGAGACACCGCTCACCACGACAAAACCGCAAATCAGCACACCCCAACACTCGACCCAATCTAGCGAAAGTCAAAGACATCCCCCTATTTTTGTAACTTTATGTTGTCTGCAGCCAACATAACTGTCCAACAAAAATAGGATATGTCGATCCCTCTTCACTCACAGGAAGAGTCAAATAATTAAATCACCGACTTTCGCAAAATGTCACGTCTCTCACACCCTAACATCCTAGGGCCCGCCATAAGCCTAGGGTTTCCTAAGTCCCGACTGACCTATCCCTAAGCTCTGATACCAACTAATCTGTCACGCCCCGGGTGTAAACCGGAACCCGGGCCCGTCTACAGATCCGCCGTGCACACGGTATTTCCCGCGTACACGAAGCGCCAAACCTGCTCAGATAAGAGATAACAATAAAAGAGCAATAAAAACAGAGCTGAACTAAAACTAATACATCTCAGACTGAAGCTGGAAATAAAATACAATACATCTGTATAAATGATACATCTGTCTCTCCCAGCTCACCAAAATAAAAACAACCTGCTGGCAAAAGCCAGTCCCAAATGTAAAAGTACAACCGTCTGAGAAATCCTGGGTACACCAACAGTCCAGCTAACTCGCTCATCCTGCCTCGAGATCTATCTACTCAGCCGTCCTCTCTCCTCGACCCGCCGCTAAAAGCCCAGCAGCACCCGCAGAAGGCACTGCAAAACAAGAAAGAAGAAAAAGAGGAAAGAAGAATGGGGGTGAGAACTACTAGTAAACCAGTAGCCTCCCCTAGTGGGTAAAACCTCAAACTCTGACGCACCCACTAGGTCTACCAGAGGCGAAAAGGAAAGAAGAGTGGTAAGAAATGAAACTGCTGAAAAAGGGAGATCTACCACTACTAAGCCTCTAAAATGCAGTCCTAGACTGGAATAACCAAGAAACAAAAACCCACCGTCCCAGATGAACCCAATCTGTACCGCCCTCATCATCGGGCAAGAAAGCCGCGCCGATGTGATAGCAAAACTCCTGCTGCCGCCCTCACCATCGGGCCAGAAAGCCGCGCCGATGTGATAGCAAAACCGTCAATAACTGTCCGACCCCGGCCTCCGGAGGGGAACTCGAGGGGAGCGACCCACACGAGGAAAGCATCACCGGGCAATAACCGCGCCGGTAAAATCCATATCAAACACTACCGGGCAATAACCGCGCCGGTATGATAAAAGCAGGACTGGATCACAACTATAAAGCCCCAGTGGAACACAACCCTCCACTAAAAGAAAACACCGATCCCCCAATCTGATGCACAATGAACATCCGGTCGATCGCCCAAAATCCGCGATCGCCGCAATACCCACAATCACAATCATGTCCCACATCCGACATCCGGTCAACCGCCTACTGTCCGCGGTAGCCGCTATAACCCATAATCCATAATCCAGGCCCCGGCTACACTATCCCAAACCCCTGCTCAAACCCGAGCAACAAGAACCACCTGACTAACGAAAAGGAGAAAAGAAGCAAACAAGGTTTCTCCTAAGTCAAGTTCCAGCATGAAAGTGTAGCGATAAAAGATGGCCTATCTAGATGTCCAAACAAGCATGCAAGTGTTCTCAAGGAAATAAAGAAAAAGATGTCCAATAGTGGTTCCACATGTGTAACAATTAATAGCTCCGCACAGATATAACCATCATGCTAAAACATTATCCAACCACACATGTCTATAATCCATGTTCCATAATAAAGCATCACTATCCACCTACGCATGTCATAAAATCCTCAAATAGTACCAACCACTAACAGGATAATCATATAGTCCATAATAGATAATCCAATCCACATGCAAGGTTAACGCTAACATTCCATCCATACCAACATGTATAAGTCCCAACCACTATCAAATATCCACAAGCATGCAAGTCCCAATTACAATTATCAATCATGGATGTCCAAGAAGGATCTCTCTAATACTCCTAGTGGGTAAGTCAGAAAAGAGGGATAAAGCAACCACCCACCTGAAGTGCAACTGTCCAAATCCGTACAGCTGAAAATACCGAAAACTTCAGATCCTTGCTCCCACAATTTAGCACACCCGTAATATTCCTGATACAAAGTAAAGTCCACTAATTACACATAGGCACCCAATTATTGCACTTATAATCCCATACAACAACAGTCCCGAAACTGTTAAATTATCACCTGCAGAAA
This sequence comes from Tillandsia fasciculata, assembly GCA_029168755.2. Classification (NCBI taxonomy): domain Eukaryota; kingdom Viridiplantae; phylum Streptophyta; class Magnoliopsida; order Poales; family Bromeliaceae; genus Tillandsia; species Tillandsia fasciculata. Next base: position 19,138,807 of record CM054939.1, on the reverse strand, counting down.
GTGCCCACAAAATCCAAGAAAAATATCACGGCGATCCTTGCGTCGATAGCTTCGCAACGGTACCTTGCACGCCCAAATCTGAGTTCTGTACATCAAGATAAAAATCCGGCAAGGTGGTGATCCAAACAACAAACTGTGGAAAAAGACTGCGCACTGTACACTGAGAAAACAGTAATTATCACCTCGAAATAAAATTCACAAAAATCCAATAAAAATACGAGCGCGTTCCTTGCGATCCGTAGATGAAAAAGTTGTATAAGCTCGTTCCCATCTGACGCTCGTGCGCAAAGATATCGCCTCCCCAATCCACTGCTGTCCCAAAATCTCTCACAGAAAAGGGGGACCATTGTTACCTCGGGATCCGAGCCAAAGAGGCAAAATCAGAATGAGTGATCAAAATCAAAGTTGAAGCCCTACCTCTTAGGAGTCTTTCGGCGCAAGAATCACAGAAGAAGGAGCTCGGGTTAGACCAGGAGAGCTAAAACACCGTCGCTGCGCTGAAGAGGAACACAGAAAATGCAACGTCGCGCCGCGCCGCAAAATGGGGAACCTCGGGATTCGTGCCTCCTAAAATCCTGAAACTTGGTAGGATTAATCTACACTTGAAGGAGAAGAAAACTCCCTCTCACCCCCCTTCGAGCTGAGGCCTCGAAGGGGTCGAAATTTAGCCTAGAAGAGCTCTCGGAATGCACTTAAGGGAAATCCAATACAAAAATGCCCCAGAAACTTCGCTGCGCCCGGAGCACAAGAACCCTCCAACCGTGACGCGCCACGTGGCCCATTCCACCGTGCACCGGCCGTGAACCGCGCACCCCGCACGACGCGTACACCTGCTCCGCGTACGGCACCTGCTACACCGCTTGCGTGGACCGGGAGCACAACACCGAGCCAATCATGTAACGCCACGTGTCACCCTGTCGGTCCACCGTGCACCCGAGAAACTCCGTAGACCGCGCGCTGTGAGCCGCCCAACCGCCATCCGCCACGTGGCACCGCCACGGTGCACGCTCGGCCGCGTGGACCGGCCGCCTGCCCGCGCGCCCGCGCGCTGCCCGCGCCCCTGCCCGCGCCGCGCGCCGCCGCTGCTCCGCCTGCCCGAGGCCGCGCCGCCGCCCGCCGGTGCTGCCCGTGCCGCCGGCGATCGCCGGAGTTACTGTTCCGGCCGTGAACAGTAAAATCACTGTAGCAAGCTCCGAAAAATTCAAGTGAATAGCCCATCTTGACCGTTTTCGCGCGCTGAATCCAAATCCGCCGTCCGTTTCGCCAAATTCCAATCCTATAAATTGCCGGAGGCTCCCGGAAAGGTATTTTCAATCCGAATTTCGCGCCGAGTCCAAATTTGATATCCGATTTGCGCGAAAACACTTCTAAACATCCGACGGGATCTTCCGGTTACCCAAGTGATCCAATTTATGCCCCGAGTCCATCACTTGTGTCCAAATTGGCGCACGAACACCGCCGACAAGCCGCGTGGGCTTCTGGAAGCTGCTGGTCACACTGTAGAAGCTCTGCAAAGATCCGGATCACCACACGGCTGCTGGTAAGGACCCATCGCAGGCGGCATCTATATATATGCAATGGTACTAAACAATTAAGAGGAGATGGATATCTCGTCCATTACAGCGTCCTCCGCTGACTTTTCATTCCTGTTGGCATATCGAGAGGACACTGGTATAATAATTTATATATATAAATCTAACATATTTTGTATATTTAATATAAATTTAATTTGTAAATTAAAATGCAGGCCGACACACTACGACAGATGGATGATACTATCACCCAGTTATTGGATGATCGGCCATAGCCTGCGTTCACATTCGGGACTTCGGCAGATATGCGCGCGAATATTCGTATGGTACTGCAAAATATACCAATAGTACCTACTGTCAGAGTTTCAGGCGGACGAGGAGATTACGCTCACGCAGCGTCCTCGAGTCATCAGGTACATTCGTGTCAGTATAAATTTCAAAATAAGTCTTCAAAATCAAATTAACTAACTATTTAGGTCCCATCAGGTGCCACGATCTCCATCTCCTCCCATTCAGGCCCCTACGACATTTCTCTCGACTTCAGAGTTGCTCCCGCCTCCTGTATCATGAGCATCTTTTGCTTCGACATATTCACGCCGTCATCCCTCGTCATTATTGCCACAGGAGATCCAGCATATTGCTGACCATGATGAGGGTGGTATTATCGAGGAGCTCGATCAGTTGGCAGTAGTCAAGTATCTTGATGATATATCGATTATGGAGCTTGCTGTTCCTCGTGGGCCAGGGCGAGGGCGTGGACGCGGGCGTGGCCGAGGACGTCGAGGGCGAGGACGAGCTCAAAATTGAGTTTTAGCTCAATTTTGAGTTTGATATTATATTATTGATATTTTTGTAATGTCCATTTTTAGTTGTTACTCAACTTTGATTTCTGAATGTTGTGAAACTTGCTGTTCATATGTTCTGAATGTTGATTTTTGAATGTTGTTTGTCAATTGTCATTGTTTGCAACTTATTGTACAAAATTTATTTTTTTTAACTTGATAAAAAATACCGGGTAACACTGTGGCTAAAGGCGCTGAATGTGTCTTTAGTATAAATACTAAATACGCTGAATCATTCAATGCCTTTAGCCAAAACACTAAAGACGCTGAATGATTCAGCGCCTTATGTATTATACCACTGGCCCTGAGGACTCAGTGTACACGCTGGAGGCGGTGAATGGTTCACCGCCTTCAGCATATATATATAAGGCGGTGAATCATTTACCGCTTTCACAGCATTTTTCTGAAGACGGTGAATCATAAACGCTGAAGGCGGTGAACCATTTACCGCCTTCAGCTCGTCACACACCCGTGGCGCCCACATGGCAAATACAGAGTTAGTTTTACAAAAAAAAATTTAAAAGATTATTTTGTAAATTTTAAAAATTTAGAGGATTATTTCAAAAAAAATTCCAAACCCACACCTAAACAATACCTCTGGGACTAACGAACACTGCGGCTGGAATTTTTTAATAACAATAAATCCTGATTGTTCTTTTGTTGAAGAAATTTGTTATAAATTAAAATAAAAAAAAATCTAAAAGCGATATAAGTGTATTTGGAGAAACAAATTTTATTAAAATTTTAAATGTGATTGCATGCGTAAAGCTTACAATGGATGTTAAAAGATTTATTCACTAGTGACAGACAACTAATTGCATCAAATCAAACTTGTCCTATGTTGGTCACCTTTTTCGCCAAATTCGAATCTTCCAAATACATGAATGACCAAATTAAAGAGTTTGGAAAGTAATTTTGCACTAATTTGGTGAAAAAAATATTATAAAAATGAAAAAACAAAAGAATTTTGGACCTAACGATTCACCATATGGTATAAACAAGAGAGGAAAAAAAAAAGAAAAAAAAATAAATAAATAAATAGTTTGAAGTAAACTCTGGAATTAAACAAGCTTAAGCAACAAAACAGAATGAAATTTACTTGAACTTCAATATACTTCAAACAAAAGATTTAATATTTAAATGAATTCAGCTGATTCTTGTTATTTCAATTCTGGTTAATCACACCATCAGTCCCTAACCTTTATCTTTTTTGCCAAGTTGGCCCCTAACTTTTTTATTTTTTTGTTATTAGGTCTATAAGCTTTATATTTTACTTTGGTGAAGTTCCAACTATTTATATTCTTTTTAATTCTGATGAAATAGATCATGTCAATTCTAATAAAATACTGCCCACTCATTCAGATTCAACTATTTATATTCTTTTTAATTCTGATGAAATAGATCATGTCAATTCTAATAAAATACTGCCCACTCATTCAGATTATAGTATGAGTCGGCAATTTCTTGCTCAATATCCACGTCGAGTTTTTAAAATGTAACGATCCGACCCACTAGCAATAATAACTTGTTGGCCCAAACCACAACCCAAAATGCTTAAGCCCAGTTATTATTACTAGTATCCAAGTCTCATATAAACCCAATCACAATTCCATCCACATCCGATGTGGGACTATTGGGGGCGTCACCCTGACGTCCTCGTCAGCCCAAGATCACCAGGCGATGTCTCGCCGCACATTTTCGGCTGGTTATTGGCTCTGATACCAAATATAACGACCCGACCCACTAGCAATAATAACTTGTTGGGCCCAAACCACAGCCCAAAATGCTTAAGTCCAGTTATTATTACTAGTGTCCAAGTCTCATATAAACCCAATCACAATTCCATCCACATTCGATATGGGACTATTGGGGGCGTCACATAAAATTTCTATAAAAGTTTGATAACATGTCTGATTTGATGTTAAAATCATTGAATATTTTGAAAAAAGTAGCAGTCATTGCGTGTGTGGTTGGATTGATTGTAGATGCAAAAAATCTATCTATATATACTATTATATTAATTCTCGATAAATTTCCCATATATTATTCTCTCCTTCAACTTTTTCCTATTTGGTTTATAATTCCTTCTATTATATTAATTTTTGATAAATCTGTCACGTATTGTTCTCTCCTTCAATTTCCTTCAATTTGGTTTATATCCAAACTTTAATTAATTTTATTAATATAAATTATACTTTTTGTTTAAAAAAAAATTACATAAAATAATAATTAGAGTGAAAAATTGATATGTGCTATTATATCTAACCCTATATGCCTACATTCTGTGACTTTTAATAAAACAAATAGTATGATGTGACTAATTTGAGGGATTTTATGAATGTGACAGGTTTAAAAAAAAAATCATGAGAATACAAAATGATATTTGAGTGTAGTAAGAAGAGTTAAACCTCGGCGAGTAGACACGAGCGAGCTGAGATCGATGCTCGGTCGTTTATTAAATGAGCTGAACACGAGCGAGCTCGTTAAAATATCAAGTTGAAGAATCTAACTCGTGTTCGGCTTGTTTATTAAATAGCCGAATACGAGCTGGCTCGCGAACAACAAGTTAGATTGTCAGATCTACTACTGGTTGAAAAGTTTAAAGAAAATTACAAATTAGAAACCTAACCTAATAAATGAAATTCACAAAATATTAGTCGCTTTACATTTGGGTTGGCCGAAAATCCAAATAGTAGAAATTTATAATATATATATATATAGTAGAGTTTATATACTTTTAAAAATATAAGCACATCCATATTTGTAAATTTTTTACCATTAGATTTGTATTGGGATTTATGTTTTTATAAAGTCAACTAAAGAGAGAAAAATAAAATAAAAAAACACAAATCCCAATACAAATCCAATGATAAAAAATTCACAAGTATGAATGGGCTTGTGCTTTTAAAATCATATAAGCTCTCCTCTTATATATATATATATATATATATATATATATATATATATATAAATAGAGAGAGAGAGAGAGAGAGAATATAGCTTATATATTTTTAAAAGCACAAGTCCATCCATGCTTGTGAATTTTTTACCATTGGATTTATATTGGAATTTGTGTTTTTGTAAAGTCAACTAAAGAGAGAGAAAAATAAAGTAAAAAACACAAATCTCAATACAAATTAAATGGTAAAAAATTCACAAGCATGAATGTTCTTGTACTTTTGAAAGCATATAAACTCTACTCTTATATATATATATATATATATATATATATATATATATATATATATATATATATATAGAGAGAGAGAGAGAGAGAGAGAGAGAGAGAGAGAGAGTAGCTCTCTCTCTCTCTCTCTCTCTCTCTCTCTCTATATATATATATAGAGCGTAGGGCTACTATACTCTTATGAGTATAAATCACTTTATACTCATAACCTTTTTACCCTTGGATGAAGAAATGTGCGGTTAGGATGATAGTGGTCCCCCTAATGTGCGTTTGGTTGGGGGTACAAGGAGGGTTATTCCTCCCTTTGTATCCAAACGCATATAGAATTAGGGGGGCAACAAGGGGGAACTCTTGTTCCCCCTTTCCGGGTTATTCCTTCCCCGGAATAACCCGGAAAGGGGGAACAAGAGTTCCCCCTCCCCCGGGAACAAGAGTTCTTATGCACGCGAACCGAAAAAAAAATGCCCTTTTTGTGCACGTGAACCGAGGAAATTTTTTCTTCTCTTCCCATTGTTTTTTATTTTTTAAAATTTAAAAATTTTAAATTTTAAAAGATATTTAAATTTATAAAATATAATTTTCTTTTATTTTAAAAATTTTAAATTTTTTAACTTTACTTTTTAATAAATCTAAAAAATTAATTTAATTTTAATTTTTTTTAAATTTATTAATTTTAAAATTTTAAAATTTATACAATTTTTTTATAAAATTTTTTAAAATTATATAATTTTAAAAATTAAAATTTTTTCTCCCACTTAAAATTTTAAAATTAAATATTTTGCTCCCATTTAAAATTTTTATAAAAATTAAAAAATTTATACAAATTTTTAAATTTTAATTTAAAAAAAAAACTAAAAGAAAGGGTATATTAGTCATTTTACACAAAATACACTCTTTATTCCTCTTATTCTCTATTTCTTACCAAACAATACTTTTTTTATACTTGGTACTAACCTAATACCCAACCAAACACAAATTTATAATAGTTCCTAATACCCAACCAAAAACAAATTTACAATAGTTCCAGCTTGTTCCTAAAGTTATACTTATCCCTGGTACTACTAGTTCTCTCTTATACCCCAACCAAGCGAAGCTCTAGGGTTTACTAGGTTGTTGGGGAAATAGTATAAATTCTAGGGACTACTATAATCCTAACCGCACATTCCTTCATCCAAGAGATGAAAACTTGTGAGTATAAAAGGATTTTACTCATAAGAGTATAGTAGCCGGACCCTATATATATATATATATATATATATATATATATATATATATATATATATATATATATGAAGAGAGAGAGAGAGAGAGAGAGAGAGAGAGAATAGAGCTTATATGCTTTTAAAAGCACAAGTCCATTCATACTTGTGAATTTTTTACCATTGAATTTGTATTGGAATTTGTGTTTAATTTTGTAAAGTCAACTAAAGAGAGAGAAAGATAAAATAAAAAGCACAAATCTCAATACAAATCCAATGGTAAAAAATTCACAAGCATAGATGGGCTTGTACTTTTAAAAGCATATAAGCTCTACTCTCTCTCTCTCTCTCTCTCTCTCTCTCTCTCTCTCTATATATATATATATATATATATATATATATATATATGAGTCCAGCTACTATACTATCAATAGTACCAATAGAGATAGAGAGAGAGAGAATACGACTCGTGTGCTTTTAAAAGCACAGAGTCCTCCGTGCTTTCAAGTCATTTTCGATGTTGGGACTTCCGAATCGACGATCGGCTCTGTTAGAATTGATCTAAAATATTTGAAGTATTTTAAAAATAAATTTTGTGATTTTTCAATATCATTTTCCTAGTAATTGAAAAGGCTAAAAATTAATGGCTGAGAATAAAAATTTCACAAAATGTGATGATATGATATTAAAATTTTAGATCAAATATATTGATCTTATTTTATATAGTATAAAGAATTTTCTATCAAAATTTTACGTGATTTGAATATTTTTATACCGTTAAACTTGCAAACGGCTCACCACGACCATTAAAATTGATGATTTTAAGCACCTTTGATTACTAGACAAATAATATCGAAAAATCACAAAATTTATTTTTTAGATTTTTTAAATACTTATGAGTATAAACCTTTTTGTACTTCTAACTTTTCCACCCTTGGAAGAAGGGATGTGCGGTTAGGATATAATATCCAATAATAACTTATTATTTATTATTTTAAATAAATAAAGATTTTTTAAAAAAATATTTTTTCACAACAGATTAATATAGAGTTAAAATATAATCTTTTAAAACAGATGAATTATAAAGCTAAATCCTAAGTGTACAACTTATCAACATATTTTTGTATTTTTTTATAGCCAAAATTTAAAATTAATGTGAACCATTTAAACATAATTTAAATTTAAAATTATTTTTTATATGTCTTCAAGTAGAAGACACAGTTATTTATTTCTTTACTTTATATTTTTTATCTTTAATTAAAAATCAGAAGGCAAAGGATTATTTGAATAATTTATTCCAATATGAAGGATATAGTTTCTTTTTTCGTATAATTAGATTAGTGAAGCAAGAAATCAAATTATAGATACCCTAAAGTTTCAATTGAATAAGATTGTAATCCATATACTAATTAGGCCTCGTTTGGTAACAAGAACTAGAGGGATAAGGACTTATCCCCCTAGTTATACCCAAACGCAATTAAGTAGGGGTGGAAACAGCTGTTATCGTCTTTCTAGAATAAACTGGTATAAGACTGGAATTATTATTCCAACCTTTTTCTGGAACAAGGCTTGTTCCCATTTGAGAATAAACTTAATTAAATTAATATAATTTTAATTATTGTTTTAACTCTATAATTAATTCAATGTTTTAATTAATTTAATTATTTTATTAACTAATTATTTAAGTATTTAGATAATTAACTAATTATTTAAGACAATTAAAATTAAAATTTTTAACATTTACAAATTTTAAAATTTTAAATTTTAAATTTTATAGCTTTTAAAATTTTTAACTTTAATTTTTAATAAATTTATCATATAATTTTAATAAATTATATGATAAATTTTTTTAATAATTTTTTTATATATAAGTAAAATATAAATTTTAATAATTTTGTTAATAAATATTTTAAATTAAATATTTAAAATCATATCAGTAAAATTTTAATTATTAATTGAAATTTTAGTCCTCTTTATTCTTCTTATTCATCTTTAACTTACCAAACACAATTTTCTTTATACCCGGTATAACTTTTAAACCCAACCAAACAGAAATTTACACTAGTTCCTGCTAATACTATAACTTATACCTATCCCCAGTATAACTAAATTTTTCTTATCGCCGAACCAAATGCAGTCTTAGAAGTAACTATAATTTTAGGATAAAAAAGAGAAAAACCATACCAAAATTATTTTTTTTAAAAAAAAAAAAAATAAGAGAAAATCAATTTGACCATATAAAATTAGTTAGAAGCAGGCTTAATACCTAAGATTTATGAAAATTATTGGACCATATCATTTTAATAAGAAGCAAGCTGAATAGGTACATACAAATAAGCAACTTTAAAAAAAAAAAAAAAAAAAAAAAAAAAAAAAAAAAAAAAAAAAAAAAAAAAAAAAAAAAAAAAAACTAAAGCAGTTCTTCTTCTTCTTCTTTTTTTTTTTTTTTAGTTACTCCTAGATTTTTGTTTAAAAAAATGTGAATATGCAAGACATATACAAATAGTTTTGTTGAAAAAAAAAAATAGATATGCTAAACATCTTGGAAAAAAAAAAAAAAATTCATCCAAATGTATATCCGAGCGTGACACAGAACATAGTGCATTTGTGATAAAACATTAGATAAAATTATGTAATTAGAGAGTGGAGTATATATTTCCTAAATGGTAAACCAAATACACTTCAATGAATATGAGAAATACAGCCTACCAATAGAAGGAAAAATATAATCCAATCATTTTTGAACTTTAGTAAAATAAAAAATATATGAGATTCATAGAACTATTCCTACCGTTTCTAGAATTATCTAAATGTTCACTTTAATTGAAGATATAATAGTACTAAAGAACAAATAAGAATTCTACTTCCAATAGTAACAAACGGTGATTTTAAATTCAACGAGAAAAATTTCAAGACCCTACACTATAGTTATTTTCTTTTTTTTTTTTATTCAAAATAATTTTGCAAACAACTCATACAATACCCCAATATGTAAAAAGAATATCAAAAAAGAAAAAGAAAAAAAGTAAAGTCATTGGAAGAAGCACAGTTGAAGACAAATCTAATTGTCAAAAATTTGGTAAGATCTATACCTAACATTAATCTGAATTATTCGTGAATCTCAATGACCCTCAATATTTGATTTTGTTAATTTCCTTCTAAAAAGTACATTGTCTTTCCGAACTAAAGTTATATCAAAAGTCACATTACATTACACTTAGGCTGCGTTTGGTTCGGGTATAAGAAAATTTTGGTTATACCGGGGATAGGTATAAGTTATGGTATTATCAGGAACTAATGTTAATTTATGTTTGGGTTGATATAAGAGTTATACCGGTAAAGTTAAAAAGAAAAATGAGGTTTATATTTGATTAAAATACATTGTACTGATATTTATAATTTTAATATATTTAATTTAAAATTATTTATTAAAAGTTAAATAATATTAAAAATTAAAATTTTATATATAATTAAATTTTATTTAAAATATTTAAAAAAAATTATTAAAAATAACTTATATAAAAAAAATTATTAAAAAAATTTATCATATAATTTATTAAAATTATATGATAAATTTATTAAAAATTAAAGTTAAAAATTTTAAAAGCTATAAAATTTAAAATTTAAAATTTAAAACTTTATAAATGTTAAAAATTTTAATTTTAATTGTCTTAAAAAATTACAAAAGTAGAATCAAAAATTTTATTTTTAAAATTAGTATAAATTTTAAAAAATTTATTAAAAAATTTGCATAAATTTAAAAATTTTAAAATTAATAAATTTTTAAAAAAATTTAGAAAAAATTATATTTTTAGATTTATTAAAAAGTAAGTTAAAAATTTTAAACCCGTTAGGGGTGGGAACAGCTGTTCTCACCCCTATTAATTTTCGTTTGAGGATAAGGTGGGGCATAACCCCCTTATCCCCCCTTATCTCCGTTGCCAAACAGGACCTTAAGAAACACGGCTACTCAATATATATTTTTTTTTTTACAAAAATCTCAGAGATAATATGAAAACCACAAACTTACCTTAAACCTATAGTAAAAAGAGTCTGAGAAGTAGTAGCTAGAGATGAAGAATCTAAGAAAAAAAGAAAAATAACAAACTGAATACCAAAAGAGGAAAACAGACATTTGAGTAAAGAGCAAAAGTATAAGTAGTAGATATTTAAACAAATGATCGAAAGAACAAAGTTAATATTTAAATAACAAAAAAATATTTGAAATTTATAGAGAAAAGTTAAATAATTGTAAGATATTTAAAATAATTTTGGAGTACATATGAAGTGAGCAAATAAAAAAATATATGCAAGAACAAATTTGTAAGAGAAGCAGAAGTTATAGAAAAAGAGGGAAAGACCTTTCCATCAATTCCATAGATTTTAGTTTGGATCAGTTTTTGAAACTTACTAATGGATTTGCTTCATGTTTGGGTTGTGTGGTCTAAAGTCGACTTCAAGCCCGGTATAAAACTGAATTCTAATGGGTTTTAGTCAAGTTTAGATCAAAACCAAAAGATCAGCAAGTCTTGTAGCAGAAGGTTAAAATCTAGCTCTAATTTTTCTATATATAGAAAATCATTCTTTTAAAATAGATTAATAAAAGATATTAAGATTTTGTCTTTAATTTCAGCACCCAAACTTTAAGGACAGCTAATAGAGTAAGCAGAAGAAGATTTTTTTTTAAATAATTTTACAGTAGAAATTGAATATAAATTTTGAATTAATAGAAAAAATAGTAGTAGAATCAATAGGGTACGTAAGAAGAGGATCTTAAAGTCCATCTATAAAATTTTATTCCAAATTATAAAATTTGCCAATGAGAAGAAGGATCACTTGACTCCTATACCTTCCAACAAAGAGGGTGCATCATTTCCACATGAAATCACAATAGTGATGTTCGTCTCATTAGAACTTTGTTTCCAGGTAATTTACTTTGGATTAGTTACTGCTAAAACCTCGCACCTAATCATTTGACTCTTGTTCCTTTTCATATAATTTGTTCTCGTAATATTCCAAATATTGTAATAATATTTTTTTTCTTATTGAAAAAGAAAAAATATGTTAGCCAAAATAGTAATTTAACAAAGCCAACAACACGAACACCATACACATCCACAACCTACGTAATAAAGTATTTTTTTTCACATTATATTAAAAGAACGGGTAGTAATTAACATAGCCATAAAAGAGAGGAAAATTATGAAGACACGTAGTTATAAAACATAATGCAAAGTCTAACCAAAAGGATAAATGTAAGATAACGATCTCCAAGCATGAACCACAGTACAAACAAAAGGGTAAATGTAAGATAGCAACCTCCATGAACCAAGGAAACAAATTAGACTTTATAATAACCAGAAGGGGTTTTAGAATCTTCCTCGGTTGTTACTGTGGTTTGTGCGTCACCCAATAATATTACCGGATTGCCAATTGATTCCTCATCCATCGGATCATCATTAGGGTGATTAATTAAGGCGTAACACCTACTGACACCATCCTTTGTCTTCTTAAATTCAACAACAAAATGATTTCTTTCCTCAACTATATTATTATAGGTCTTCTTGAGAAGTTCAAAGCCTAATTTAAGTATTTCATATTCATCACGAAGTTAAGTATGTCCAACAGAAAGTCGGTCGTATAGGTTTTTATAAAATTTATTGTCCTCCCGCGGAGCCTCTTGATAGCAACCCGCACAGCGTCATCTTCAGATCGAGCCGAGTTTGAAAATACTCCCCTCCAACATGTAATTATCTCCATAAATCGGCTATTCTTAGGAACCTCCACATCGACATAGCAACTGATTTATCCATCGGCTACCACGATAATCCCATATCTGGGAGGAGGTAGGGAAAATTGTGTGAAGATATTGCGAAGCAAATGACAAAAGTTGATGTTGACAGTAACGATCGATTCCATCTAGATAAACAAACGCTAGCTGCTGAAAAATACATGTCGGTCTTGTGTTTTTAGTAAAAAGTAGACCGCTAGCAATAATAACTTGTTGGGCCCAACCCACAGCCCTAATGCTTAAGCCCAGTTATTTTTACTAGTGTCCATGTCTTATATATACCCAAACACATCCACACTCTATCTGATGTGGGACTATTGGGGTCTTAAACTCCCTCCGTTTAGGCCTGACGTACTCGTCCCAAACACACATACATCACATACACAGCAACCCAAGATCACCAGGCGATGTGAGACTTATCTCGCTAGCTTTGTCATCTAGATCCAGACTCAGCCGAAACTCGTTGCACACTTCTGGCTGATTATTAGCTATGATACCAAATGTAACGACCCGACCCACTAGCAATAATAACTCGTTGGGCCCAACCCACTGCCCAAAATGCTTAAGCCCAGTTATTATTACTAGTGTCCATATCTTATATATACACAAACACTTCTACACTCCTATCCGATGTGGGACTATTGGGGTGTCACATTAAAATAAAAATAAAAAAATAATGCAGTCGAAGGAAACATCATAAACAATAATAAAATTATAAGCAAAACACATAGAAAGCAAGCGCAGTAAAAATCTAAGCAATTCATATATATTTTTTCAGATATCTACATAACAACTTGAAATTAAATTTTTTCATGAAATTAGATTTGAATTAGAACTTATCAGAGATGCAAAGAAAAGGGACAGTTAGAATAAGGTCAATCACCACAGAAAATCGCTAACAGATTCCTGTGTAAAAAATAACAACATTGTCAAAAAATTTACAAACACGACATAAAAAGTTATGAGAACAACCATAGATTACTAAGAATTAAATAACAGGCTTAAATCTCTATTATTCATGAGAATGAAAATGTTAAAAATAATAGAAATTGAACGAACAAAGTAGCAGGTAAACAAATTTGCCATTACAACTTACAAGATTCAAGAAGCAATTAAAGCAACAATGAATGAAATGAAAACCACAGTTTCCTCGGAAAAAAAAGAGAGTTAATCATGCTAAATGTTCAGATCATAGGCAAGAAAGTTAGAGGGGCACAATATAAGCATATATATAAAACCTTTAAGTATTACCGTTCAAAATAAATTAGCATAAAATACAGGTAAAAAAAAACCATCGAATACTATTATATATAGGAACAAAAAGGAAGTGAATGGTCAATCTTCGATATGGAAGTGACGATTCGAATCGGCGATCGAAGCGTTGGAAAATCTTCAATGCTGTAGAGGCGAAACCCTTTGGCCATCGAAGCGATGATTCGGGAATGTGAAACGATATAGCCATCGAAGCAGCGTGTGGGAAGGTGAGGCGTGTGCCACGATAAGGAAGACGAAGAGGGTCGAGGGTATCATTCGGAGAAAGGGAAATAGGGTTTATCCGTTCGATTCAAGGAATACAAAATGGAATGATCTATAAGAATAAAACCCGGTTCACTTGGGGGTCGGTTTAAGGAATATAAAATGAAAACAATTTAAAAAAATAAAATCGGTTTCAGTTAAGGGATCATTAACCAAATTACAGTTGGGGTTCATCGGTTCGGTTTGGTTATGTTGAGACCAGAATTTTATACCAAAGAAAGAAGCGACACGGGGTGTCAACCATCGGTTGAAAGACATCAGTCGATAGGGGTTTCAGTCAATGAGGAGGGACTTGTGACCAGTCCCGAGTACGAAAGCTTGTAGCATGCGATATATTATCGGATGAAGACATCGGCCGATGAGAGAAGCAGCCAATGCAAAGACTATCACATAGTGTAATATCGGCTGTGGTGTGAAGGGAGAGATTCGGCTTCCCTGGTCGTATGGCGAAGCAGGTAGAGTCGGAGTCAACCTTAGGTTAATCAAGCCGAAGAAGAAAAGACTCACGTCTTATTTCGGATTGAGTGTTGGTACAATACAAGGCACACTCCTCAACCGAAGAAGGGTCCGCATCCCGATTCGGACTGATTTCGGTCACATAAAGGCACAAGGCACAACAAAGGCTATGGGCCGAAGTCGCCAGTCGATAGGAGAATCAGCCGACAAGAGAAGCGGCCAAAAAAAGATACCAGACCGTCTCAATTAAGTGACGGGAGAGGCGAAGTGAAGATCAATCCTCAGCTGCTCGAAACTGCAGAAGGAAAGATCTTGAAACGAGTGAATGCGAGAATCAGGCGCGAATCTCGTAACAAACCCCGAAACAACAAGCGGCGTCCAGCAAAGGGAAGCGCCAAGAATCACGCTTCTATACAACAATTAAGTGATTAACCCAGAAAAGGCAAGCAACGCCCAGTGTCGGAAGGCGCCGAGGATCACGCTTTGGCGCAACAATTAGGGGATGAACTTGGAGGGAGAAACGACTACTATCCTATGTGAGGGCGTTCGACTCAAAATAAAGTAGTTGCTGGATATGCGATAACTTCCCCTAATTTTGTGCTGATAATTCAAATCAGCGCCTAATAATTTGGTTCGGGGACTGTATAAATACCCGAACCATCAAAGAGATTGGGGTCCGGCAACCTCGTAAGCTCGGTACCACCCCAACTTTTTCATTTTATCTAGGAGTAGGTTAACTTAGCTCTTTTTTTTTCTTTTTTTTTTTCTTTTTTACTGCTTTCTTAGAAGTAGACTTAATTGTAATCCTTCTATCCCTTTTCTCCCAGTTGTATCCTCTTCTTCTTTATCAATATAAAGTGTAAACTGATCATTCGGTCGTGTCTTTATTTTTGCATTTAGAGTGTAAACCGACTCAACCGTGTCTTTATTTACTTTTCTCGCCTTTATAGTGTAAACCGGCTAATCAGCCGTGTTTTTATCGGTGTTTTTCGTGCTTAAACATTACAATCAGCACATTAGCCGTACATTTATCTCTTAAACTGGTTCGACTCATCTAATTCGAAACCAGCGATCCTTCTCTACCTCAGTAAACCCGATTCGGCTGTCCTCAGTCGAATAGTCGTGAGAAGTTACGAGAGGAGAACTCGGCCGAGCGGATCCCTCTTCGGGTCAATTGCTCGATTGTCGGCACGCGGCGCATTTCGACACCTCTGGAGGGTCGGTCACTCAAAGGGGCCGATCGCGCGCAAGCCACATTTTGGCCCCAGTAGGTTCAGGTGGGGAAACCGAGTTCAATTGAGGTTCATCGGTTCAAGGAAAATTATTAAACAAATTACCGTTAGGGTTCATCGGTTTGGTTTGGTTCAGCTGGGGAAACCGAGTTCTGTCACGCCCCGGGTGGAAGCCAGAACCCGGGCCTGCCAACAGATCCGCCGTGCACACGGAATTTCTCATGTACACGAAGCGTCGGTAACCTGCTCAGATATAAAATGTACAATAAAAGAGCATAATACAGAGCTGAAATAGAAGAACCACATAGTAACTGAAATACAAGTAAAGCTGTATCAATACAAGAGTCTCCCAGCTCACCAAAATAATACATCCAGCTGGCTAAAGCCAGACCCAAAATGAAAGGAAAGCATAATAGTCTGGGTACAATATCTGTCTAATACAATCCCTCAGCTCACAGGAGATCTATCTATTCCGCGATCCCCTTACCTCGATCAGCTGCTGAAGGCCTAGCAGCTCCCGCAGACGACTCTGCAATATAAAGGAGAAGAAACAGAGAACAATAATGGGGGTGAGAACTACTAGATAAACCAGTAGCCTCCCCTAGTGGGTAAAACCTCAAACACTGACGCACCCACTAGGACTACTAGAGGCAAAAGGAAAGGACAGTGGTATGCTATAGAGACTAAAGAGGGAACTATCACTACTATGCCTCTACTGCCATGCCAAAAGAAATGACTATAAGTATGCATCAGTATCTATCCTGCCTGCCTGATTAAACCCAATCTAGTCACCAGTGAAAACTGGTACTGCCTGCTGTGCCATGCCGTGTCGTATCGGGTATGCCAGCCCACGCATAACACCGATGCGAAAATGAGTCTCAAGGACTCAAGAATAGTCTGCCGCGCACTCCGGAGTCGCACTCGAGGGGAGCGACCCACACGAGCAAAGTACCTCTGTAATAAGTATCCCTGTAACCCGTATCTCTGTAACCAATGTCTCACAATAGCAGGACTGGATCATGACTATGATCAAAGTGGGAAATACCCATCCACTAAAGTAACCCTGATCCCCAATCAGATGCAATAGTAATCAACAAGTGGGAAACACCATCCACTAGGAAAATCTGAAACCCAATCTGATGCATAAGTGAACATCCGGTCAACCGCCTAATGTCCGCGGTCGCCGTAACACCCTATAAGTCCAAAATCTGATAAAGTAATCAACATCTGGCTAACCGCCTCAAGTCTGCGGTTACCACAATGCCCCACAATATATATAATCGAGTCAAACCTGTCCCAGACTCAAGCCTCAACTACACTATCCCAAACCCTGCTCTAACCGAGCAACATATATCCGAATGCGAAGGAGAATAGTAAAACATGGTTTCTCCTAAGTCAAGTCCCAATAATAGTGTAGCAATAAACAGTGGCCTATCTAGGTGTCCAAACAAGCATGCAAAGGTTCGCTTTTAAAAACTGGAGAAAAGTATCGGATATTTATTTTAGAAAAAGATGATTTTATGATAAGTCTTTTGCATGCGATGATAGGTTACAGCATATGTCCCAACAACAGTGTCCCGGTTTATCATGAATGAGCTGTCATGTTATTTGTGGGGTTTACTTATGTATTTCATGATTAAAAGTACCGATTATCAGTTTAAAGTCGGGAGTCTCTAATACCCCTAGTGAGATAGTCAGAAGTGAGGTAAGCAACAACCACCCACCTCGAAAAGCAAAATCCACACCCAGGAAGCCTCCTTGCTGTCCACAGTCTCCTACCCCCGCAACTCGTCGAAAATGGTGCACAACTGTACAGAATAATACACCTGGTGTAAACACGGATCCCAAAATATAGCCTTATTATTATTTTTTTCCAGCCAGTTCACAAAAGGGAATTTTCACCTTTGTACAGTGCTCCAGAAATTCCAAAAAAATTACGGTTGCGTTCCTTGCGACGAGTAGATCAAAATCGACTATTTATTTGCCTTGATCCGATGTTCCTAGCTCAAGATATAAATCGGAGAAGTCGATGCTGTCCAGAAAATATCACAGCAAAAAGAGGGGTCAAAGGTGCCTCGGGAACCATGCCAAAAATGTGAAACGGAGCAAAGTGATCAACACGAAAAACGAAGCCTTACCTCTTAGGAACGCGCTGCCATGGAAATCGTTCAAAAATTTCTCCTGGTTAGCACACAGGGAATTTCCGACTGAACTGTGACGGAAAATGGGCCGAAATTGAAAATCGTCGCAGTGCGCCGTGTCGCAGATAACTCGCTATCGGAAAATCCAGAAATTCTGAAATTTCTAGGGTAGATAGAGGATAGAGAGAGAAGAAACTTTCATTAAGGGTTCACTGCCAATTTCTCTCTCTAGAATTCGCAAATGGCTGAGAGAGAGAGAGGGGGTATTTATAATGGGCCAAAACACTATTCGGGCTGTACAAAAGATCCGGGCCGAACACGGGACAGCAAATCCAGCCAACCAGATTGCGCCACGCCTCACAAAACAGGAAACATCCGTACGGGCCAATGAAAATACGCCACGTGTCCCCCGCCGCCCACGTGTTTCACGCGCCCGGTGCACGTGGGCGGCCGTGCGCCCGCCAATGAACAGTGGCCACGTGTCCCACGTGGTCCACGGGGCGCACGAGCCCGGTCTACGCGCCGGGTCTTCCGGATCCTGTCGGCCAATGGGGTGATGCCACGTGTCACACGCCAGCCGCCTCCCTTGACGCCGTCCAGCCAATCAGGATCTGACACGTGGCATTTGGAATATTCGGTGCTCCCGGTGCACGACTATTCTGTGGACCCCGCGCCTGCCCGCGGCCCTGTTCCACCCCTGCGCCGCCCTGCGCCGCCTCCCGCCGGTCGTCGCCGGCTGCCGGAACAGTAATTCCGGCCGGCAGGAGTTACTGTTCCGGTGAACAGTAAAAATGCGCCGAAAAATGAGTTTTATATACCATTTTGATCGTTTTCGCGCGCTGAGTCCAAATCCGCCGTCCGTTTCTTCAAATTCTCATCCGAAATTTTGCCGAAAGCTCCCGAAAGGCCCACTTGCTCCGATTTTCGCGCCGGATTCATTTCTGAAGTCCGTTTTCGACGCTACAAGCTCCATTACACTGAGTGGCTTCCTCTAATCGCCGTAAATGCCGCAAAATCATCCATAAAAATCCGGATCATCACATCCTCCCCCACTAAAAAGAGTTTCGTCCTCGAAACGAAAATCATACCTCAGTTCAAAGCCTCAAACAGGTAGGGGTAGGTGTCCATCATCTTTGACTCAAGCTCCCACGTCGCCTCGCGTTCATCATGATTGCTCCAAAGGATCTTCACATAGGGAATGGTCCGACTGCGCAATTCTCTCACCTCTCGATCCAGAATCCGCAGT
Organism: Tillandsia fasciculata; assembly: GCA_029168755.2. Classification (NCBI taxonomy): domain Eukaryota; kingdom Viridiplantae; phylum Streptophyta; class Magnoliopsida; order Poales; family Bromeliaceae; genus Tillandsia; species Tillandsia fasciculata. Next base: position 19,119,645 of record CM054939.1, on the reverse strand, counting down.
GGACGCTCCTCGTACCTCAATTCCTCGCTGATCTCAAGCGGTGTGAAGTCGATGACGTGCGATGGGTCGAAGACATATCTCCTCAGAGTAGAAACATGAAATACATTGTGGACACCAGCAAGTCTCGGGGGAAGTGCAAGTCGGTAAGCAACCGGCCCGATATGCTCCAATACTTCAAAGGGTCCAATATATCGGGGGCTAAGTTTCCCGCGGATGCCAAACCTCCGGATTCCTTTGGACGGCGAGACTTTCAAAAATACATGATCTCCAACCTGAAACTCTAAGTCTCGTCGCCGAATGTCGGCATAACTCCTTTGTCGGCTTTGGGCGGTTTGAAGATGCTTTCGAATCACTCGGACCTTCTCTTCTGCCTCTATCAATAGCTCTGGTCCCAAGGTCCGCCTTTCGCCCACGTCACTCCAATATAGTGGTGATCGACACTTGCGTCCATACAACGCTTCAAACGGGGCCATCTTAATGCTCGCTTGAAAGCTGTTGTTGTACGCGAACTCAGCTAAAGATAAGTGTCGAATCCACCCTCCGCCAAAATCCAAGACGCAAGCCCTCAGCATGTCTTCCAGGATCTGTATAGTCCGCTCCGACTGCCCATCAGTCTGCGGATGAAAAGCCGTACTGAACCTGAGTTGAGTCCCCAAGGCTGTTTGCAAGCTCATCCAGAAATGCGAAACAAACCTCGGGTCTCTATCTGATACTATGGAGACTGGTACTCCATGTAGCCTTACTATCTCATCAAGATATAACTGGGCTAGTCGCTCGAGTGACCAAGTAGTTTGTACAGGCAAAAAGTGTGCTGACTTAGTAAGTCGATCTACAACTACCCAGATAGCATCAGCACCTCCTGTGCCCTTGGCAATCCGACCACAAAATCCATCGTAATGTGGTCCCATTTCCACTTGGGAATTGGGAGACTCTGTAACTTGCCAGCTGGCACTCGATGCTCAGCCTCACTTCGGGAGTAAACTAGAATATCATCGATGAACACTACCACGAATCGATCCAAGTATGGTCGAAAGACCCGGTTCATTAAATCCATGAATGCGGCAGGGGCATTAGTCAGTCCAAAAGGCATAACTGTAAACTCATAATGCCCATACCGTGTCCTGAAAGCTGTCTTCGGAACATCCTCGGCCTTCACCTTCAACTGGTGGTAACCGGATTGCAGATCTATCTTGGAAAAGACACAAGACCCTTGCAGCTGATCAAAAAGATCATCGATGCGTGGCAAAGGGTACTTGTTCTTGATGGTCACTTTATTCAATTTCCTATAGTCCACACATAATCGTAGTGACCCATCCTTCTTTTTCATGAATAGCACCGGCGCTCCCCAAGGTGACACACTTGGTCTAATAAAACCCTTATCCATTAAATCTTGGAGTTGCGCCTTAAGCTCTCGCAGCTCAGCCGGTGCCATCCGGTAAGGAGCTTTAGAGATTGGCGCAGTTCCTGGCACTACGTCAATCACGAACTCAATCTCCCTATCTGGCGGCATGCTAGTCAGCTCAGGTGGAAAGACATTCGGGAACTCGCGGGCAATAGGGATATCCCCGAGTCCCGTCGCCGCCGTAGGCCCCTCAACAACACTAGCCAAAAAGGCTACACATCCTCGATGGATCATCTGCCTCGCTCGGGAAGTCGAAATCATAGAGGTAAAGAAAGCACTCTGACATCCCCGGTATACAAACATCTCCTGGCCTGGCTCTCTAAATGTGATAGTCCTCGCGGCACAATCAATAGTCGCGAAATATCGAGCCAGCCAGTCCATCCCGAGGACTACATCAAAGTCCTTTAGCTGTCTCAAGACCAACAGGTCAGTTGGCATAATCCAGGACTCAATTTGCATTGGGCAGGACCAACAACACTCGTCCACGTGCAAAGTGTGATCGGGAATCTGAACCTCTCGTTCACGTGGTAATAGTCCTACCTCTAACCCATGTAATAATGCAAATGATTTGCTAATAAATGAATGCGATGCTCCAGTATCAAACAAAGTACGAGTCCTAATGCCAGATAGTAAGGTGATACCTGCCACCACATGATCTGCTGCCGAAGAATCCTCTACCTGTGCAGCATACACTCGCCCACTCTGAGCTGGAGGCCGATAGTCCATGGGATGGGAAGAAGATGGCCTGCTTGCCGGAGCATAAGGTCGCTGCAGAGATGGCGGTCGCTGCTGTGGTGAAAAAGGAGCTGATGCTGAAGAAGGTTCTGCAGATGTCGCAACCGGGCAAGTAGCTCGTATATGACCCGGCTGTCCGCATCGATAACAGCGGCCAATCCTCAAATCACACGTGTTTGATAGATGCTGTGTGAGGTCCCGGAATCCCCGGCGTAGGAGTTGCTGGTTGTTGGGCAGCTTTTAGTGGCCGTTGGGAATGTTGGTGCGCGTGTTGGACCCAAGTTATGGATTGGTGATGCAATTTGGGATTTAGTTGCATCGCTGGAGGCCTGCGGGGTGTGTCGTTGGTGTTTGCGCGCAATTTGGACACACGTGGTGGACTTCGGGCTTAAATGGAGACCCCGTGGGATTTGGATGACCCGTCGGGTGTTTAGAGGTGGTTTCGCGCGATTCGGATGTCAAATTGGACTCCGGGCGAAGTTTGGATAAAAGTTTACCTCTCCGATCGCCTTCGGGAATTTTCAGAGTTGAATTTTGACAAATCGGACTTTAAAAATGGACCCGGCGCGGAAATCGGATCGAGTGGACTTTCGGCAATTTTTCGGGCGAGAATTTGGGAAAACGGACATCGTTTTTGGATTCAGCGCGCGAAATCGCTAAGAATGGACTATTTATTTGTTGGTTTTGGAGCCCGGGTGATTTGCGCGTTTTTCGAGGCAAAGCGGCGCGTGCGGAGTCCGAGGCGGCGCGGCGGCACGCTTCCCGAGGCGCAGCAGGCGCGCTGACGCGCGCGGGGAACCGCGCTCCGGCGCGGAACGCGCGGAGCCCGCCACGTGGCGGGCTCCCACTCGCGCCCGCGCGGGCGCGGGGGCACGCGTCCGTGTCACGGGCGCGTGTCCCGCGCCTGAGGAGGGCGCGGTGTCACGCGCGCGCGTGCGGCGCCCGGGCTGCGGGGCCACGTGGCGCGCAGGGGCGCGGCCACGTGGCCCGCCTTTTGGCCGCCTGGACCGGGTGCACACGCACGGGTGCGTGGACCGGGGTTTGGGCCTTCCTGATTGGTCCGAGCCGTGCACCGGCTCCGTGGACCGGCCTGGTGGACCGCCCCTTTTCCTCTCCTTTTCTTCTTCTTCTTCTTCCTCCCCGCACCGCCATTTCCTCCCTTTCTTTCTTTCTTCTGCAACCGAGAGCGAGAGGGAGTGAGGGTGGAGCTTGGGTGAGGTGCGGCGGCGCGGCGAGGACCTCGTTTTGCGTGCGAGGTCGCCCGGCGGAGCGTTTCGGCGACGGCGGCGCAAACGTGTAGGTCCCGTATGTTTGTTTTTCTGTATTTTTGTACAGTTTTTGAGGTGTCCTTTTAGACTGTTATTGACCCCCCGTGCACCGTTTTGCGTGTGGATCCTGGCACCGTGCACCGTTTTGCGTGCGGACTCCGGCACTGTGCACCGTTTTGCGTGCGGACCCCGTTTTGCGTGCGGATCCTGGCACCGTGCACCGTTTTGCGTGCGGACTCCGGCACTGTGCACCGTTTTGCGTGCGGACCCCGTTTTGCGTGCGGATCCTGGCACCGTGCACCGTTTTGCGTGCGGACTCCGGCACTGTGCACCGTTTTGCGTGCGGACCCCGTTTTGCGTGCGGATCCTGGCACCGTGCACCGTTTTGCGTGCGGACTCCGGCACTGTGCACCGTTTTGCGTGCGGACCCGTTTTGCGTGCGGATCCTGACACGTGCACCGTTTTATGTGCAGACTCCGTTTTTGGTGCGGACTCCGGCGGCGTGCTCCGTTTTGCGTGCGGACTCCGGCGGCGTGCTCCGTTTTGCGTGCGGACTCCGACGGCGTGCCCCGTTTGCGTGCGGATCGTGTGGAGGCCAATTGCAAGTGTCTATGAGCAATTGGTGGCAAATCGAGGTGGGTGGCCTTATCTCCAAGTTTTATGGACTGTACAGTACTTCTACTGTTGTAGGACTATGCATGATAGCTTATTTCATTGTGTAGCATGCTAGATTGTAGGAATTGTTATTCCTGTTATCATCTGTTAATATAGTTATCTTGGAACTTGACCTAGCACCCCCGTCATATGTTGCATGTGTAACCAGACCAGTAGAAAACCCTCACTTGGGCTAGGGTTATTTATGCTTAGACATCCACACTGTTCTTTCATCCCTGGACATAGTGTTTCTCGCCCGGGTAGTGGGCCGAGAGGTCGGGACTTGCTTTTAGTGTGGGATGCTTTTGCACTCTTGCTTGGGAGCAGAGTGGAGTCTGGTAGTTGTAGCGGGTTGCTTATCTGTGCGGGGAGCCGTTTGGGTAAACGGTAGTCCCGAGAGGTCTTGTTTCCCTTTTACGCTGTCGTAGGAGGGAGCCGTTGAGTAGACGGTAGTCCCGGGCCGTCGAGTATCTTCCGGTCCGTCTTGTTGGGAACCGTTGGGGTTGACGGTGGTCCCAGGTCGTTGAGTGTTGTCCGACCTGTTTTGTTACCCTGAGTTGTGGGTCGTTCCTGGCTGTGGAGTATCTCCAGCCAGTGTGCTTTGTGCTGCGAGCTGTTGGAGAGGCTAGTGTCTCGTGTTTCGAGTTAGCCGATCAGCTGAGTCGTCGAGAGTGCTCCGACTGTTGTGCGAGATATTTGGGGATCTTGAGTCCTACCGTTCTGTGAGTGAGCGTGGATTTGGACTAGCCTGCATATGCCAATGTTTGATTACTCTATGCCGCGCCGTTTTCCTCAGTTGGGGCCGCGCCCCCTGAGATGCCGCTGTGGATGCGATGGTTGGCCTGTTGAGGCAGTTTTGCGCGAGGGATGAGTTAGTCGGACAGGACGCCCCACGTAAATCCCGTCCTCATGTGGATGTGTGGTAGTGGGCAGGAGCGTTCCTAGTCGACAGGCGCAGGCTTGACTGGACCTTTGAGGTAGTCAGTTCGATTGGGACGATTGAGCACCTTGGGTGCGAGTGGTCTCATTTACTTTCATCTGTTCCACTTTTGAGTATCTAGATAGAGGCATGGTAGCTGTAGAGTAGTTCCAGCTTTTCTTGTTCAGATTTCTTTGCCTGTTATCTTTTACCTCTGGTAGACTTGGTGGGCAGACCGTTGGACTTGTTGACGGCACCCACTGAGAACTACTGTGGGAAGTAGTTCTCACACCCGTCGTGGTGTCTTTTCCCCAGGGACTTCTTCTTCTGTTCCTGTGCTCCTGTTGCTGATCCTTCGGACCGAGGCGAGGGAGTCGCGAGCTAGTTCCCTACCCGTCGTTGGAGTGTAGCGGTACCCCTTCAGAGGAGAGCTTCAGTTGATTAGTTTACTTCTTTTACTCTGTTGAGAGACCTTTGTTGTGAGGTATAGAGTTGTATTTTACTTTTACAGTTTGAGAGACTGTTGTAGTGAGGATATTCTTGTATCGAGAGTCTGTACACTGATGTATTTATTGGAGATACCTCCCTTTTGAGTTTTGTATCAGAGGACTTTTTATACGATCGTATTTGGGAGATGGATATTGTATTATTTTCAGTTGTACAGTGTTCGGATTACAGTTTTTAGTAGTTTACTTTCAGCTCTCTGATATCTGTATACTGTAGATGTTCCTTTCTGCAGGTTAGACGCTTCGTCTGTACGGCAGTTTCCGTACAGATGGCGGATCTGTTGGCGAGCCCGGGTCGCAGTTTCGACCCCGGGGCGTGACAGATTAGAGTGGTATCAGAGCCTAGGTTGTAGGTCGTGGTGGACTTAGAAACCCTAGGCTTGTGGTTGGATATTAGGACGACTACGTGAGAGTCGTGACTTTTAGCGAGAGTCCTGATTGAGTTTTTACCTCTCCCAAGAGACGGGATGAGAGATTGGCATGTTTATTTTCCTAAGCGATTATGTTCGCTGCCGAACAACATGATGCTATGGAATGGATGACATGCCTTAGACTTTCGCTGGATTGGGTCGCTTGGTTGTTGTGTCCTGACGTTTGTTATTGTGCAGCGGATTGCGATACCCCTGAGACGTCATGTTGTGATAGGACACACCCCGCACCTGATGAGTACCCGAGCAGCGGGAGACAGAGCTATCAGAGCAGTGCGAGACCCAGGAGTTTGTGTGTTGTGTTAGTTCCCACTTTAACCGAGAAGGGCCGAATCCCTGAACGGTAAAGGATCGAGGACTTCGATAGGCTGAGCCTAGAGTCTGTTCTTGTTTGATTGGGGTTCTAGGCACTAGTCTATCGGGATTTTTTGGATCTTTGCCGCGTCAGTCGGTTCTTCTCGCCTATGAGTGGGGTGTTGTTGTGGGAGCCGTTTGGAGTGACGGCGATCCCAGCTGTGTGGACACTTTCCCTGGCTGAGTTACCAGGAGGATATTTTCCCTGGCTGTGTTACCAGGAGGGCATTTTTCCTGGCTGTGTTACCAGGAGGGTAGTTTCCCTGGCTGAGTTACCAGGAGGGCACATTTTCCCTGGCTGAGTTACCAGGAGGGCATTTTCCCTGGCTGAGTTACCAGGAGGGCATTTTTCCTGGCTGAGTTACCAGGAGGATATTTTCCCTGGCTGTGTTACCAGGAGGGTATTTTCCCTGGCTGAGTTACCAGGAGGGCATATTTTCCCTGGCTGAGTTACCAGGAGGGCATTTTTCCTGGCTGAGTTACCAGGAGGGCATTTTTCCCTGGCTGAGTTACCAGGAGGATATTTTCCCTGGCTGTGTTACCAGGAGGGTATTTTCCCTGGCTGAGTTACCAGGAGGGTATTTTCCCTGGCTGAGTCACCAGGAGGGCATATTTTCCCTGGCTGAGTTACCAGGAGAGTATTTTCCCTGGCTGAGTCACCAGGAGGGCATATTTTCCCTGGCTGAGTTACCAGGAGAGTATTTTCCCTCGCTGAGTTACCAAGAGGGTACATGCCCTGGTCGAGTTACCAGGTGGTTGCTTCAGTGAGATTGAGATGGTCTGACAGGACGCCGAGATTTGGTGGCGTCGAGTTCATCCTGTTGGACTATCTGGAGCGTAGTTGTTGACTTGGAACCAGTTTCGTGCTTTGCGGCTCAGGGCCTTCTTTTCCTGACAGTGTAAGCAGAAACTGGAAGGGGATCTTAGACTCCTGCAGCAGGGGAGTCGACCTCCTCTAGAGTATGTTCGCGAGTTTTGCGATTGTTGAGTGGTGTACCGCATGTCGCCTGGATGAGGCCCAGGAGGTTGAGCTAGTTGAGAAAGGACTGCATCGAAATATCTATCACTTGGTGTATTCTCGGCGGGTGCCAACGTTAGATGCAGCGATTGAGCTTGCTCGGTGGGTTGACCGAGGAGCTGTGATCATGTCTTAGATAGGCGAAGCGCCAGGGACCAGCTCCGGAGAGAGGCATCCAGTGCCGCCTGTGTTTGGACTGTCGAATAGTTCGAGACCCCCGGGGCTTCCACGATCCCAGTCTGAGGATCGTGAGTCTCTGAGGAGACAGAGACCAGGAGGTTCTCCACAGCCGGTGTATCAGCAGCAGCGGGATGACTATGTCTTTTGTGGTGGTCTGCATTCTGCGCCGTAGTGTGACCCCAGGCAGGGCACCGATCGTGGTCTGGTCCAAAAGCGGGGTCATCAGTCGCATTGGCAGCTTCGGCTCCTCCTCCTCCGCTCTTCCAGACAGGCGGAGCTTCGACAGGTTTTGGCCAGATAGTTAGGGCCACTTCTTCGCGGCAGTCCGACGGACGACCACCCCCGAGAGAGAGTGTCTTTGTCGCACAAGATAAGGATCCGGGGGCAGTTAGCCACGTAGTGGCAGGTATTAATCTTATCTCCCCTTCACGCACATGAACGTTAATTGTTACCGGAGCATCGCATTCAGTTCTTCTGTAGGGCATCCGCATTGTTGTATGGGCTAGAGATAGGACCCTTAGTTTGTGCTCGTGAGGTTCAGATACCCGATCACGTGTTGCACATAGACGAGTGTTGTTGGTCCTGCCCTGTGCAGTTGGGGCCCTGGTTTTTGCCTAGCGATCTTTTGGCCCTTCCTCAGCTCCGGAATTTTCGAGGGTATAGGACTGTGAGGATCTGATGCCACGCCGTTGGTACACGGCAGTGATGCCACGCCGTGGGTGCACGGCAGTGATGCCACACCGTTGATACACGGTGGTGATGCCACGCCGTTGGTGCACGGCGGTGATGCCACGCCGCTGGTGCACGGCAGTGATGCCACACCGTTGATACACGGTGGTGATGCCACGCCGTTGGTGCACGGCGGTGATGCCACGCCGCTGGTGCACGGCAGTGAGGCCACGCCGTGGGTGCACGGCAGTGATGCCACACCGTTGATACACGGTGGTGATGCCACGCCGTTGGTGCACGGCGGTGATGCCACGCCGCTGGTGCACGGCAGTGATGCCACACCGTTGATACACGGTGGTGATGCCACGCCGTTGGTGCACGGCAGTGATGCCACGCCGGGGGTGCACGGCAGTGATGCCACGTTGTAGGTACGCAACGGTGTGAGTTTTTGGGGATGTTTCGGACTTTTGATCGCGAGTTTGGGCATCAGCTTTATGATCGCCTTGCGAGCCAGTTTTCAGTCCCGTTCACCGACGGTTTGGATCCCGTCAGGGTGTTCTCTTGTAGTTGAGGGCTCGACTTCGACCCGCGGGTCTGTTGGGGTTATGATAGCTTGTTGAGCGACCAACTATGGCACGAGATTGTGCCTTTTTAGGATCCCTTTTGAGGGTAGCCTGCTGTTGTGTAGTCCACTCGGGTGAATTCGGATCGGAAGTAACCGACTGAAGACCCCAACTTATTGGTTTCCCTTCCTTTTTGGATGGATGTGCGGGTATGCTTCGGGTCGTCTTGTTGAGTTTGGCACCATGTTGTGGTTTGGTGCGTGTTACACTTGTGGTTTTCCTGTTTCCCCCAGCCTTTTTGTGGAGCCCTTTGGTGTTCCACGTCTCAGCTCAGTAGTGATGTGTTCTTCCTCGTACGTGATTAGTGGAGTACGAGGGACGCCCGTTGCAAATTCTGGCTCGAGAGATGAGAGAATTGCACAACGGGTCATACCGTACTTGTTGTTGTTGCGGAGTAATCACGTGGAGCGAGTGGGGTTTAGGGAGCTGGAGACGTATTGTTAGATACCTAGCCGTGGTATTCTTGTTTCCTGTTGGGCTTGATCTAGTTTCGAGGACGAAACTTTCTTTTAGTGGGGGAGGATGTGAGGTCCCGGAATCCCCGGCGTAGGAGTTGCTGGTTGTTGGGCAGCTTTTAGTGGCCGTTGGGAATGTTGGTGCGCGTGTTGGACCCAAGTTATGGATTGGTGATGCAATTTGGGATTTAGTTGCATCGCTGGAGGCCTGCGGGGTGTGTCGTTGGTGTTTGCGCGCAATTTGGACACACGTGGTGGACTTCGGGCTTAAATGGAGACCCCGTGGGATTTGGATGACCCGTCGGGTGTTTAGAGGTGGTTTCGCGCGATTCGGATGTCAAATTGGACTCCGGGCGAAGTTTGGATAAAAGTTTACCTCTCCGATCGCCTTCGGGAATTTTTAGAGTTGAATTTGGCAAATCGGACTTTAAAAATGGACCCGGCGCGGAAATCGGATCGAGTGGGCATTCGGCAATTTTTCGGGCGAGAATTTGGGAAAACGGACATCGTTTTTGGATTCAGCGTGCGAAATCGCTAAGAATGGACTATTTATTTGTTGGTTTTGGAGCCCGGGTGATTTGCGCGTTTTTCGAGGCAAAGCGGCGCGTGCGGAGTCCGAGGCGGCGCGGCGGCACGCTTCCCGAGGCGCAGCAGGCGCTTTGACGCGCGCGGGGAACCGCGCTCCGGCGCGGAACGCGCGGAGCCCGCCACGTGGCGGGCTCCCACTCGCGCCCGCGCGGGCGCGGGGGCACGCGTCCGTGTCACGGGCGCGTGTCCCGCGCCTGAGGAGGAGGCGGTGTCACCCCGCGCGTGCGGCGCCCGGGCTGCGGGGCCACGTGGCGCGCAGGGGCGCGGCCACGTGGCCCGCCTTTTGGCCGCCTGGACCGGGTGCACACGCACGGGTGCGTGGACCGGGGTTTGGGCCTTCCTGATTGGTCCGAGCCGTGCACCGGCTCCGTGGACCGGCCTGGTGGACCGCCCCTTTTCCTCTCCTTTTCTTCTTCTTCTTCTTCCTCCCCGCACCGCCATTTCCTCCCTTTCTTTCTTTCTTCTGCAACCGAGAGCGAGAGGGAGTGAGGGTGGAGCTTGGGTGAGGTGCGGCGGCGCGTCGTGGACCTCGTTTTGCGTGCGAGGTCGCCCGGCGGAGCGTTTCGGCGACGGCGGCGCAAACGTGTAGGTCCCGTATGTTTGTTTTTCTGTATTTTTGTACAGTTTTTGAGGTGTCCTTTTAGACTGTTATTGACCCCCCCGTGCACCGTTTTGCGTGTGGATCCTGGCACCGTGCACCGTTTTGCGTGCGGACTCCGGCACTGTGCACCGTTTTGCGTGCGGACCCCGTTTTGCGTGTGGATCCTGGCACCGTGCACCGTTTTGCGTGCGGACTCCGGCACTGTGCACCGTTTTGCGTGCGGACCCCGTTTTGCGTGCGGATCCTGGCACCGTGCACCGTTTTGCGTGCGGACTCCGGCACTGTGCACCGTTTTGCGTGCGGACCCCGTTTTGCGTGCGGATCCTGGCACCGTGCACCGTTTTGCGTGCGGACTCCGGCACTGTGCACCGTTTTGCGTGCGGACCCCGTTTTGCGTGCGGATCCTGACACCGTGCACCGTTTTATGTGCAGACTCCGTTTTGGTGCGGACTCCGGCGACGTGCTCCGTTTTGCGTGCGGACTCCGGCGGCGTGCTCCGTTTTGCGTGCGGACTCCGGCGGCGTGCCCCGTTTGCGTGCGGATCGCGTGGAGGCCAATTGCAAGTGTCTACGAGCAATTGGTGGCAAATCGAGGTGGGTGGCCTTATCTCCAAGTTTTATGGACTGTACAGTATTTCTACTGTTGTAGGACTATGCATGATAGCTTATTTCATTGTGTAGCATGCTAGATTGTAGGAATTGTTATTCCTGTTATCATCTGTTAATATAGTTATCTTGGAACTTGACCTAGCACCCCCGTCATATGTTGCATGTGTAACCAGACCAGTAGAAAACCCTCACTTGGGCTAGGGTTATTTATGCTTAGACATCCACACTGTTCTTTCATCCCTGGACATAGTGTTTTCTCGCCCGGGTAGTGGGCCGAGAGGTCGGGACTTGCTTTTAGTGTGGGATGCTTTTGCACTCTTGCTTGGGAGCAGAGTGGAGTCTGGTAGTTGTAGCGGGTTGCTTATCTGTGCGGGGAGCCGTTTGGATAAACGGTAGTCCCGAGAGGTCTTGTTTCCCTTTTACGCTGTCGTGGGAGGGAGCCGTTGAGTAGACGGTAGTCCCGGGCCGTCGAGTATCTTCCGGTCCGTCTTGTTGGGAACCGTTGGGGTTGACGGTGGCCCCAGGTCGTTGAGTGTTGTCCGACCTGTTTTGTTACCCTGAGTTGTGGGTCGTTCCTGGCTGTGGAGTATCTCCAGCCAGTGTGCTTTGTGCTGCGAGCTGTTGGAGAGGCTAGTGTCTCGTGTTTCGAGTTAGCCGATCAGCTGAGTCGTCGAGAGTGCTCCGACTGTTGGGCGAGATATTTGGGGATCTTGAGTCCTACCGTTCTGTGAGTGAGCGTGGATTTGGACTAGCCTGCATATGCCAATGTTTGATTACTCTATGCCGCGCCGTTTTCCTCAGTTGGGGCCGCGCCCCCTGAGATGCCGCTGTGGATGCGATGGTTGGCCTGTTGAGGCAGTTTTGCGCGAGGGATGAGTTAGTCGGACAGGACGCCCCACGTAAATCCCGTCCTCATGTGGATGTGTGGTAGTGGGCAGGAGCGTTCCTAGTCGACAGGCGCAGGCTTGACTGGACCTTTGAGGTAGTCAGTTCGATTGGGACGATTGAGCACCTTGGGTGCGAGTGGTCTCATTTACTTTGATCTGTTCCACTTTTGAGTATCTAGATAGAGGCATGATAGCTGTAGAGTAGTTCCAGCTTTTCTTGCTTAGTTTCTTTGCCTGTTATCTTTTACCTCTGGTAGACTTGGTGGGCAGACCGTTGGACTTGTTGACGGCACCCACTGAGAACTACTGTGGGAAGTAGTTCTCACACCCGTCGTGGTGTCTTTTCCCCAGGGACTTCTTCTTCTGTTCCTGTGCTCCTGTTGCTGATCCTTCGGACCGAGGCGAGGGAGTCGCGAGCTAGTTCCCTACCCGTCGTTGGAGTGTAGCTGTACCCCTTCAGAGGAGAGCTCCAGTTGATTAGTTTACTTCTTTTACTCTGTTGAGAGACCTGTGTTGTGAGGTATAGAGTTGTATTTTACTTTTACAGTTTGAGAGGCTGTTGTAGTGAGGATATTCTTGTATCGAGAGTCTGTACACTGATGTATTTATTGGAGATACCTCCCTTTGAGTTTTGTATCAGAGGACTTTTTTTATACGATCGTATGTGGGAGATGGATTTTGTATTATTTCTTCAGTTGTACAGTGTTCGGATTACAGTTCTTGGTTGTTTACTTTCAGCTCTCTGATATCTGTATACTGTAGATGTTCCTTTCTGCAGGTTAGACGCTTCGTCTGTACCGCAGTTTCCGTACAGATGGCGGATCTGTTGGCGAGCCCGGGTCGCAGTTTCGACCCCGGGGCGTGACATGCTGGCCTCTGCAGAAAACACACGTCTCTGTAGGCTGGGTCGGTCTTGACTGCTGCTGCTGTCTCTGAGACCGTTGCTGCCGCTGAGGCCTACGATGCGATGACTGAGATCTCTGCTGCTGTTGCTGGGGCTGGCGGAATGTACCTGATCTCTGGTGTCCCTGAAACCCACGACCCTGAGAATGAAATCGTGGAGGTCTCGGGGTCTATGACGACTCGACTGCCCCTCATCCGTCTGTGCTGGGCGCTTCGCCCCTGGGATCACTGCGGGGGCTGGGGCTACCTCCTCCATAACTACTTCCCCGCGTTCAACATAGAGTGCCTACTCCATAGAGGCCTCCAAGGTCTGCAATCTACGTGAACGGACTAACTGAAAGAGATCCCGGTGCAGTCCTCGTTCGAACATATAAATCCGGTGTGTCTCATCCCTGGCCACGTGTGGTACACACGCCAACAATTGATTGAAATCAGCAATATACTCATGCACGGGCCGATCTCCCTGTCTGAGATTCTTCAATTGCTCCTCCAGCCTTTGACGAACGCTCTCCGAAAAGAAAGCCCCAAGAAGGAGACTGCGGAACTCCGCCCAGGTCAGGAGCTGAGCCCCAGGCGGACCCGCCGGTCGTACACGCCGCCACCAAGCCTCGGCGTTGCGCTCCAAAAAGTTCATCGCCAATAACACCTGGTATCGCTCCTCGATGAACAATGTCTCGAAACGTCGCTCCATCGCCGTAATCCATGATTCTGCCTCCCACGGCTCTGTACTCTGCCCCGAGAAATGGGGTGGATCAAACTGGCGAAACCTCATCAACAATTCGACCATCTCCCGCTGCTCTGCCGTGGTCAGAGGTCCCGTCAACCCAGGCGGCTGTCTATCAGTACCTCGAGCAACAAGGGATGCCGGGGTCACCGGTACAACTGGGGGAGCCACAGCAGGGGATGATGGTACGGGAGAACTCTCCGGGGGTGCTACAACAGGCTGCGCTCTCTGCTCTAACATCTGCGTCAGCCGACCCATGGCCTCCTCCTGACGCCGAACAGCCTTCGTCATCTGAGCCATCTGAGCCTGTAGCTCCTGCACCTCACTCTGCTGACCCTGCCCGGACTCCTCCTGATCGGGCTCAGGGGAAGAGGGCTGAGAACGCGTCAACATCCTGCGTCGCGGAGGCATCCTGCCACAAGGAACCACCATCAATAACATAACCCCACACGACCCAATCTAGCGAAAGTCAAAGACATCCCCCTATTTTTGTGACTTTATGTTGTCTGCAGCCAACATAACTGTTCACCAGAAATAGGATATGTCGATCCCTCTTCTCTCACTGGAAGAGTCAAACAAATAAATCAACGACTTTCGCAAAAAGTCTCGTCTCTCACGCCCTATCATCCTAGGGTCTGCCAAAAGCCTAGGGTTTCCTAAGTCCCAACTGACCTATCCCTAAGCTCTGATACCAACTTAATCTGTCACGCCCCGGGTGGAAGCCAGAACCCGGGCCTGCCAACAGATCCGCCGTGCACACGGAATTTCCCATGTACACGAAGCGTCGGTAACCTGCTCAGATATAAAATGTACAATAAAAGAGCATAATACAGAGCTGAAATAGAAGAACCACATAGTAACTGAAATACAAGTAAAGCTGTATCAATACAAGAGTCTCCCAGCTCACCAAAATAATACATCCAGCTGGCTAAAGCCAGACCCAAAATGAAAGGAAAGCATAATAGTCTGGGTACAATATCTGTCTAATACAATCCCTCAGCTCACAGGAGATCTATCTATTCCGCGATCCCCTTACCTCGATCAGCTGCTGAAGGCCTAGCAGCTCCCGCAGACGACTCTGCAATATAAAGGAGAAGAAACAGAGAACAATAATGGGGGTGAGAACTACTAGATAAACCAGTAGCCTCCCCTAGTGGGTAAAACCTCAAACACTGACGCACCCACTAGGACTACTAGAGGCAAAAGGAAAGGACAGTGGTATGCTATAGAGACTAAAGAGGGAACTATCACTACTATGCCTCTACTGCCATGCCAAAAGAAATGACTATATGTATGCATCAGTATCTATCCTGCCTGCCTGATTAAACCCAATCTAGTCACCAGTGAAAACTGGTACTGCCTGCTGTGCCATGCCGTGTCGTATCGGGTATGCCAGCCCACGCATAACACCGATGCGAAAATGAGTCTCAAGGACTCAAGAATAGTCTGCCGCGCACTCCGGAGTCGCACTCGAGGGGAGCGACCCACACGAGTAAAGTACCTCTGTAATAAGTATCCCTGTAACCAGTATCTCTGTAACCAATGTCTCACAATAGCAGGACTGGATCATGACTATGATCAAAGTGGGAAATATCCATCCACTAAAGTAACCCTGATCCCCAATCAGATGCAATAGTAATCAACAAGTGGGAAACACCATCCACTAGGAAAATCTGAAACCCAATCTGATGCATAAGTGAACATCCGGTCAACCGCCTAATGTCCGCGGTCGCCGTAACACCCTATAAGTCCAAAATCTGATAAAGTAATCAACATCTGGCTAACCGCCTCAAGTCTGCGGTTACCACAATGCCCCACAATATATATATCGAGTCAAACCTGTCCCAGACTCAAGCCTCAACTACACTATCCCAAACCCTGCTCAAACCGAGCAACATATATCCGAATGCGAAGGAGAATAGTAAAACATGGTTTCTCCTAAGTCAAGTCCCAATAATAGTGTAGCAATAAACAGTGGCCTATCTAGGTGTCCAAACAAGCATGCAAAGGTTTGCTTTTAAAAACTGGAGAAAAGTATCGGATATTTATTTAGAAAAAGATGATTTTATGATAAGTCTTTTGCATGCGATGATAGGTTACAGCATATGTCCCAACAACAGTGTCCCAGTTTATCATAAATGAGCTGTCATATTATTTGTGGGGTTTACTTATGTATTTCATGATTAAAAGTACCGATTATCAGTTTAAAGTCGGGAGTCTCTAATACCCCTAGTGAGATAGTCAGAAGTGAGGTAAGCAACAACCACCCACCTCGAAAAGCAAAATCCACACCCAGGAAGCCTCCTTGCTGTCCACAGTCTCCTACCCCCGCAACTCGTCGAAAATGGTGCACAACTGTACAGAATAATACACCTGGTGTAAACACGGATCCCAAAATATGGCCTTATTATTATTTTTTTCCAGCCAGTTCACAAAAGGGAATTTTCACCTTTGTACAGTGCTCCAGAAATTCCAAAAAAATTACGGTTGCGTTCCTTGCGACGAGTAGATCAAAATCGACTATTTATTTGCCTTGATCCAATGTTCCTAGCTCAAGATATAAATCGGAGAAGTCGATGCTGTCCAGAAAATATCACAGCAAAAAGAGGGGTCAAAGGTGCCTCGGGAACCATGCCAAAAGTGTGAAACGGAGCAAAGTGATCAACACGAAAAATGAAGCCTTACCTCTTAGGAACGCGCTGCCATGGAAATCGTTCAAAAATTCCTCCTGGTTAGCACACAGGGAATTTCCGACTGAACTGTGATGGAAAATTGGCCGAAATTGAAAATCGTCGCAGTGCGCCGTGTCGCAGATAACTCGCTGTCGGAAGATCCAGAAATTCTGAAATTTCTAGGGTAGATAGAGGATAGAGAGAGAAGAAACTTTCATTAAGGGTTCACTGCCAATTTCTCTCTCTAGAATTCGCAAATGGCTGAGAGAGAGAGGGGGGGTATTTATAATGGGCCAAAACACTATTCGGGCTGTACAAAAGATCCGGGCCGAACACGGGACAGCAAATCCAGCCAACCAGATTGCGCCACGCCTCACAAAACAGGAAACATCCGTACGGGCCAATGAAAATACGCCACGTGTCCTCCGCCGCCCACGTGTTTCACGCGCCCGGTGCACGTGGGCGGCCGTGCGCCCGCCAATGAACAGTGGCCACGTGTCCCACGTGGTCCACGGGGCGCACGAGCCCGGTCTACGCGCCGGGTCTTCCGGATCCTGTCGGCCAATGGGGTGATGCCACGTGTCACACGCCAGCCGCCTCCCTTGACGCCGTCCAGCCAATCAGGATCTGACACGTGGCATTTGGAATATTCGGTGCTCCCGGTGCACGACTATTCTGTGGACCCCGCGCCTGCACGCCTGCCCGCGCCTGCCCGCGGCCCTGTTCCACCCCTGCGCCGCCCTGCGCCGCCGCGCGCCGCTGCCCGCCGCCTCCCGCCGGTCGTCGCCGGCTGCCGGAACAGTAATTCCGGCCGGCAGGAGTTACTGTTCCGGTGAACAGTAAAAATGCGCCGAAAAATGAGTTTTATATACCATTTTGATCGTTTTCGCGCGCTGAGTCCAAATCCGCCGTCCGTTTCTTCAAATTCTCATCCGAAATTTTGCCGAAAGCTCCCGAAAGGCCCACTTGCTCCGATTTTCGCGCCGGATTCATTTCTGAAGTCCGTTTTCGACGCTACAAGCTCCATTACACTGAGTGGCTTCCTCTAATCGCCGTAAATGCCGCAAAATCATCCATAAAAATCCGGATCATCACAAGTTCAGTTGGGATTCATCAGTTCAGCTCAAGGATTATTGGTTCATCAGTTCGGTTTGGTGGCAAATTACAATCAAATAAGAGGATATTTGGTTCTGTTCAATTAATCAATTAATTAAGAAATTTATTAATCCAATTGAAGGAGAGGATTCGGTACAGTTAACTAAGGAATTATAAACCAAATTGAAGGAGGTTAAAGGAGAGATTTAAAGTTTTTTCATTTCTTATTTGAAATGAATAAAGATTTTTTCTAAAAAGAAAAAGGTTTATTAACAAGAAGGGAAAGGAATATTATTAACTTCCTCCCCTCTCCCTCTTTCTCTCTCTCTCTAGCAGATGGAAGAGCAAATTAAACCCTAAGAACAAATTTTCAAATTATAATTTTTAAATTTTTAAATTTTAAATTTTAAATTTCAAATTTCAAAATTTTAACCCTAAGAACAATATTGTCTCCCTCCTCCGCGGACGCGAGCTCTCGCGCGAACTCAAGCTTTGTGCTCTCCTCCTTATCTCCCTCCTCCCTATTCGGCTTATAGAGCTGAAGATCAACTTCTTATCTAGAAAGTTGTAATCAATTAGCTACAGGAGCAAAGTTGTAATCAATCGGCTACAGGAGCCCATGACCAACTGTTAACTTGGACAGCTGATCCGGCTTTGTTCTTTGTCACAATTTAAGTGTCTTTCATTGGCTCTTGGTTCGTCCAAATCGATTGACCTGTTTGGCTACTACTCATACCACGTGTCACCCTTTAATTGGATTCCGTTAACTCGGTCATCTTGACCGTGTATCTTGCTACGTGACGATTTTTCTGATCTCAACCGGATGTAAATAGGAAAATAAAGTTTAGTAGCTCTCTACACATTTTTACCTTTACAGATTAACAAAAAATATTTATAAAATTTCTTTCCTATATTATCCCACCATGGTATTTGAAAAATCAGGAAAAGAATTGTAAACAAATTGTATGATACCAAGGAAATGATTTGTATGATAATCATCACCAACTAGCCGGAAAATGAAGTTCACAGTATCCAAAATAACTCTTATGAACACTGTAGTATCCAAAATAGTTAATATAATCATCACCAACAAAGACTACTCTTTTAACAATAGAACTTAAGGAAGGTAATTGTTTTGAGGGGAAAAAAAGTTCATTAAATTAATAAAGGAGGATTATTGTAACATGAATCGAATCAACTCTGAAAATTTATTTCAGCCTCTGAAATCAAAATATCAAAGATGAGGTGAGTAATAAGTGTGTTAATCAAAATATCAAAGATGAGGTGAGTAATAAGTGTGTTAAGTGTGTTACGCACAGGCCGCTTCAGGAACTGCAGTAAACTGTCACAGATGAGTACATTCTTTTAAATAGATTGCAATCAAATGCAGGATGCAGCAGAGGAAGCACATTCTTTCTGCGTACCCAATATCAATACTAGTTGTAGAATTGATGGAAGAGCACAACATACATAGAGAGGGCGAGAAAATTTACATAAAGTTCCCGGGCACAAGATACAGCAAACAGGTGCATGGTTCCCTCGGATGAAAAAAGATCGGTTACCCAAAAATTATGAGCATTTTCTATCAACGTAAAATGAGGTACATGATTACAAAAAATTATGAGCATTTTCCATTTGATATAAATAGAAAGTGAAGAACTGAAGCTAATCGCTAAAACTAGTTACTCATCAGTTTACAGACAGAAGATAAATATGCTGTTAGTCAATTTGCCTATTTGGAATCTCCTGCCAGCCAATTTACAGCAAGCTTTGGACCAATTAACCTCAAAATTATCAACTACTCAAAAACTAATGTGAAGGCTTGAAGATTTGTGAGTAAGGTGAGATAACTGACTCCCGCACAAACTTCTTGGGGTTATTGGGATCACGGCTCCACCGGATCTCGCTCATGTTAGGCGTCTCGACAAACAACATGGTGAACTCACCCACCTTCTCCGCCTTCCCTCTCTTCCCAGCCCTCAAAACCAAGTTGTTCTTGTGGTATGAGAAAATGCCGTTGCTCAGACAGATGATGTCACCTGGTTCAAAGGCCTCGCACTCGCTCCCCCACATCTGGAAGTGAACCGAGGCCGTCTCGTCGGCAACCAGAGCCAAGCACGTGGTTTCTTTACCATCTTCGACAATTCTACCCTTGTCAAGTAGAATAAATTTTGTGTTTACAGTGTTGGTGGCTGCGGGAACTATATCCACCAAGTGCATTATTTTGACACAGATGGATGAGTCTGTCAGGAACAAAAAAATGCAAACAGCTTATGAGAATATCCATTTCTATATGCTTACTAAATTCTCAAACTAAGTGCCACTTTGAGAAACACAAAGTAATTATAGTGTATGGAGAGGAGATATTGCAGTTCTCGATAGCTTGCTCCATTTCTGCTATGCTGAAAAAGGATTAATCAAGATTTTCTTATAATTATGGCAGTCATTATAGTGCTTGTCCTGGAACCTAAATTTGGGAAACATAAATTTAAATCAAAGACATTCCATGTAACCAAACTATGTCTGCCCACTTGTAGTAAGTAACTCAATTTCTACGTCACAGTTTTGCATAACATGAAATATAAAGCTCCCGGATGCTGCATGTAGACGAAATAATTTCTAATCAAAAAATCTCCTGATGAAGGCATTATATTACACTAAATTACACTTTGCTATCCTGAACTTCATGGGTCTTTTCACTTTCTACATTCTACATTTATTTTTGCAAGCTCGTCTCCACACTAAGCTAACAAATGGTAGCCAACCATGGATACAGACAACAAATTGTTATCTACATTATTTGTTAATCGTTCTCTTAAATAACAACCGTGCTCCTTCCTAGTTTCTGCTCAATGGAAAGGTTTGGACAATTCTTACTCGATAAAGAAAACTTCGAGATTCAAGCGCTTTATGAGCAATCCCCGTAGCAAAAGGCAGAAGAGAATAATATTTGTATTGGGATGTACAAATTTCAAACTCTTTATGCTCAATTAGAATACTATATGTACTGGGATGTACAAATTTCAAACTCTTTATGCTCAATTAGAACTATTACTTTTCTCCATATCTCCTCAACCAAACAAAGACACTTTAGGACAGCTAACGATCCAAACTAGGTCTTTGGTAAGTCTAGAGAGGATCAGGGAAACTATAAAGAATTGTTGTAAAAACTAAAGTTCAATGCAGAGAAGAAAAGGAACATCCTGTGAACTTAGAAACATCCCCAAAGTTCACCATAATATACTGTACTTTTTCTTTACACTAAGAAAAAGGCTAATTCTACCTTATTACACTAAACTATAGTGGCCATTACTTTCGGTACTATATTTTGTTTTTTATCAAAGACTCAATCAAGCTTCGTCTTTTATGGCTAATTTCTAGCAGGATTTTTTTTTTAATCTCAGTTTAGCACAAATCCTTATCTTCAAACTTACATAGGGAATAATTTTACGAGCAATCATTCCTAAGTTTGCTAAACTTTCTTTAATGGAGCAAAAAATTGGAGAGAATTAACAATTTGAAGCAACATAGTGTTCACAATCTCTCAGAAGCGTTACATCAAAATTGAGCATTCAGAGACAATATCTCATAATCCTTAGCATCAAAATTGAGTGTTGAGATAATGAAATCCAAAATATTTCTTAGTTCTTACTCAAATCAAGAATTTTCTATACTTGCCACCTAGCAGCAACTGGTATTATATTTGTTGTTTGCCAAAATCAAAAAGATTTCTACTCAGACTAAGGATTTTCTGTATTTGCCATGTAGTGGCAACTTGGAATGTCAAATATTTGTTGTTTAAGAGAATGACAACTATGTCAGAAATTCAAAGCGCTATTAAACGTACTTAACGCAATCTACTCTGTAAACATAAGTACAGGGATTACTAAAAAATTAAGATAAAGACGTATAGACGCCCTGTCAACTACAGGCCATTGTGAAATGGTTTCCAAACATTAATTTTAATTAATGGTTAAAACCCCTTTATGTTTTGATTCATTTGGAATTGAGTGATTTTTACTAAACTAGATGTTTTATCAAATTCATTGGTGATTCCATCAAGTTAAATGGTTGGTGAAAATACAATAACCCCCATAAATATAGTCCATTTTTTAAAATAGGCCCCAAACATGTGTGGAGACTCCCCACACTATAGACCATTTCAAAGTGACCCACCCAACTTCAATTTTTTCTATTGACACACTTTAATTTTAATTTTTTTAGAACTAGGTGATTTTAATCACTTGAATTCGAATTTTATCAAATTCATCGCTCCTTCCGTCAAATTAATTGTTTTAAGAATTAACAGCTAAATAGCTATTAGAGCCATTAATTTTAATAAGATTTTCAAGTTAACTAACTATAATAATTCAAATTTTTTAAAAAAACAAAAGTTGAAGGAGCATCAATCAGAAAAAGTAAAGTTGAGGTTGAAGTATGGTTAAGGACATCCATGTACACATTTACCTAAAATTAATGGAGGGTTTGCCCATAATAATTAGCATATTGATAACCCTGATTTTGATGTTTTGGTGTTGGACTACGTACCTCCTCCTCAAGAAAAATAAAACAATATAAAAGCAGCTACTACAACCCTATAAAATGAAGCATTAAGTTGAATACTTGTAACATACCAAGGAGAGATTTTTTTTGCGTTGGCAGTATATACTGTTGCAGTATCTTGAATAAGGTTCATTTTATTGTTGAGTCAAATGGGAAAATGTCCATGGTCTAATGTTCTGGCGTTTAATATCAAAATGTTGTAAACATATTGTTATAATAGCAACAACTCCTACCTCTCTCTACAATGAAGCATTGTGTAACATAACAAAAACAGAGTATAATAACCTTCGAGAATTTCAAGTCGAATTTAATGGCTCTATTAAATATTTGCTGTTAGTTTCGTTTGCTGCAAAGTGACAAAATCCTTGAAATTCGATAAAAACATCAATTAATTTACCAAAATTCTAATTTATTATGATAAAACCACTTGATTCTTAAAAAAATTAAAACTTAAGGCGGTGTAACTCAAAAAAAATATAAAATATAAAATCAGCGGAAAATAGAAAGAAATACGTAGGAAAAAGATCTGGCCAAGTTTATTGGAGTTGTGGGTTCCGATTGCTTCGAATCTACAGATCTAAGATGGAGGAGCGGCGTCAAGTAGAGGAGCAGCGTCAGGGAAGTAGAAAGAGAGAGATGGGAACGGAGAGAAAGAGAGAGATGGGTTTCTCTTCTTATTTTTTTTTTTTTCCCTTCGTTAACTGTTACTTTTTTATCCTAGTTACTCTTTCCATTAATTCGCACGAATATCAAAGATGATCCACCACCGCTCAAAAACTTTATAGTCCTATCACAGAAGTTCTAATAATAGTATTAATAGTATACTAGTGTAGTTACCCGCACGATGCGGCGGATAAATATTATCAAAATATTTTTTTATATATATTTTTTTATCATAATATAAGCACGGAAGCAAAAAATTATATAGAAAAATTTCGAACACTGTGTTTTAAAACTTTCGTTCCAACATATCAGGAAAAAAAAAAAAAGCAATCATTCTCAACCCTAACATAAAAATCTATAAGCAGCAATCGGAGTAGAAGATTAATCCACTCGGAATTAAAATCTAAGACATAGATGAAAATGTAATAAAATTTAGAAAGAGAGGGAGAGAGAGCTCACATTCTATGAGCTACGGTGACGGCGACGACGGTGGGGGAGGAGGAGGAGTAGGCGGAGAAGTGGAGGATTCTGATCGGCGATGACGGTCGCGATGGCAGTGGCGGCGATGGGTAGGGGTTGATCATGAGCGGCGCCCCACGTGCGACTAAGGAAGGCGAAGATCGGATCTAGAGTTTTGGCAAGGTCGAGGGTGGAAGATTTCCAACGACGGAGAGTCGATTGGGCGAGGGTGGCAATGGAGTGGACGGTGGAGATTTTGACCTTTGTGGAGGAGGAGGAGGAGGAGAAGGGCAAGGAGGCTTGGAGGTTCTCCACGGCGGGAAAGAGAAGGCAATGATCGAGGGTAGAGGGGTCGAGGGAGAGGGTTTTGTTGCCAACGGAGATGGCGAAGAGGGAGGTGATGGCTTAGAGAGAGAGAGAGAAGAAGAAGAAGAAGAACTCAAAAGGGGAAGAGCGAGAGAGGAGAGAATGATGATGGTCATAGTAATAGGAGTTTTTGTGGTTGGATGTGAATCGTGTGTAGAATTTAATTTTAGATCTATAAGTGACTCATTAGGTTTGAATCCACAATTAATTAATTGGGGGTTGGGAATAGGAAGAGTCCATAATTAATTCACTGGAGGTTGAGACTGAGAAGAGTTGAAAAATTCTCAATTGAGTTTTTGTTGTTGAGTGCGAGTCGTGTGTAGAATTTAATTTTAGGTGTATAAGTAGTTTATAGGAAGAATAATAGATAGGTCTAGATATGCAATATATATATATATATATATATATATATATATATATATATATATATATACATAGGGCTTGTATACTTTCAAAATCACAAACTCAAATATGCTTGTAAATTTTTTAGCATTGGATTTGCATAGAGATTTGTGCTATTTACTTTCTCTCTCTTTAGTTGACTTTACAATAGCACAAATCTCAATGCAAATCCAATGGTAAAAAATTCACAAGCATAGTTGGGTTTGTACTTTTGAAACTATATAAGCTCTACACACACACACACACACACACACACACACACACACACACATATATATATATATATATATATATATATATATATATATATATATATATATATATATATATATATATATATATATATATAATTGAGCTCCTATACATTAAAAATCATAAAGTTATTGGTGTTTGTGAGTTTTTAGTCTTTGAATGAAAAGATGGATGGTTAGGATGATAAGTGGGTTCATAGGGTATATATATAGCCGGACTATATATATATATATATATATATATATATATATATATATATATATATATATATATATATATATAGACCTAGGCTACTATACTATTAATAGTACCAAGCCATTGGTGCTATTAAGTTTTTGATCGTTGGATGGAGAGATATGTGGTTAAGATTATAGTGGGCCCTAGGGTTTAGTGGGTGGTTGCTTGAATAGTATAATCTAAGGGTTGGAAATAATTAAAGGAGTTGATCTAATGGGGAAAAACTTGGTAGCACCAAGTGCTTGGTACTATCGATAGACTATATATATATATATATATATATATATATATATATATATATATATATACACACACACACTATCGATAGCAACAAGCCATTGGTCTACCAATTTTTTAGCCCTTGGATTAAGAGATGTGCGATTAGGATGATAGTGGCCCCCTAGGGTTTAGTGGGTGGGTGGTTGAATAGTAAAAATCCTACGGGACCACTATAATCCCAACCGCATATACTTTCATCCAAGGGCTAGAAACTTGGTAGCACCAATTGCTTGGTGCTATCGATAGTATTCCAGCCGGACCCTATATATATATATGTGTAGTAGGACTTGTGTGCTTTTAAAAGTACATAGTCCTCCATATTTCCAAGTTGTTTTCGATGTTGGGACTTCTGAATCGACAATCGGCTCCGTTAAACTTGATCTAGAATATTTGAAGTATCTTGAAAATAAATTTTACGATTTTTCGATATTATTTGCCTAGTGATCGAAGGACTCAAAATCAACAGTTGAAAATAAAAATCTCATAAAATGTAATGATATAATACTAAAATTTTAGATCAAAGATATTGATCTTGTTTTATATAGTATAAAAAAATAAAAATAAAAATAAAATTTTACGTGATTTGAATATTTTTATACCATTAAAATTGCAAACGGCTAACCACAACCATTAAAATTATTGATTTTGAGACTCTTTGATCACTAGACAAATGATATAAAAAAATCATAAAATTTTATTACTCTTTTAGTACCTCCCATGACAGTTGCTTGCTCTAGTTTTTACTTCCAGTTATTTTATATTTATGTTTATGACTCTTTCAGTTGTTGGATACATGTGTTGGATTCTTCCTAGATTATCTATAGTTTAGATGGTTATGTTTATATAATAAATTCTAAATGCAAACAATGATTATTGTACTTACCTAGCCGAGCGTATATAGGGAAGACTCCGTCCGTATGGATAGAGGATCTCCTATGTGCGTGGCGAATCTAGTCGTGTCCTGAGGTTATATTTCAACTCTGATTCAAAAATAAATAAATAAAAATTAAACCGCTTTTGAAACCCGGGACATGACACGATAGCACAAAGCATTTAGTGCTACTAAGTTTTCTGCCGTTAGATCTACCCCTTTGATCATTTCCACCTCTTAGATCATACTATTTCCACAACTACCCACTAAACCCAAGGTAACCGCACATCCCTTCATCCAAGTATCAAAAACCTAATAGCACCAAGGACTTGGTGCTATCGATAGCATAGTAGCCTAGTTCTATATATATATATATATATATATATATATATATATATATATAGAGAGAGAGAGAGAGAGAGAGAGAGAGAGAGAGAGAGAGAGTCCGGCTAGAATACTATTGATAGCACCAAACAATTGGTGCTATCAAGTTTATAGTCCTTGGATGAAAAGATGTGCGGTTGGGATTATAGTGGTCTCCCATGATTTTTACTATTCAACCAACTACCCACTAAACCCTAGGGGACCACTATCATCCTAAACGCACATCCCTTAATCCAAGGATTAAAAAATTGATAGCACCAACGACTTGGTGCTATCGATAGCATTTCAGCCGGATTATATATATATATATATATATATATATATATATATATATATATATATATATATATATAATCCGGCTGAAATGCTATCAATAGCACCAAGCAATTGGTGCTACCAAATTTTTTACCGTTAGATCTATCTCTTTGATCATTTCCACCCCTTGGATTATACTATTCAACCAACCACCCACCAATCCCTAGTGGATCACTATCATCCTAACCGCACATCTCTTAGTCCAAAGCCTAAAAACTTGATAACACCAATGACTTGGTGCTATCGATAGCATAGTAGCCTAGATCGATGATTCATACCGTTAAATATAATTTAAAATATTTAAATATTTTAGTAATTAAATTTCATAATTTTTTGACATTATATATCTTCTATTATATATCTTACGATCAAAAGGCTTCACAATTGACATATTTAGCCGTCAATATAGGACGTTTCCTAATTAACGGTGTAGAAGAATCGAAATCAATTAAATTTTTGATAGAAAATTCTATTCGCTATATAGATCAAGATCAACTCCGATCTTGAATTTACGAACCCTATCCCCTATTTTTAGGAGATCATTCGATTTTAATTATTCATTGTATACCAACCTGATGAATTTTATTATAAATTTAAAAAATCATAAAATCTTATTTCTAAATACTTTAAATGATTTGGATCATATTAACGATATGGATGATCGATTTAAAAAGTCTATTATCGAAAAAAAATTATGAGTACAAAAACTTTCGTGTTCATAAAAATACAGTAACCCTACTTTCTCTCTCTCTCTCTCTCTCTCTCTCTCTCTCTCTCTCTCTCTCTCTCTATATATATATATATATATATATATAACAGAATGACTCATAGTTGAGGGGTTCTCCATATATTTTCACGTACTATTATTAGTGGCCTGTAGCCTTTCAATATCATATTACAATGAAAACAAAAGATAAAAAATTATAAAATGAATGTTGAGGATTCTAGAGGTTACTCAAAAGAAAATTGATTAAGACCTACTTTGGATGTTAGAATATGATATCCAATAATAACTTATTTATTATAAAAAAAAAATTGTGTGACTGAAAATAATAATTTAAATTTTTGCTGTTTGAAAGGTTTTGACATTCATGATTTGATAGAACAATATATTTTACCTTATCTTATTCTAAAAAAATATGAATAGAATGTCAAATATGTTATTTCATTTGAAAATTTCGGTCATGCTTGGACAACGAAATAAGATATATAATTATTATGAAAAATTTTAATGTGATTGCAAGTAATGAATTTAATTTTTGTTTCTTGAAAGACCGCAGCATCCAAAGGTTAGCCAGATAACAAATTTAACCGACAAGGTAATTTATCTAATACCAAAAAATAACCCGAAGGCTGAATAGCTATTCTGTTCTAAACATTTTATCACACCCATGATCAACAAAAGGATATGCTGAATAAGCCGTTGATACATACAAATAAAGCCTAAAAAAATGATCGAACAAAATATTCGTGCTTTCAAACATGTCTTAAAAAAAAATTATCAGAAATAAAAAAGGAAGGAGAGTGGTACCTCTGTTCTTCTGTGGCGAAATGAAAGCAGTGATTGATTAAAGAAAGCCCTGCTTCATACTCTTCTTTTTCTCCTCTTTCTTCTCCTTCTTCACCTCTCTTTTGTTTTCTCTCTTCGCGGGTCTTCTGCGCCCTAGCCCTAATGCATCTTTAACCTTAAATCTAAATTAATGGTAAATTATGATCTTAATCCTAGGTCTAAATTAATGAGAAATTATGAGCTGTAGCCTGTAGGCCAAATATATCTGCCGCTTCGTCGATGACGACATGTCCGTACCACATTTCACGTCCGTACGGCTATCGGCAATACATCTGCTAGAGAGAGAGAGAGAGAGAGAGAGAGAGAGAGGGGGACAATGGTAAATGGGGTGTACATTTTACACCCCACCCATCCAAAAGTGGGGATTTATCCACCGGTCACTTCGAAGTGACCGGTAGAATTCACCCCACCCTTGAATGGTCGAAGTGACCGGTGGAATTCACCCCACCCTTGAATGGGTGGGGTGTAAGATGTACACTTACTATTTTCCTAATAATATTCCTTTCCCTTCTTGTTAATAAATTTTTTTCTCTTTAAATCGCTCCTATAGTTTATTTCAAAAAATATTATTTTTCTCCCTCATAATTTAATTTTTATTCTATTAAAAAAAAAAAGTATATATGAAATAGGAAGGTAAAATAAAATTTTAAAAAAACTCACTGAATGGTAAATTACAAATTTTTAAAACACTGAATGGCAAAGTCAAATATCATAATCTATATCAAATTCTTATTTAATAGAAATAAGACGAACCAAGCAAGCACTTAGAATTAAAAATTTATTGTACCATTAATTTCTGTTGTCTATTAAAATT
This sequence comes from Tillandsia fasciculata, assembly GCA_029168755.2. NCBI lineage: Eukaryota > Viridiplantae > Streptophyta > Magnoliopsida > Poales > Bromeliaceae > Tillandsia > Tillandsia fasciculata. Next base: position 19,091,181 of record CM054939.1, on the reverse strand, counting down.
AGATTAATTGAGAATAAATATTAATTTCACTCACAAGTCACCAAAACTATGAATTAATATACAAATTTACAAAATCACAAATTTACAAAATCACAACTCACAAACTGAACTATGAATTAATATACAAATTTACAAAATCACAACTCACAAACTGGTGGTGAAGAGGAAGATGACGAGCTGCACGCGGCCCGGAGGGTTCCGATGGCGAGCGGCGCGGCACGGGAGGTTCCGACTTCCGATCCGATGGTGGCGGGGTGGGAGGAGACGGGCGTGAGAGGGCGTGAGAACAGCGAAGAGAAGGTGGGGTGCGGTGGGGTGGGGTTGGATTTTTTTTTTTTTTTTTTTCTTTGAAAGAAAGTGTGGAAAGTGTTTTTCTTTAGCGACTGCTTTGAATTTTTTTATAAATAATTTTATAAAATTTTATAATTTAGTTTACTATTTTTAAATACGATAAATTATTCATCGTATTTATAAATTTTATAAAATGCTGGTGAATCATTTATCGTATTTAGAAGATTTATACTTTTATAAAAATTATTCACTACTTTTATTTAAAATTTTATAAAAATTATTCACCATATTTATAAATTTTATAAACTATAAAATTTGAATAAAATGGTCAACCATTTACCGTATTTAAAAAATTTATACTTTTATAAAAATTATTCACCGCTTTCATTTAAAATTTATAATACCTTATCTAGTCTTATTAAAAAAAAAATTATTTTCAATTTAACATTCTTTCTGAAAAAAATTTCTAATCTAATCTTATTTGGATATATTAGAGAAAAAATATAGCTTAATAATAGTTATATAAATTTACATATTAATTAAGAGAAAAAAAAAAATCTCTCTCCATCTACACAAGATATCACTTTTTTTTTTTTTTCTTTACATCATTTTTCGTTTCAAATAAAAAATATTACTGTGTACAACACTATTATAAAAAATTATTTTATATTACTATATTTGTATAAAAAATATATATTATTAATAATATTTTTAAGTAATAAATAAAATAAAATGGATAAACTTAATATTACTTGATCTTAGATAGGAATATTTTCGATTATTATTTTATCACTTTTATTTATAAATATTGTATAATTATATTATCTTTATATTATATATTTTTTAGTTATAGAGATAATCATAATAAAAATAATAATTATTATAATAAAATTATTTTTATTATAATTATTTATTAATACGCAGTATTCTATAAATGCGGTAAATCATTCACTATTTTTAAAAACGGTGAATGGTTCACCGTTTTTATAAGTCTATATTTTTTTAAAAAAAAAATATGGTGAATCATCCATCACTTTTCAAGAAAGCGATGAATGGATCACCACATATAAGCCCTCCTATCCCGGATGCCTATTTTTACAAATAAATATTTTACAAGCCTATTTTTACAAAAAAAAAAAAAAAAAAAGAATAATTAGTTTTGTAAATAACCCAACTAATTTTGGTTTTGGAATCCAAAGTACCACCAGGTGGGTAACTTTTTTTCCAAAAGAATCAGGATTTGTGAATTATTCAAAATAATATTTTTTACATAAAAATTCAGGTGCCGAATATTTTTTTTATAAGCATCAATAACTGATATTTTATATCTTATGATCGTCTTATAAATAATTTAAAATCGTACTTATAAATATTTTCGACGTTGGATTTTTCAAATCGATAATTTATACCGTTAAATATAATTTAAAATATTTAAATATTATATATCTTCTATTATATATTTTATGATCAAAGAGCTTCAACATTTTTAGCGGTCAATACAGGATGTTTTCTAAATAACGGTGTAGAAGAATTAAAAGCAATTAAATTTTTGATAGAAAATTTTATTCGCTATATAGATCAAGATCAGTAACCCCCATTTTGAATTTACGAACCCTATCCACTATTTTTAGTAGATCGTTCGATTTTAATTGTTTACTATATACCAACCTGATGAATTTTATTATAAATTTAAAAAATTATAAAATCACATTTCCATATACTTTAAATACTTTGAAGCATATATACATATATATAGCGTAGGTCCACTATACTTTTATGAGTATAAATCCCTTTGTACTCATAACATTTTCACCCTTAGATGAAAAATGTGTGGTTAGAATGATAGTGGTCCCCCTAGGATTTACTAGGTTGTTGGGAAAATAGTAAAAATCTTAGGAACTATTATAATCCTAACCGCACATTGCTTCATCCAAGGGATGAAAACTTATGAGTACGAAAAAATTTTACTCATAAGAGTATAGTAGCTGGACCCTCTATATATATATATATATCAGAATGACTCATAGTTGAGGGGTTCTCCATATATTTTCACCTACTGTTATTAGTGGCCTGTAGCCTTTCAATATCATATTACAATGAATACAAAAGATAAAATATATATATATATATATATATATATATATATATATATATATATATATATATATATATATATATATATATATATATATTGAGGATTCTAGAGGTTACTCAAAAGAAAATTGATTAAGGCCTACTTTGGATATTAGAATATGATATCCAATAATAACTTATTTATTATAAAAAAAAAATTTGTGTGATTGAAAATAATAATTTAAATTTTTGCTCTTTGAAAGGCTTTGACATTTATAATTTGATAGAACGATATATTTTACCAGTAAGATCATTTATCTTATTTTAAAAAATATGAATAGAATATCAAATATATTATTTATTTGAAAATTTCAGTCATGAACAACAAAATAAGATATATAATTATTATGAAAATTTTTAATGTGATTGCAAGTAATGAATTTAATTTTTGTTTCTTGAAAGACCGCAACATCTAAGGGTTAGTGAGATCGAGGTGATTTATCTAATACCAAAAAATAACCCGTAGGCTGAATAGCTATTATGTTCTAAACATTTTATCACACTCATGATCAACAAAGGGATATGCTGAATAAGTTGTTGATACATACAAATAAAGTCTAAAAAATCTACCAAACAAAATATTCATGCTTCCAAACATGTCTTAAAAAAAATATATATATATATACATATAATATATATATTATATATATTATATATATATATAATATATAAATATATATCGAAAATAAAATAGAAGAGAGTGGTAACTCTATCCTTCTGCGACGAAATAAAATGAAGCAGTGATTGATTAAAGAAAGCCCTGCTTTGCACTTTTCCTTTTCTTTTTCTCTCTCTGTTCTTCTCCTTCTTCACCTTTTTTTTTATCTATTTTTCTCTCTTCGCGGGCACGCTGCGGCCTTCGTGTCCGCACCGCTCGCTCTTTTGCGCCCCTAGCTATAATGATCTCTTTAACCCTAATCTAAATTAATGGAAAATATGATCTTAACCCTAGGTCTAAAATAATGAGAATTATAAAATGTAGCCTATAGGCCAAATATATCTGCCGCTCTCGTCCCATGTCCGCCTGTCTGCACCCGCACGTCCGTACAGCTATCGGCAATACATCTGCTACAGAGAGAGAAAGAGGGAGAGGAAGGAAGTAAATAATAGTCCTTTCCTTTCCCTTCTTGTTAATAAACCTTTTCTTTTAGAAAAAAATCTTTATTCATTTCAAATAAGAAATGAAAAAACTTTAAATCTCTCCTTTAACCTCCTTCAATTTGGTTTATAATTCCTTAGTTAACTGTACCGAATCCTCTCCTTCAATTGGATTAATAAATTTCTTAATTAATTGATTAATTGAATAGAACCATATTTCCTATTATCTGATTGTAATTTGCCACCAAACCGACGAACCCAATAATCCTTGAGCTGAGCTGATGAATCCCAACTGAACTCGGTTTCCCCAACTGAACCAAACCAAACCGATGAACCCTAACTGTAATTTGTTTAATAATTTTCCTTGAACTGAACCGATGAACCCCAATTGAACTTGGTTTTCCCAACTGAACCTACTGGGGCCAAAATGTGGCTTGCGCGCGATCAGCCCCTTTGGGTGACCCTCCAGAGGTGTCGAAATGCGCCGCGTGCCAACAATCAAGCGATCGGCCCGAGGAGGGATCCGCTCGGCTGAGTTCTCCTCTGGTAACTTCTCACGACTATTCGACTGAGGACAGCCGAATCGGATTTACTAAAGTAGAGAGGGATCGCTGGTTTCGACTTAGATGAGTCGAACCGGTTTAAGAGATAAATGTACGGCTAATGTGCTGATTGTAACGTTTAAGCACGAAAAACACTGATAAAAACACGGCTGATTAGCCGGTTTACACTCTAAAGGCGAGAAAAGTAAATAAAGACACGGTTGAGTCGGTTTACACTCTAAATGCAAAAATAAAGACACGACCGAATGACCAGTTTACACTTTATATTGATAAAGAATAAGAGGATACAAGTAGGAGAAAAGGGATAGAAGGATTACAATTAAGTCTACTCCTAGGAAAGCAGTAAAAAAAAAGAAAAAAAAGAAAAAAAAAAAGGGGGCTAAGTTAACCTACTCCTAGATAAAATGAAAAAGTTGGGATGGTATCGGGCTTACGAGATTGCCGGACCCCAATCTCGTCGATGGTTCGGGTATTTATACACTCCCCGAACCAAATTATTAGGCGCTGATTTGAATTATCAGCACAAAATTAGGGGAAGTTATCGCATATCCAGCAACTACTTTATTTTGAGTCGAACGCCCTCACATAGAATAGTAGTCGTTTCTCCCTCCAAGTTCATCCCCTAATTGTTGCGCCAAAGCGTGATCCTCGGCGCCTTCCAACGCTGGGCGTTGCTTGCCCTTTCTGGGTTAATCACTTAATTGTTGTATCGAAGCGTGATTCTTGGCGCTTCCTTTTGCTGGACGCCGCTTGCTGTTTTGGGGTTTGTTACGAGATTCGCGCCTGAATCTCGCATTCACTCGTTTCAAGATCTTTCCTTCTACAGTTTCGAGCAGCTGAGGATTGATCTTGACTTCACCTCACCCGTCACTTAATTGAGACAGTCTGGTATCTTTTTTTGGCCGCTTCTCTTGACGGCTGATTCTCCTATCGACTGGCGCCTTCGGCCCTAGCCTTTGTCGTGCCTTGTGCCTTTATGTGACCAAAATCAGTCCGAATCGAAATGCGGACCCTTCTTTGGTTTAGGAGTGTGCCTTGTATTGTACCAACACTCAATCCGAAATAAGACGTGAGTCTTTTCTTCTTCAGCTTGATCAACCTAAGGTTGACTCCGACTCTACCTGCTTCGCCATACGACCAGGGAAGTCGAATCTCTCCCTTCACACCACAGCCGATATTACACGATGTGATAGTCTTTGCATTGGTTGCTTCTCTCATCGGTCGATGTCTTCATCCGATAATATATCGCATGCTACAAGCTTCCGTACTCGGGACTGGTCACAAGTCCCTCCTCATTAACTGAAACCCCTATCGACTGATGTCTTTCAACCGATGGTTGATGCCCCGTGTCGCTTCTTTCTGTGGTAGAAAATTCTTGTCTCAACAGAACCAAACCGAACTGATGAACCCCAACTGTAATTTGGTTAATGATCCCTTAACTGAAACCGATTTTATTTTTTTAAATTGTTTTCATTTTATATTCCTTAAACCGACCCCCAAGTGAACCGGGTTTTATTTTTACAGATCATTTCATTTTGTATTCCTTGAATCGAACGGATAAACCATACTTCCCTTTCTTCAAATGATACCCTCGACCCTCTTCGTCTTCCATATCGTGGCACACGCCTCACCTTCCCACACGCTGCTTCAATGGCTATATCATTTCACATTCCCGAATCGTCGCTTTGATGGCGAAAGGGTTTAGCCTCTACAACATTAAAGATTTTCCAACGCTTCGATCGCCGATTCAAATCGTCATTTCCATATCAAAGATTGACCATTCACTTCCTTTTTGTTCCTATATATAATAGTATTCGATGCCTTTTTTTTACCTGTATTTTATGCTAATTTATTTTGAACGGTAATACTTAAAGGTTTTATATATATGCTTATATTGTGCCCCTCTAACTTTCTTGCCTATGACCTGAACATTTAGCATGATTAACTCCTTGTGGTTGTGCTGTTGTCATTTCCAGCGCCATCAAGATTGATTGCATCAACAATTGTTGGGGTAGACCACCGTTGTAGTGTTCTTTTCGGGCTAAACATTGCCCGATTCGAACCATATTGTCATTTGAGGCCATGACTGCGGCCAATACTGCATCCAGGCGTGTATTGTTCGCATGGTTGCTTCGTTCTAACGCGTTTAACGCTCGGGTCATATGCCCGAGCTCTTCCGCTAAGGTCGTCTCATGTTGAGCTAACCGTTCACTCGTCTCAGGGATTTCAGGTAGTGTCCGAGATTGATCATTGGTATGTCCGGCACTACTTGATTGGTCGTTCCACGAAGGTCTGGGGATGGCTCTGTTTTTGAGACTGATGATGTTATCTTCTGACATTTTACGATAGGATTAGATAAGCGTTTACCTGAGTGTTCTACCGGGCGTGCCAAAAATTGTTGTGTGCCGAACGAGCTTTGACTGTTGACCTGGTCGAGTTTTTGCTTCGGCTCAGAAAGTTAACCCTCTGGATTGAATGCGCCGCGTGCCAAACGATTAAGTCGAGGAGGGATCTACTCGACCGAGTTCGTCTCACTCAAACAATGAGCGAATTTCGTCTTAGGAGAGCCAAAACGAACTGAAACTCGGAGTTCTAAATGAAATTCACTCGGCCGAAACAGCCGAATCACTTTGTATTGCTCAAGAAGGAAAGGGTTACAAGGTTCGATTACACAATTGTAACTACTCCTAGGAAAGCAGTAGAGGAAAACTGTAAAGGAATGCGGTAAATCTACCTAGGAAAGTTGTAAGGGAATGCTGTAAGGGAATGTAGTAAATCTAGTCTAAAAAAGATGTAGATACAGGAATTGAAGGTATTGAGGTGTTGGGGTGGTCTCTGGCTTACATGATTGTAGAATTTTTTTTCAGAAGAAAATTCGTTTATTTATACGTGTTCGAACCCTCTTAGGGCTAATCGCCGTTTTGGGGAAACGACGTATTCTTCGGCCACTTTCCCTACGAAATTTTCTCTCCTTGAATAGGTAGTGGCGTCTTTTCCGTCCACGTTCATTCTCAAACATCGCGCGTTGTTACGGATCATGGCGTGATCCTCGACAATCGTTGATATAGGGTGTCACTTGCCAAAATTGTGTCGGTCACGAGATTCACGTCCTATAATTTCATCCTGTTCGTTTTCCGAAATTATTCTTTCTATGTTTTGGTCCATATCTCTATTCGGCTTATAGAGCCGAAGATCAACTTCTTATCTAGAAAGTTGTAATCAATTAGCTACAGGAGCAAAGTTGTAATCAATCGCCTACATGAGCCCATGACCAACCGTTAACTTGGACAGCTGATCCGGCTTTGTTCTTTGTCACAATTTAAGTGTCTTTCATTGGCTCGTGGTTCGTCCAGATCGATTGACCTGTTTGGCTACTACTCATACCACGTGTCACCCTTTAATTGGATTCCGTTAACTCCGTCATCTTGACCGTGTATCTTGCTACGTGACGATTTTTCTGATCTCAACCGGATGTAAATAGGAAAATAAAGTTTAGTAGCTCTCTACACATTTTTACCTTTACAGATTAACAAAAAATATTTATAAAATTTTTTTCCTACATTATCCCACCATGGTATTTGAAAAATCAGGAAAAGAATTGTAAACAAATTATATGATACCAAGGGAATGATTTGTATGATAATCTGTTAGGAAAATAACCGCACTAACTTTGATTGTGATTAAATTATCCAACTATTTTTTGTTTAAAATTTAATAGCATTACTTACCTTTAATCGCTATCCAAAAATTGTAGACGAAAATAATTGATCCGGAAGCGTGCGAAGCACTGCCCTAAGGCGTATTTCCGTCCTTCGTGCGGATTAATCGGAGATACCACCCCAAGGTACGACCGGAACTCCCCTTCCTACGAGCACGACCGCGGAAGAGGTTGACGAAGTTTCTTTCAACACCCGAAAATAAAATTTATAAAACAAAATAGAAACAAAATATCTCTCAAGTAAGATAAAACTAAAAATAATTTCTTTTCTCTTTCTTTCTTTTTCTTTCTTTCTATCTTTTTCTTACTCTCTTTTTTTTTTCTTTTCTCTATCTGACACACCTTCTCTCACCCACACCCTCTATATATATATATATATATACAGGAGTAGAAGAGAGTCGTTGGTGCACTAATTAATTCACCTTTGAAGGTGAATTAAAGCTTGCACGTTGGATTCCAACGTTAAAAAAAATATTAACGTTGGGTTCCAACGTTAATATACAATAAATAGGAATTAATTAGAAAATTAATTAAAAGAAAATTAATTAGTAAATAAAATTAATAATAAAATTATTATTGAGGGTTTTAGGAATTTTGATTTTTTATTCCAACAATCCCCCACAAAAATTCAAAATTTCGAAATAAGATTAAACTCAAAATAAATAAAACAAGATTATCGGGTGTTTACACTATGTAATAGGTAAGGTGTCTTTAAGAGACTTAACCTCACTTAGTGTAAGCAATTTTCATCAGAAGGAATCGGAGTGAACCAGGTCTTGAACTACGTTCCTTTGACCCTGACTTCAACTGCCACACACACAGTACAGAATTCTCCGTCGCGAGTCTGTGCATTAAAGGCCATGCACAGTACCTTGATTTTTCATAAGAATTTCTATGGACAGCCCACATCACATAGTCGCGGCCTTATACGAAAATTCTTATATAGGTGGTCTTCTCCAGGGATGTGTGTAGAGTCACATCTCGCAAAAATTATTGCCTCGGATTCCATTAAGAGCTATAAGCTCAACCTCAACCACTACACAGAGCACAACTCATCATAGGGATGGACTTGGAACTAAAGTTCCTCTGAATAAACTGTAGAAAGTGCTCTTTGGCCAACCTGACAGCTTGTTTTTACCACATTGAACCTTCTTCAAGGGATCTCCTATCACAAAGGTTGGGTTCCCACTGCAGGAAGGCCCTTTATGGGCAAAGTCCCATCCCCCTCGATGACTCTAGGACCTTAGTCCTATTCAGGCCTTTCGTCAAGCAGTCTGCAAGATTCTGTTCAGATCTGATAAAACTTAAAGAAACAACATCATGAGAAGTTAGCCATCTAACAGACTTTTGTCTTAATTTAATATGACGACTAGCCTTAGAATTTATTAATTTCTTTTTACAAAATTCAATTGCAGCTCGAGAATCACACCTAATAGAAATAGGTGGAATAGGAGTAGAAATCAATGGAATTGATGACAAAAGGTTCTTGAGCCACTCGGCTTCAAGACAAGTAGTGTCAAGGGCAACCAACTCAGCCTCCAGAGTGCTTCTGGCTATTATAGTCTGTTTGGTGGATTGCCAAGAAACTGCACTGCCACCAAGAATGAAAACATAGCCGGAAGTAGATTTAATATCCAAAGAATCAGAAATCCAATTGGCATCGCTGTATCTCTCAATTACAGCAGGATAGCCAACAAATTTAAGAGCAAAAGAAAGAGTGCCTTTAAGATAACGAAATACTCTTTCCAGAGCAATCCAATGAATCATACTAGGACTTGCTTGTATTATATTGTGTTGTCAACTTGCTTGTATGATTGACATTCAAAATTAAACATATTGGGATTAGCATTTTAAACTTTTAATTGCATATAGATTATTGTAATTTATTTGCTCTCTCTTTAAAATTATTTTTACTGTTTTCATTTTTAGCTACAGTAAAATAAATAAATTAAAAATAAAAAAAAATTAATTACAGTGTTATCTTTGAAAAAAAAAAGAAGCTACACTAATATATATATATATAAATTTAGTTACTGTTTTAGCTTAAAATATATATATATATAATAGCTTTGAAAAAGAGAAAAAAAAAGTGTATATTTACATATAGTTTTATCTACAGTAAATTGGTTTTTAAAATTATCTTAAGTAGTATTTGAACCTGCAACCTTAGTCTTGTGGCAAAGACATATAACCAGTAAACACAAAGCTTACTTTATATATTTTAGTTTACTTTTATTTTATTTACTGCAGTTTACATATCTTGTTTGATTGCATCCGAAAATATTTAAATCAAATTCAAATTTTTAATTGTTTGGGTCATCTGTTTGCTATTGAACAAACTGAGATAAAATATTAATATTAACAACTTGAATACTTAAAATATTTTGGATGACTAGGGTAGAAACCTTAAACAACTTGTATGTTTTTCTAAAAGGTTTTTTGAACCTTTTTTGCAGCTCATTATCATCTTTAATTTTCTTATTCCCTCAATTAGATTGTCCAAAATGGCTTATGATGATTCTTCTAGCCTTAAGCCAGAAAAATTTAAAGGAGTAGGATTTTTGAGGTGGCAAGAACAGTTAGAGGCTTGGTTAATTACCTTAGGCCTCATAACTGCAATTGGCAAAGCACCTCCTTTCCCTACTTCTAAAGTTTCTTCTACTCCTCCTGCTGATTCTTCTAAATCTACTACTACCTCAGTTACTGAACCTGTATCGGACAGATCCCCCGAGGAAATTGAATTTCACTGTAGATTTAGAATACTAAGTTGCCTTTCAGATGAACTTTATGAAACATATAGGAAATATTTAACTGCCAAAGATTTATGGTGTGCTCTAGAAGATGCTTACATTAGAGATAATGAAGGCGCTGCTAGATTCACCATTACTGATTTTAACAATTTTAGAATGATAGAGAACATTCCTATAAACGATCAAATTCACCAATTTCAGAATTTTGTCCAAGAGATTAACAGAAATGGATCAACTTTAGATGATACCTATCAAGCTACCTGCCTATTGGACAAATTACCTCCTTCCTGGTCAAGATTTGCCCATGAACTTAGAAGAACTCAGGGAACTCTTCAACTTAGATCTGTAATCCAAGCTATTAGAATAGAAGACCAATATCGTCTTAGAGAGGTTAAACCAACCGACAACAGATCAAACTTAAACTTGACCGAGATTTCGAACCAAAGCCATGAGTCCAAACCCAAAGGTAAAAATTTTAAACCTAAGGGTAAAGGCTTTAAGGGTAAGAATCCAAACCGAAACCAAAATCGTACCCATAAGTCCAACACCAACCAATCTAGTGGGAATAAGAAGAAGGATGGATTTTGTTATGTTTGTGGCCGGGACAATCATTTTGCTTCAAAATGTTTTTATCGGAAGAAAGAGAAGGTTGTCTACAAGAAGGGCCAAAATAATCAGAACAATTATCCTAAACCTCAAGTCAACATGGTTGAGGGTGAACCTTCGAACTCCACTTTTAGGTCAGTTTCCTTTATACCTAATGTTAACCTCACCTATCATGATTTAGATTGGTGGTTAGATTCAGGAGCCAATGTCCATGTTTGTACTAATAGGTCCCTATTCTCCTCCTATCAGGACTCAGGTGGAGGATGTGTGACTGTTGGAGACGGAAAAGCTGTCAATGTGCTGGGGATCGGAACAGTCAAACTGAAGTTAACTTCTGGAAAGACTTTGATCCTTCACAATGTGCAGCATGTTCCCGAGATCCGACGGAACCTGATTAGTGGATCACTATTAGTGCAATTAGGTTATAAGATTGTACTTGAATCTAATAAAGTTGTAATTTCTAAGGGGGAAATGTTCATTGGTAAAGGTTTTGTATCTGAGGGTTTATTCAAATTGAATGTAATTTCTTTTGTTGATAATAAAATTTCTTCTCATTCAGTGTCTACTTCTTCTTCTACTGTGTTAAATACTGAATCTTGTGATGTATGGCATGACAGATTAGGGCATGTGAACCTTAAATCTATTCTGAAATTGACCAATCTTAATCTCTTACCCAAACTCAAGATTGATTCCAAATCTAAATGTGAGATTTGTACCCAAGCTAAACAGCCTAGGAAACCTTTTAAATCTGTTCCTTATAGGGATACCCAGATTCTTGAACTGATTCATAGTGATGTCTGTGATTCTAATAGAGTACCTACCCGTGGAGGCAGTCGCTACTTTGTGACTTTTATAGACGACTACTCCAAGTATTGTTACACCTATCTCTTGAAGACCAAAGATGAAGTCCTTTATAAGTTTAAAGCCTTTAAAGCTGAGGCTGAAAACCAATTGGATAAGAGGATTAAAATTCTAAGGTCTGATAGAGGAGGCGAGTATACTTCAAATGAATTAAACCTATTCTGCGAGGAACATGGAATAATTCATGAAGTAACTGCTCCTTACTCACCTCAATCTAATGGTGTAGCTGAAAGAAAGAACCGAACCCTATTGGACATGGTTAATGCCATGATTTTAAGTTCTGGTGTACCTCAGAACTTGGGGGGGAGGCTCTTTTATCAGCTTGTTATATCCTCAATAGGATTCCCTCTAAGGATAGAACCCAGACACCTTATGAATTTTGGAAAGGAAGAGCACCCAGGTTGAGTTACTTCCGAGTGTAGGGGGTGCTTGGCTAAGGTGTCTATTCCTGAACCCAAAAGAAAGAAGATTGGACCTAAAACTATAGATGCTATTTTCATTGGATATTCTTTAGATAGCAATACCTATAGATTTCTTGTGTTTAACTCTGAGATTTCTGAAATTTCCAATGACACTTTGATTGAATCTAGAGATGCAACTTTCTTTGAAAATATTTTTCCTTTCAAAACTCGCATCTCTAGATCTGCCCCTGATTATCAGTCTACTTTTGGTCATGCATCTATTTCTGATCATATACCTGCATCTGATTTGCATTATAGTTTAGATCCTGTAGAACCTGATCCTATTCCTGAATTAAGGAGAAGTAAGAGAACTCGCTTTGAAAAGAACTTTGGTGAAGACTTTTTTACTTTCTTAATTGAAAGTACACCTTCTTCTTTTAAGGAAGCAATGAGTTCTCCTGAAGCTTCTTTTTGGAAGGAGGCTATAAAAAGTGAGATCGAATCAATTATCAGTAATAACACCTGGATTCTCACTGATTTACCTCCTGGTAGTAAACCCCTAGGATGTAAGTGGATCTTTAGAAAGAAACTTAGGACTGACGGATCAGTAGAGAAGTATAAGGCACGTCTTGTAGCTCAAGGTTTTCGGCAAAAGGCTGAAATTGACTATTTTGACACATATACGCCTTAGACTGTTAGGAAAATAACCGCACTAACTTTGATTGTGATTAAATTATCCAACTATTTTTTGTTTAAAATTTAATAGCATTACTTACCTTTAATCGCTATCCAAAAATTGTAGACGAAAATAATTGATCCGGAAGCGTGCGAAGCACTGCCCTAAGGCGTATTTCCGTCCTTCGTGCGGATTAATCGGAGATACCACCCCAAGGTACGACCGGAACTCCCCTTCCTACGAGCACGACCGCGGAAGAGGTTGACGAAGTTTCTTTCAACACCCGAAAATAAAATTTATAAAACAAAATAGAAACAAAATATCTCTCAAGTAAGATAAAACTAAAAATAATTTCTTTTCTCTTTCTTTCTTTTTCTTTCTTTCTATCTTTTTCTTACTCTCTTTTTTTTTTCTTTTCTCTATCTGACACACCTTCTCTCACCCACACCCTCTATATATATATATATATATATACAGGAGTAGAAGAGAGTCGTTGGTGCACTATTTAATTCACCTAAAAGGTGAATTAAAGCTTGCACGTTGGATCCAACGTTAAAAAAATATTAACGTTGGGTTCCAACGTTAATATACAATAAATAGGAATTAATTAGAAAATTAATTAAAAGAAAATTAATTAGTAAATAAAATTAATAATAAAATTATTATTGAGGGTTTTAGGAATTTTGATTTTTTATTCCAACATAATCATCACCAACTAGCCGGAAAATGAAGTTCACAGTATCCAAAATAACTCTTATGAACACTGTAGTATCCAAAATAGTTAATATAATCATCACCAACAAAGACTACTCTCTTAACAATAGAACTTAAGGAAGGTAATTGTTTTGAGGGGGAAAAAAGTTCATTAAATTAATAAAGGAGGATTATTGTAACATGAATCGAATCAACTCTGAAAATTTATTTCAGTCTCTGAAATCAAAATATCAAAGATGAGGTGAGTAATAAGTGTGTTAATCAAAATATCAAAGATGAGGTGAGTAGTGTGTTAAGTGTGTTACGCACAGGCCACTTCAGAAACTGCGGTAAACTGTCACAGATGAGTACATTCTTTTAAATAGATTGCGATCAAATGCAGGATGCAGCAGAGGAAGCACATTCTTTCTGCGTACCCAATATCAATACTAGTTGTAGAATTGATGGAAGAGCACAACATACATAGGAGTAGGTTAACTTAGCCCCCCTTTTTTTTTTCTTTTTTATTTTTTTTATTTTTTTTACTGCTTTTCTAGGAGTAGACTTAATTGTAATCCTTCTATCCCTTTTCTCCCACTTGTATCCTCTTATTCTTTATCAATAAAAAGTGTAAACTGGTCATTCGGTCGTGTCTTTATTTTTGCATTTAGAGTGTAAACCGACTCAACCGTGTCTTTATTTACTTTTCTCGCCTTTAGAGTGTAAACCGGCTAATCAGCCGTGTTTTTATCAGTGTTTTTCGTGCTTAAACGTTACAATCAGCACATTAGCCGTACATTTATCTCTTAAACCGGTTCGACTCATCTAAGTCGAAACCAGCGATCCCTCTCTACTTTAGTAAATCCGATTCGGCTGTCCTCAGTCGAATAGTCGTAAGAAGTTACCAGAGGAGAACTCGGCCGAGCGGATCCCTCCTCGGGCCGATCGCTTGATTGTTGGCACGCGGCGCATTTCGACACCTCTGGAGGGTCACCCAAAGGGGCCGATCGCGTGCAAGCCACATTTTGGCCCCAGTAGGTTCAGTTGGGAAAACCGAGTTCAATTGGGGTTCATCGGTTCAGTTCAAGGAAAATTATTAAACAAATTACAGTTAGGGTTCATCGGTTTGGTTTGGTTCAGTTGGGGAAACCGAGTTCAGTTGGGATTCATCAGTTCAGCTCAAGGATTATTGGGTTCATCGGTTTGGTGGCAAATTACAATCAGATAATAGAAAATATGGTTCTGTTCAATTAATCAATTAATTAAGAAATTTATTAATCCAATTGAAGGAGAGGATTCGGTACAGTTAACTAAGGAATTATAAACCAAATTGAAGGAGGTTAAAGGAGAGATTTAAAGTTTTTTCATTTCTTATTTGAAATGAATAAATATTTTTTTCTAAAAAGAAAAAGGTTTATTAACAAGAAGGGAAAGGACTATTATTAACTTCCTCCCCTCTCCCTCTTTCTCTCTCTGTAGCAGATGTATTGCCGATAGCCGTACAGACGTGCGGTGCAGACATGCGGGCATGGACGAAGCGGCAGATATATTTGGCCTATAGGCTACATTTTATAATTTCTCATTATTTTAGACCTAGGGTTAAGATCATAATTTTCCATTAATTTAGATTTAGGGTTAAAGATTCATTATAGCTAGGGCACAAAAGAGCGAGCGGTGCGGACGGCCGCAGCGGTGCCCGCGAAGAGAGAAAATAGATAAAAAAAAGGTGAAGAAGGAGAAGAAAGAAGAGAAAAAGAAGAAGAGTGCAAAGCAGGGCTTTCTTTAATCAATCACTACTTCATTTTATTTCGTCGCAGAAGAACAGAGTTACCACTCTCTTTCCTTTTTTATTTCGATATATATATATATATATATTTTTAAGACATGTTTGGAAGCATGAATATTTTGTTTGGTAGATTTTTAAGACTTTATTTGTATGTATCAACAACTTATTCAGCATATCCCTTTGTTGATCATGAGTGTGATAAAATGTTTAGAACATAATAGCTATTCAGCCTACGGGTTATTTTTTGGTATTAGATAAATCACCTCGATCTCACTAACCCTTGGATGTTGCGGTCTTTCAAGAAACAAAAATTAAATTCATTACTTGCAATCACATTATAAATTTTCATAATAATTATATATCTTATTTTGTTGTTCAAGCATGACTCTGAAATTTTCAAATAAATAACATATTTGATATTCTATTCATATTTTTTAAAATAAGATAAATAATCTTACTGGTAAAATATATCGTTCTATCAAATTATAAATGTCAAAGCCTTTCAAAGAGCAAAAATTTAAATTATTATTTTCAATCACACAAATATTTTTTTTATAATAAATAAGTTATTATTGGATATCATATTCTAATATCCAAAGTAGGCCTTAATCAATTTTCTTTTGAGTAACCTCTAGAATCCTCAATATTTATTTTATTTTTTTTTTTATCTTTTGTATTTATTGTAATATGATATTGAAAGGCTACATGCCACTAATAACAGTAGGTGAAAATATATGGAGAACCCCTCAACTATGAGTCATTCTGATATATATATATATATATATATATATATATATATATATATATATATATATATATATATATATATATATATATATATATATATATATATATATATATATATAGGGTCCGGCTACTATACTCTTATTAGTAAAATTTTTTTGTACTCATAAGTTTTAATCTTTTGGATGAAGCAATGTGCGGTTAGGATTATAGTAGTTCCTAAGATTTTTACTATTTCCCCAACAACCTAGTAAATCCTATGGGGACCACTATCATTCTAACCATACATTTTTCATCAAAGGATGAAAAAGTTATGAGTACAAAGGGATTTATACTCATAAGAATATAGTAGCCCTACGCTATATATATATATATATATATATATATATATATATAATATATATATATATATATATATATATATATATATATATATATGATCCAAAATATTTAAAGTATTTCGAAATGTGATTTTATAATTTTTTAAATTTATAATAAAATTCATCAGGTTGGTATACAGTAAACAATTAAAATCGAACGATCTACAAAAAATAGTGGATACGGTTCGTAAATTCAAAATGGGAGTTACTGATCTCGATCTATATAGCGAATAAAATTTTCTATCAAAAATTTAATTGCTTTTAATTCTTCTACACCGTTAATTAGAAAACATCCTGTACTGACGGCTAAAAATGTTGAAGCTCTTTGATCATAAAATATATAATGGAAGATATATAATATCAAAAGATTATAAAATTTAATTTTTAAAATATTTAAATATTTTAAATTATATTTAACGGTATAAATTATCGATTTGAAAAATCCAACGTCGAAAAATATTTATAAGTACGATTTTAAATTATTTGTAAGACGATCATAAGATATAAAATATCAGTTATTGATGCTTATAAAAAAAATATTCGGCACCTGAATTTTTATGTAAAAAATAGGGGCAATTTCCTATATACCTCTAAAAATTTTCCTGTTTTCAGATTTACCTCTCTTAGAAGGCTAATATTAAAACTATCCTTCTTACGTTCCAACTTCTTTCCAAAATACCCCTGAAGTTAAACTCTGTTTGGAACTGCCGTTATCTGTGTGTAATTACTATTTTACCCTTTCAAATATACCCTAAACCCTAAACCCTAAAACTCTAAACCCCTAAACCCTAAAACCCTAAACCCTAAACCCTAAACCCCTAAAAAATCCTAAACCCTAAACCCTAAAACCCTAAACCCTAGAACCCTAAAAAACCCTAAACCCTAAACCCTAAAACCCTAAATCCTAAACCCTAAAACTCTAAAAAATCCTAAACCCTAAACTCTAAACCCTAAACCCGGGCAAAATAGGTATATCTGATAGTTTTCAACTCCGATTATTATTTAACTCTAGTTTAACCCTAGTTAACTTAACAAAGGGAAACGGTAGGGGTATTTTTAATAACAGTGGAGCGTATGAAGGGTATATTGGAAAGAAAAAAATAAGAGGGGTAAATCAGATATTTCTTCAGATTTCAGGGTTACACAGGCAATTATTCCTAAAAAAATATTATTTTGAATAATTTACAAATCCTGATTCTTTTGGAAAAAAGTTATCCACCTGGTGGTACTTTGGATTCCAAAACCAAAATTAGTCGGGTTATTTACAAAACTAATTATTCTTAATTTTTTTTTTTTGTAAAAATAGACTTGTAAAATATTTATTTGTAAAAATAGGCATCCGGGGATAGGAGGGCTTATATGTGGTGATCTGAAAAGTGATGGATGATTCACCGTATTTTTTTAAAAAAAATATAGACTTATAAAAACGGTGAACCATTCACCGTTTTTAAAAATAGTGAATGATTTACCGCATTTATAGAATACTGCGTATTAATAAATAATTATAATAAAAATAATTTTATTATAATAATTATTATTTTTATTATAATTATCTCTATAACTAAAAAATATATAATATAAAGATAATATAATTATACAATATTTATAAATAAAAGTCATAAAATAATAATCGAAAATATTCCTATCTAAGATCAAGTAATATTAAGTTTATCCATTTTATTTTATTTATTACTTAAAAATATTATGAAATATTATTAATAATATATATTTTTTTATACAAATATAGTAATATAAAATAATTTTTTATAATATAATATAAAATAATTTTTTATAATAGTGTTGTATACAATAATATTTTTTATTTGAAACCAAAAATGATGTAAAGATAAAAAAAAAAGTGATATCTTGTGAAGAAGAGAGAGATTTTTTTTTTTCTCTTAATTAATATGTAAATTTATATAACTATATTTTTTCTCTAATCTATCCAAATAAGATTAGACTAGATTTTTTTTTTAGAAAGAATGTTAAATCGAAAATAAATTTTTTTTTTTTAATAAGACTAGATAAGGTATTATAAATTTTAAATGAAAGCGGTGAATAATTTTATAAAAGTATAAATCTTTTAAATACGGTGAATGGTTGACCATTTTATTCAAATTTTATAGTTTATAAAATTTATAAATATGGTGAATAATTTTTATAAAATTTTAAATGAAAGTCGCAAATAATTTTTATAAAAGTATAAATCTTCTAAATACGATGAATGATTCACCAGCAGTGAATGGTTGTTAAAATTTTATATTTTATAAAATTTATAAATACGATGAATAATTTACCGTATTTAAAAATAGTAAACTAAATTACAAAATTTTATAAAATTATTTATAAAAAAAATTCAAAGCAGTCCTTTAATAAGAAAAACACTTTCCACACTTTCTTTCAAAGAAAAAAAAAAAAAAAAAAATCCAACCCCACCCCACCGCACCCCACCTTCTCTTCTCTGATCTCACACCCTCTCACGCTCGTCTCCTCCCACCCCGCCACCATCGGATCGGAAGTCGGAACCTCCCGTGCCGCGCCGCTCGCCATCGGAACCCTCCGGGCCCCGTGCCGCTCGTCATCTTCCTCTTCACCACCAGTTTGTGAGTTGTGATTTTGTAAATTTGTATATTAATTCATAGTTCAGTTTGTGAGTTGTGATTTTGTAAATTTGTGATTTTGTAAATTTGTATATTAATTCATAGTTTTGGTGACTTGTGAGTGAAATTAATATTTATTCTCAATTAATCTAATTTTAATAGACAACAGAAATTAATGGTACAATTAATTTTTAATTCTAAATGCTTGCTTGGTTCGTGTTATTTCTATTAAATAAGAATTTGATATAGATTATGATATTTGACTTTGCCATTCAGTGTTTTAAAAATTTGTAATTTACCATTTAGTGAGTTTTTTTAAAATTTTATTTTACCTTCCTAATTCATATATACTTTTTTTTTTTAATAGAATAAAAATTAAATTATGAGGGAGAAAAATAATATTTTTTGAACTACGTGAGAAAAAAAAAATATGAGATAAACTATAGGAGCGATTTAAAGAGAAAAAAATTTATTAACAAGAAGGGAAAGGAATATTATTAGGAAAATGGTAAGTGTACACCCCAAATGGGGTGTACATCTTACACGCCACCCATTCAAGGGTGGGGTGAATTCCACCGGTCACTTCGAAATGACCGGTGGATAAACCCCACTTTTGGATGGGTGGGGTGTAAAATGTACACCCCATTTGGGGTGTACACTTACCATTTTCCCTCTCTCTCTCTCTATCTCTCTCTAGCAGATGTATTGCCGATAGCCGTACGGACGTGAAATGTGGTACGGACATGTCGTCATCGACGAAGCGGCAGATATATTTGGCCTACAGGCTACAGCTCATAATTTCTCATTAATTTAGACCTAGGATTAAGATCATAATTTACCATTAATTTAGATTTAAGGTTAAAGATGCATTAGGGCTAGGGCGCAGAAGACCCGCGAAGAGAGAAAACAAAAGAGAGGTGAATAAGGAGAAGAAAGAAGAGAAAAAGAAGAGTATGAAGCAGGGCTTTCTTTAATCAATCACTGCTTTCATTTCGCCACAGAAGAACAGAGGTACCACTCTCCTTCCTTTTTTATTTCTGATAATTTTTTTTTTAAGACATGTTTGAAAGCACGAATATTTTGTTCGATCATTTTTTTAGGCTTTATTTGTATGTATCAACGGCTTATTCAGCATATCCTTTTGTTGATCATGGGTGTGATAAAATGTTTAGAACAGAATAGCTATTCAGCCTTTGGGTTATTTTTTGGTATTAGATAAATTACCCTGTCGGTTAAATTTGTTATCTGGCTAACCTTTGGATGCTGCGATCTTTCAAGAAACAAAAATTAAATTCATTACTTGCAATCACATTAAAATTTTTCATAATAATTATATATCTTATTTCGTTGTCCAAGCATGACCGAAATTTTCAAATGAAATAACATATTTGACATTCTATTCATATTTTTTTAGAATAAGATAAGGTAAAATATATTGTCCTATCAAATCATGAATGTCAAAACCTTTCAAACAGCAAAAATTTAAATTATTATTTTCAGTCACACAATTTTTTTCTTTATAATAAATAAGTTATTATTGGATATCATATTCTAACATCCAAAGTAGGTCTTAATCAATTTTCTTTTGAGTAACCTCTAGAATCCTCAACATTCATTTTATAATTTTTTATCTTTTGTTTTCATTGTAATATGATATTGAAAGGCTACAGGCCACTAATAACAGTACGTGAAAATATATGGAGAACCCCTCAACTATGAGTCATTCTGTTATATATATATAGAGAGAGAGAGAGAGAGAGAGAGAGAGAGAGAGAGAGAGAGAGTAAGTAGGGTTACTGTATTTTTATGAACACGAAAGTTTTTGTACTCATAATTTTTTTTCGATAATAGATTTTTTAAATCGATCATCCATATCGTTAATATGATCCAAAGCATTTAAAGTATTTAGAAATAAGATTTTATGATTTTTTAAATTTATAATAAAATTCATTAGGTTGGTATACAATGAATAATTAAAATCGAACGATCTCCTAAAAATAGGGGATAGGGTTCGTAAATTCAAGATCGGAGTTGATCTTGATCTATATAGCGAATAGAATTTTCTATCAAAAATTTAATTGATTTCGATTCTTCTACACCGTTAATTAGGAAACGTCCTATACTGACGGCTAAATATGTCAATTGTGAAGCCTTTTGATCGTAAGATATATAATAGAAGATATATAATGTCAAAAAATTATGAAATTTAATTTCTAAAATATTTAAATATTTTAAATTATATTTAACGGTATGAATCATCGATCTAGGCTACTATGGTATCGATAGCACCAAGTCATTGGTGTTATCAAGTTTTTAGGCTTTGGACTAAGAGATGTGCGGTTAGGATGATAGTGATCCACTAGGGATTAGTGGGTGGTTGGTTGAATAGTATAATCCAAGGGGTGGAAATGATCAAAGAGATAGATCTAACGGTAAAAAATTTGGTAGCACCAATTGCTTGGTGCTAATCCCTTCACCACGATCTCGACATATGATTTTCTTTTTTTATTATTTATATTCTATGTGAAATTACGAAACTATTGTCCACTTTAAGAATAATTTACGGTATTGCCATCGCTGTCCTGGGTGTAATGTTCTATACATTATCGCGTGGCAGAAGGAGGGCATTTTGGTCATGCAAATTTTCGGGGCCTCGATATTTGTAGAGGGTGTCGGGGCCGAATCTAGAACCGTGAAGTGGAGATTGGACGGTTGAGATTATTCTAGGCACCAGAAATCTTATCCATCTCTAAACTATATATTTAATTATACTTAATTTTTTTATTTGTATTTTTCATAAATTGTTTTTTAAATTTGAGCCAAATAGGCACTAATAACCCGAACTACTTCGGGCTCCGACCCAAATCCAAACCACGTTTCACCTCGTACTCGTCACGTGCGCAGCACGTGCTCCGGTGGAACCTTGCTCCATTGCGTTGTCCACTCTATTTCCTCTCCGTGGACCTCACGCTCCGCTTCCTCCTTCGCCGCCGTTTTTTATTTTTTCAAACCCTCGAGCGTGGGGCGCCCATGGCCATGGCCGCGGCTGCCTCCTCTCTACGATCCCTCCGTGCCCACTCCATCTCCCGAGCTCTCTCTCCCCTCCCGCTCCTTCGAGTGTTCGCTTCGCGCCTCCTCCACCAAGGTGACGATCCCCTGTTCCCTCCATCTCTTGCTTAAATTTCTACTAAGAGCACTCAGGTTCGATACTTAGGCGATTTAGAAGAAGGGAGAAGAGGAGATCCCGGCTCCATCCACCCCACCACAGTTGTTCATGCCGATGCAGTGATTGGGCAGGTAATTTGTTGGATTTTTGTAGCATATCTGTGTTAATTAAGTGGATCACTCGTGCTTTTGTTGTTAGCAGTACCGTAGAATGTTCTCGATACTTCAGTGGTGCTCGTGTAGGTTCAGGTCACAAAACGGTGATTTGCATTGTTCTCAATGTTAGAAATTGTTAATTTGATGCCTTAATCGTTTGAATCCTGAAGAAATAGTCTCAAAATTTTACAGTGGTGCTCTTGAAACCGAGTGTTTGCTTAAGTGGTCGAATAAAAGCTTAGCCATTCCTTAATTTTCTTTATATTCGTTATTTAGTAGACATATAGTTTTGATAGTTTTGATAATAAAGGAAAATAACTATTTTCATATGTTGGAGTTTGCAGGGTGTTATGATAGGTCCCTTTTGTACAATTGGGTCTTCTGTCCGGATAGGCAATGCTTGTCAGTTGCATGCAGGGAGCCATATCATGGGGGATACTGAATTAGGGGAGCGTTGCATTGTTCTCACGTAAGTTTGTGTCCTTTGCTTTTTATTTTTTTCATTTAAATTGGCTTCGTGTATAGCAAAGCATGATAATTTTAGCTTGACTGGTACCATATTGGAAAACAAAAGAAAAATAGGAAAGAAAAATAAGTGATTAGATTAAACAGTATCTATCTGCTAAATTTTTTTGCACGGTAAAGAACAGAGAATTTAGGAATTTAGGAGGTTCCTAAATTCCTTATTTGTTTTGTTCGAAAGAAGAATTTTTTTTTACATCGTCACCGTACTTATTGTTTCTATAGTAGAATTTGAAACTGTCAGGCAGTGGTGCTATTGTTGGTGCAGACCTACCCGGTCAGACAATTATTGGAAGCAATAACATTATTGGACACCATTCTGTGGTTGGAGTGAAATGCCAAGATTTGAAATACAAGGTCAGCCATCCTTGATCATTAGGAATGCTAAATAGTGTCTCAGTGTTTTAGTGCCTTGTAGTGAACTATGGTCTATGTATTCTTATTTTTTGGAGTTCAGTGATAACTTTAGTCCTTTGTTAAATAGGTTTTAATGCAAATTATCCAGGTCTTTGTATATTTCTCTTTTCATTCTTTAATCATGTAAATAATTCAAAGAGTATTTTTGTATCTAGCTGTGTAATTTAGTAAGCCACCAAAAATCACCTCTTCTAGAGTTCTATTTCGTTTTCTAATGCTATTTAGTGTTTGCCAAAGGAAGAAGTTACATTTTTCTATATATGTGAAGTATAAACAGTTTTAGTTATATATAAAGGTTCTGTTACTTTCTTTTAGGAGACCTGTATCTCTACCTCTAATTGTCTTTTCCCAGGAAGTACTATTACACAAGTACTCAATATTAGTTTGGCAAAATATGATACTATCAGGCCTGTCAAGTTAGTTGTAAGAAAGTCGAATTACCCCTGCCACATTGGAAGCAGCATGTTCTTTTTGAGTAAGGGATGCTCAATTCCTAATTCTTTTGAAATATGAGAATATTCAATATGTTTAGGTAACTTTAATATCTAAAATCTAAAGTACTGTGCTTTAGGAATTTTTTTTTCTTCTAATTATACTATAACTATCCTGTATTTGTTAATAGTTGTTTTGTTAATAACATGTTAATTAGTTGGACACAATACAATGGTACGTACTGACCCTGGAGTTCTGTTATGTGCAAAAATTCTTATATTGTGCGTAGCAGCCTATATAATACAAATCCACACACATACAACAGCACATGTATGTACATATATGTGATAGACACCAGCCAGCTTTGCTTTACTGTCCAGTGGCTATTCTATGAAACAACAATCAGCAACTATATGCAAGTTCTTTCTTTAATGTAGGCAGGTGATAAGTGCTATCTACATATTGGTCACAACAATGATATTCGAGAGTATAGCTCCATTCATCGATCTTCAACATCAAGTGACAAGACGGTAATCGGTTTCCTCATTCTTCAAATTATTTAGCGAATCTTTTCTTGCCTATTAAATTGTATTTATTGATAGGTTATTGGTGACAACAACCTTATTATGGGGTCTTGTCATATTGCCCATGACTGCAAAGTTGGCAACAACAATATTTTCGCAAACAACACACTGTTAGCTGGACACGTTGTAGTTGAAGTGAGTCATTGTTATACTTATTCTTAGTATTTGTTGATATTAATCTGTTCTATATAATTAGTGAATGTTTTTGCTGTTAGGACTGTGCTCATACTGGAGGGGCTGTTGTTGTTCATCAATTTTGTCGGATAGGATCATACTCTTTTCTTAGTGGTGGTTCTGCAGTACGTATAAGCTCTTAACTTGTGGCTCTTTTCTGTTAGTTATTTCTTATAAATTTTTTGGATGGTTTTGAAGAAATATCTTTAGTTTGATATGGTCTGGTTGTCAATTGTACCATTACCCAAAGGAGTAGGGAGTTTCACACTGTTAACTTTTGCTTGCAGAACTAAAGGTTTTGCTTGATATTCATTCGGTATATGCCAAATGGTTAGCATACATCAGCATGGCTAAATATGTGATCCTGCCAATGTTTAAACTAAGGACATCCGGATACATTTTCTTTTTTTACATTTGAGTTAATTGTTCTCCCTTAATGACAGCTTGCTATATTTGATTAGCGAGACCAGGTTCCGTTGATAAAATAAAATATCTCAGACTTTTATTCACTATGTTGAATATGTATATTATCCCCAAATGGGCATGTATAGACACGTCTTACTCAAGTTGATGGTTTGATAAAGTAAGCATTTGGTTCAGATGCTAGATTTTATAATTATCAGTAGGTTGTTGTGACAACACAATTGTAAGAGTAGAACTCTATCAATCAAGCAATATTCTTCTAGTCCAAGTGGAATATGCATGAAAGTGTCATATGCACATCAGTAAAGTCTTTACGCCTTATAAGAATCAGATTAATCAATGTCCGGGAGGACCTGTTTAATTATCACATAACATCAATACAAGCCTTATCATGTAGCTACCTATATTTGAAATCTATTTTAGCACTGGTTCTATATGGAAAATAAAGTTTATTTGCATAATCCAATTTTTCATTGGTTCTGATCAACTGAAACAGATTTCACAAGATGTACCAAAGTACATGATGGTATCAGGTGATCGAGCTGAGCTACGTGGTTTGAATCTCGTGGGCCTTCAACGCAATGGTTTCTCTGCTGTTGAGGTCAGTGTTTTGCAGAAGATGCCAATCTTTGTTTAAAACAACCCTGAGAAGTGTGCAGTTATACCTCTTAGTTAGATACTCAAAATAGGAAAAAGGAAAAGATAAGGAAGGGAACATTCAGCTCACAATTTTCTTTTGATCATGAATTCTGTTGTGTTACCAAGCTCCCTAGAATCAAAGAAAGTAAGATCAATGACAACTGCTTAGTTTATATATACTATTGCTTTTTCTTGCCTCGTACTACCATTTTTATTAAGTAAAATGAAGTCTGACATGTATATAGAATACAACACAATAATGAATAATTACTCTAGCTGTGTGATGGGTCATCATTCTCTATTGATTACCTAAATTAAAACAATTATACTCTTATACTGTAGCAGTACATAGAATAGTGCATAGCATAGACCAAGACCAACTATTGGACAAGTTGTATTCTTTAGGCTTCATTTAAAAAAAAAAAAAAATTAAAATGGAACTAGAAAATTTTACATAAGTATACAGTCCCATCGCAGAGACTATGACTTTAGAATGAATACCTTTTAATGGCAATTATGGATTTATGTACAATCTGAAATAGTATCTTCTATTTTCTTGCACAAGGAAGTTTATGATGCCACTTGTAAAAAGCTCGCTGCTTGTGACTTTTTTCACCAAGCTATTAGGTCATAATAGTTTAGTCTAATTTACTGTCCTGTCTGGTGCTGAATTATAAGACAGGTATAGTTCAAGCTGCATTGGGACCATTGTCTGTCAAAAATCTTGTTTGTTGCAAGAGGACAAATCAAGCTGGACCGTAGGAACATCCCATATTTTATTGAGCTAGACCTGAAATTTTATCTCATTGGGGGAACACTGAATTTCATTTGCTTGCAGTGTTAGTATATGAATGTAATTCATGTTTTTTTTTTTTTTTTTTTTTTTTTTCTGTTAAGGTAGATCTGTTAGTCGTGGTTTATTGCATTTTCTTTTCTCTGTTTATATCCTTTTTTTTGTGCTGCTGATTCTTTAATTAAATCCAGGTTATGAAAATGAGGAGAACTTATCGAAAGATTTTTATGCCCCTTAACATAAACATGGGTCAGTTTGACGACCGACTTGCTGAAGTGGTAAACACATTTTTCTTACCTTCCTATCAAGTCGTTAAGTATGTATATCATAGATTGAACTTGGCCTAGCTTGGCAGGAACAGGACAAAGAATTAGCTGAATGTCCTGCTGTATTATCTATGTTGCAATCTATCCGTGGGTCATTTGAACATGGTCGTCGTGGAATTTGCAAGTTCAGAAATTGTTGTGGCTCATGAGATCTAACTGTGAGTTCCTTGTGTGATCTCAGTGGAAATTATTCATTGTATTTCTAAGGGAAGCAGTATACCTATTTGCAACTGTTGTAGTACTGTGGAAAAAATCCCTCAGCTAATGTATCGTGCACAAATTGAACCTTACCTTTTTGTATTCTTATCATTTGTCTATTGATATGCAACACATTAATTGTTTGTCAGCTAAATCTACCAGTCCTCTTGAAAGCATTTCATAGACGTGTTTCTGATTTTGTGATTGCCATTGGACTATAATCACAAAAATTAATGTTAATTAGAATAAATTTGGGAAATCCATATGCAATTTGTTCACATTGAGAGCCATTTTCATCTATATGAACACACTTTTTTTATTCAATTTCATTAAATTCTGTCTACATGGTTTGCACTTCCTGTGATTCCTCTCATTTGATCCCACTTTTATATTTTTTATTTATATATTTTTTTAGAAAACGGTCGCATGCTACTTGCTTCGTTAAAATGTGAAGCAATAAGGCTTCGAGCTTTGACCTCGGATACCAACCATCAAGTTCTTTGCCACTAGCACTCCCAATAGTCCCACATCGGATGTGGATAGAATTGTGATTGGGTTTATATGAGACTTGGACATTAGTAATAATAACTGGGCTTAAGCATTTTGGGCTGTGATTTGGGCCCAACGAGTTATTGTTGCTAGTGGGTCAGGTCGTTACATTTGGTATCAGAGCCAATAACCACCGCTGCAAGCTCTAAATCATGGGTGGGATAGTTCTGCTCGTAAGGTTTCAATTGTCGTGAGGCGTATGCGATAACCTTATCATTCTGCATCAAAACACAACCCAAACCAAACCGAGAAGCATCGCAATAGACAGCGAAATTCTCGCCCGGAATTGGTAGGGTTAAGATCGGCGCCTCAGTGAGTCGGCGCTTCAATTCGTCAAAGCTGACTTGGCATTCAGGAGACCACAAAAACTTCTCTCATTTCCTCGTTAAACGGTTCAATGGAAGAGAAATCTTGGAAAAACCTTCGACAAAGCGTCGATAATACCCGGCAAGACCAAGAAAGATTCGAACCTCGGTGACACTAGTCGGTTGCGGCCAATCAACCACCGACTTAATCTTGCTGGGATCCACAGAAATTCCTGCTCCAGAAATAATATGACCCAGAAATGAGACCTCTCGAAGTCAGAAATCACATTTCTTCAGCTTTGCATAAAGGTTGTTTTCCCGCAAAACCTGGAGAACTTGCCGCAAATGGTCCTGATGCTCCTCATCGCTCCGTGAATAGACGAGAATATCGTCAATAAAGACCACCACGAAGCGATCAAGGAAGGACTTGAACACCCTGTTTATCATGTCCATGAATGCTGCAGGGGCATTGGTGAGTCCAAACGGCATGACTGTGAACTCGTAATGACCATAACGAGTCCTGAATGCTGTTTTAGGAATGTCCTCAGTCTTGACCCTTAATTGATGATATCCAGATTGTAGATCGATCTTTGAAAATACCTTCGATCCTTGAAGTTGATCGAAAAGATCGTCTATACGGGGAAGAGGATACCGATTCTTGATCGTGACTTTGTTCAATTCACGATAATCAATACAAAGTCGAAGGCTGCCGTCCTTCTTCTTGACGAATAATACCGGAGCACCCCAAGGCGACACACTAGGTCTGATGAAACCCAGTGACACTAAACCCTTGAGCTGAGCCTTTAGCTCCTGCAACTCGGCGAACGCCATACGATACGGCGTTCGAGAAATAGATGTCGTACCAGGAACTAGGTCGATAACAAAGTCAATATCACGCTCTGGAGGCATGCCCGGAAGCTCTGATGAAAATACATCCGAAAACTCTTGAGCCACTGGAATATCCTCGATCTTCGTTGGCTCGATACGGGTGTTGATAGCTATGGCAAGATACGCCACACACCCACTCCTGACTCGACGCACAGGGGACACCGAACACATCCCCAAATAAGTAGAGGGCTCAAACCCTGAATAAATCATCTCCGCCCCACCAGGCGGTGTAAGAGTCAGGCTCCTGTAAGTGCAGTCAATGGTTGCCCTGTACTTGGACAACCAATTCATTCCCAAGATAATATCATATTGTCGAAGTTTGAGAATAAATAAGGATATAGGAAATGTACTCTCGCCTAGCTGAATAGGACAATACCGAAGCTCCTGATCAATCAATACACTATGACCCGGATCTCCACCCACCATCTATCCCGAGTTGGTTGAGTGGAAAAAGCATGTATGGTAGCAAAGTGTGCCGACATAAAGGAATGTGAAGCTCCAGTATCAAAAAGAGTTCTAGCTGAGATACCAAGGATTGTAGTAGTACCTGCAAGATTCTCCACAGGAGTATCCTCACGCTGGTTCAGGGAATAAACACGACCACCGGCTGTCTGTCGTGCACCTTCAGATTGTCGAGGTTGAGGAGTACGCCCCGTGGAAGCCGAACTAATAGCAGGGCTCTGACGTCTGGCAGGAGCAGCAGGGGCAGAAACAGTGGATGGAGCTGATGAAGACCGATGCGAACAGCTAGCTACCATATGCCCTGCCTGGCCGCATCGATAACAGCGACCATGGCGCTGATCACATGTAGAGGTGCGATGGGATCCGCCACAGAAGATACAAGACTGGGAAACTGGTTGCTGACTGATAGTAGGGGTACTCGTACTCCTGGCTGGTCTCCGTGATCGAGGGTATTTGGGTGGCCTACCGCTGCTCGATGAGCCACCACTATCCCCAGGGAATGGCCTCTTCTTCTCTTTGCCCTTCTCGGTCGCCTGTCGCTCGGCACGTGCGACCATGATATCGGCTTGAATAGCAAGGGCACATTTGACGCAGTTCCTATATAGACTGATGTCCAGGGAGGAGAGGAGTCGCCTGATATCGGGTCGCAACTCCTGAGAAAATAGCCGAACCTTGCGTCGCTCGTCCTGCACTGCCTGCGGGATCAGGGCACATATACGAGAGAACTCCCGCTCATACTCCCGCACAGTGCGATCTCCCTGATGCATAGTCTCCAGCTGCCTCTCTAATCCTTACTTCGTAACATCATTCAGATAGCGATCATATATTGCATCCTTGAAGACTTGCCATGGGGGTTCAGGAATTCCGCCGTACTGGCCTCTCAAGGTCTCAGACCACCACTGGTCCGCATCGCCCTCGAGGCAATGTGCAGCCAAGTGTACACGGTCACGATCCTCCGTGTAAACATCTCTGAATAGCTTCTCCATGCTAAGCACCCATCTCTCGACAGCCCAGTCGTCATCTGAGGTGCCGTCAAATGTGGGTGGCTGAAACTTCTTGAACTCCATCAGAACCGCCTTCGCTCGAACCTGCTCCGCCTGAGCGGCGTCCTCGGCAGTGACAGGCGTCATCGGTCGAGAAGAAGTCCCGACGGCAACAACTGGTGGGTCGTTAACAGTGGCAGCAGCAGCCCTAGAAGTAGTGGCAGTAGCCGGAGCCGTCGCTACAGGTGGCGCAGGGGCAGTAGGAGGTATGACTGGTTCCTCTGCCATTGGCTCAGGTGGTGGAACAGGTGGCGGGGCCGGTGGGGCAAGCACTGTAAAAGCAGCAGCCTGCTGCTGCACGAGCTGTTGAACCACCGCCGTCAAGGTAGTGATCTGATCCTTCATCTGTTGGAATCTGTCGGAGTCCACTGACTCCACTGGCGCTCTGGGCGGTCGGCCGACAAGTCGGCCACTGTCCGCACCACGCCGTGACCCTCCACCACGAGGACGAGCCATACTCTGCACACAACAAACAGGTCAGGATAGACTCAACAAATGCAAATTGTATTAGAGTTCCTAACCTTAACACATACATCCCCGCGCTCTCACGTCAGACTCAAGTCATCCTAGTGTTTAATCCTAACCCAAACCTAGGTACCGTGTACCTATGCTCTTATGATTACTTTCATGTTTAGTTGTGGATATCTAGGATTGCTCTTATGATTACTTTCATGTTTAGTTGTGGATATCTAGGATTGCTCTTATGATTACTTTCTTGTTTAGTTGTGGATATCTAGGATTATGAAGTTTTGTGGACTCAATGCATGTGATAGAGTAGATGATTATTTAATTTTCAGTTTCCTTCTTGTATCTACTCTGATGATTGTACTCTTCGAGCCGAACATATATAGGGGAGACTCTGTCCGTTTGTACAGAGGCTTTTCTATATATGTGGCGGTTTGTTCATGCCTTGGAGTTCGAAATGTTTAACTCTGATTAAAAAAAAAAAAAAATTTAAACCCTTTTTCTAGACTCGGGGCGTGATAGATTAGATGGTATCAGAGAATAGGTACACGGTACCTAGGTTTGGGTTAGGATTAAACCCTAGGATGACTTGAGTCTGACGTGAGAGCGCGGGGATGTATGTGTTAAGGTTAGGAACTCTAATACAATTTGCATTTGTTGAGTCTATCCTGATCTGTTTGTTGTGTGCAGAGTATGGCTCGTCCTCGTGGTGGAGGGTCACGGCGTGGTGCGGACAGTGGCCGACCTGTCGGCCGACCGCCCAGAGCGCCAGTGGAGTCAGTGGACTCCGACAGATTTCAACAGATGCAGGATCAGATCACTGCTTTGACGGCGGTGGTTCAACAGCTCGTGCAGCAGCAGGCTGCTGCTTTTACAGTGCCTGCCCCATCGGCCCCGCCACCTGTTCCACCACCTGAGCCAATGGCAGAGGAACCAGTCATACCTCCTGCTGCCCCTGCGCCACCTGTAGCGACGACTCCGGCTACTGCCACTACTTCTGGGGCTGCTGCTGCCACTGTTAACGACCCACCAGTTGTTGCCGTCGGGACTTCTTCTCGACCGATGACGCCTGTCACTGCCGAGGACGCCGCTCAGGCGGAGCAGGTTCGAGCGAAGGCGGTTCTGATGGAGTTCAAGAAGTTTCAGCCACCCACATTTGACGGCACCTCAGATGACGACTGGGCTGTCGAGAGATGGGTGCTTAGCATGGAGAAGCTATTCAGAGATGTTTACACGGAGGATCGTGACCGTGTACACTTGGCTGCACATTGCCTCGAGGGCGATGCGGACCAGTGGTGGTCTGAGACCTTGAGAGGCCAGTACGGCGGAATTCCTGAACCCCCATGGCAAGTCTTCAAGGATGCAATATATGATCGCTATCTGAATGATGTTACGAAGTAAGGATTAGAGAGGCAGCTGGAGACTATGCATCAGGGAGATCGCACTGTGCGGGAGTATGAGCGGGAGTTCTCTCGTATATGTGCCCTGATCCCGCAGGCAGTGCAGGACGAGCGACGCAAGGTTCGGCTATTTTCTCAGGAGTTGCGACCCGATATCAGGCGACTCCTCTCCTCCCTGGACATCAGTCTATATAGGAACTGCGTCAAATGTGCCCTTGCTATTCAAGCCGATATCATGGTCGCACGTGCCGAGCGACAGGCGACCGAGAAGGGCAAAGAGAAGAAGAGGCCATTCCCTGGGGATAGTGGTGGCTCATCGAGCAGCGGTAGGCCACCCAAATACCCTCGATCACGGAGACCAGCCAGGAGTACGAGTACCCCTACTATCAGTCAGCAACCAGTTTCCCAGTCTTGTATCTTCTGTGGCGGATCCCATCGCACCTCTACATGTGATCAGCGCCATGGTCGCTGTTATCGATGCGGCCAGGCAGGGCATATGGTAGCTAGCTGTTCGCATCGGTCTTCATCAGCTCCATCCACTGTTTCTGCTCCTGCTGCTCCTGCCAGACGTCAGAGCCCTGCTATTAGTTCGGCTTCCACGGGGCGTACTCCTCAACCTCGACAATCTGAAGGTGCACGACAGACAGCCGGTGGTCGTGTTTATTCCCTGAACCAGCGTGAGGATACTCCTGTGGAGAATCTTGCAGGTACTACTACAATCCTTGGTATCTCAGCTAGAACTCTTTTTGATACTGGAGCTTCACATTCCTTTATGTCGGCACACTTTGCTACCATACATGCTTTTTCCACTCAACCAACTCGGGATAGATGGTGGGTGGAGATACCGGGTCATAGTGTATTGATTGATCAGGAGCTTCGGTATTGTCCTATTCAGCTAGGCGAGAGTACATTTCCTATATCCTTATTTATTCTCAAACTTCGACAATATGATATTATATTGGGAATGAATTGGTTGTCCAAGTACAGGGCAACCATTGACTGCACTTACAGGAGCCTGACTCTTACACCGCCTGGTGGGGCGGAGATGATTTATTCAGGGTTTGAGCCCTCTACTTATTTGGGGATGTGTTCGATGTCCCCTGTGCGTCGAGTCAGGAGTGGGTGTGTGGCGTATCTTGCCATGGCTATCAACACCCGTGTCGAGCCAACGAAGATCGAGGATATTCCAGTGGCTCAAGAGTTTCCGGATGTATTTCCATCAGAGCTTCCGGGCATGCCTCCAGAGCGTGATATTGACTTTGTTATCGACCTAGTTCCTGGTACGACACCTATTTCTCGAGCGCCGTATCGTATGGCGTTCGCCGAGTTGCATGTCACTGGGTTTCATCAAACCTAGTGTGTCGCCTTGGGGTGCTCCGGTATTTTTCGTCAAGAAGAAGGACGGCAGCCTTCGACTTTGTATTGATTATCGTGAATTGAACAAAGTCACGATCAAGAATCGGTATCCTCTTCCCCGTATAGACGATCTTTTCGATCAACTTCAAGGATCGAAGGTATTTTCAAAGATCGATCTACAATTTGGATATCATCAATTAAGGGTCAAGGCTGAGGACATTCCTAAAACAGCATTCAGGACTCGTTATGGTCATTACGAGTTCACAGTCATGCCGTTTGGACTCACCAATGCCCCTGCAACATTCATGGACATGATGAACAGGATGTTCAAGTCCTTCCTTGATCGCTTCGTGGTGGTCTTTATTGACGATATTCTCGTCTATTCACGGAGCGATGAGGAGCATCAGGACCATTTGCGGCAGGTTCTTCAGGTTTTGCAGGAAAACAACCTTTATGCAAAGCTGAAGAAATGTGATTTCTGGCTTCGAGAGATCTCATTTCTGGGTCATATTATTTCTGGAGCAGGAATTTCTGTGGATCCCAGCAAGATTAAGTCGGTGGTTGATTGGCCACAACCGACTAGTGTCACCGAGGTTCGAAGCTTTCTTGATCTTGCCGGGTATTATCGACGCTTTGTCGAAGGTTTTTCCAAGATTTCTCTTCCATTGAACCGTTTAACGAGGAAAGGAGAGAAGTTTTTGTGGTCTCCTGAATGCCAAGTCAGCTTTGACGAATTGAAGCGCCGACTCATTGAGGCGCCGATCTTAACCTTACCAATTTCGGGCGAGAATTTTGTTGTCTATTGCGATGCTTCTCGGTTTGGTTTGGGTTGTGTTTTGATGCAGAATGATAAGGTTATCGCATACGCCTCATGACAATTGAAACCTTACGAGCAGAACTATCCCACCCATGATTTAGAGCTTGCAGCGGTGGTTATTGGCTCTGATACCAAATGTAACGACCCGACCCACTAGCAATAATAACTCGTTGGGCCCAAATCACAGCCCAAAATGCTTAAGCCCAGTTATTATTACTAATGTCCAAGTCTCATATAAATCCAATCACAATTCTATCCACATCTGATGTGGGACTATTGGGGGGTGTCACAGACTCTCCCCGTTTAGGTCTGACGTCCTCGTCAGCCCAAACACACACACACAACAGCCCAAGATCACCAGGCGATGTGAGACTCGTCTCGCTAGCCTTGTCATCTAGACCCAGGCTCAGCCGAGACTCGTAACACACTTCCGGCTGGTTATTGGCTCTGATACCAAATGTAACGACCCGACCCACTAGCAATAATAACTCGTTGGGCCCAACGAGTTATTATTGCTAGTGGGTCGGGTCGTTACATAGGGACGGTTGGTGTTCCCACTCTTTTATTGCGGTCAAGTTTGCTACTGTTTTTGGCCAAGGAATCTATTTTCATTTGAACTTTTCTTTGAGAAACTTTGTGCTTCTTTTTATGTGTAATTTCTAATATTTTCTCTTCAGTTATGCACATAAATTGCTTTATTCTTCCATTTTCTTCAGACAATGTGTTTGTGCACTCTGTTGTGCTTTGAAATTTACCCGATGAGATAGTAGTAATTGAATATACTTTTTGACTATCAATTTCACATGTTTTATTGCATTTGAGATGTTGTCATAGAGCACCGAGAATTCATCAGCATATCATGACGTGTTTTGTACTTAGCCGAAGGGTTGTAATTACAATGTTTCATTCCTTGTTAGATGATCCCTCTGCATTATACTTGATAAAACTTTGACAATTATACTAGAATAGCAAATTGGAAAGAAACACTGACACAAGTACATAACATCGACCACCCTGAACTTGCTTTCTTATGGCGATTGTACTAAAATATCATTTGCTATCTAAATGAATAATTCTGCTGTAGATGGTATTTACATTCACTTGCAGAGTCCTCGGTGTGGACTGCTGAGTACGACCCATTTTAGTTTTTGCTGATAGTCACTATAGATTTGAATGCTTGTAGATAGGAAGTTGGTTGGAAATAACAATTGCTTCAATGTAGGGAGCGGTGGGGATAGTGGCACTCCTACCCTCATGCATTGAAGAAGTCCTCAAGTACACGAAATATGGACATAGGGGTTTATAAGGTAGGTGCGA
This sequence comes from Tillandsia fasciculata, assembly GCA_029168755.2. Classification (NCBI taxonomy): domain Eukaryota; kingdom Viridiplantae; phylum Streptophyta; class Magnoliopsida; order Poales; family Bromeliaceae; genus Tillandsia; species Tillandsia fasciculata. The sequence continues at coordinate 19,055,450 of CM054939.1, read as the reverse complement.
AGTATTAAGGTGACATATATAATAAATATTTGAGATTTGTAGCTTGAAGAGTGTGTTTATCTTAACAGTTGGTTGTGTTGTATATTCCCGCTCTCAGGACCTGTAAATCTAATATTGTTTGAGTTTATATTTCTTTTCCTTTGAATCAATTAAAGGTAAAAAAAGGTGTTTTTTTGAAAGCATTATTATCCTTAGAGTTGAGTAACTAATTTGGCATCATAGCAAATGATACCTGCACATTATATTTTCATAGAATTTTAATTTCCTTCAAATTCAGCTATTTCTTTTTTTTCCAAGCTTCGTACAAGACTTAATTCAACAATCTGGAGAGCTGTGGCTTGCTTCCTATCTTGTACTTCATTCACTGCATAACAGTAAAGTTCTTTGTAGAATTTTATTCTAATTAATAACACATCTTAATTGTTGTATTTTGTTTTTTTTGTTTCATTAGAATTTAAGAATTCCTAATATGGTTTTTTTTTTGGGCTTAAAACATTTTTCAGGACTCTGCAGTATGAGCTAGGTGTAGCTGTGGGAGAATCAAATTTGGTCTGTTTTTGGCCTTCCCTATCAACTGCACGTTTGGGAGGTTAATTGAAGTTTGGAATTACCTCGAAATTGACTAATATGTTCTGACAGTCTGCCAACTTTCAGATATTGATCCATTTAATTTACTTGTCACTGGGTGTAATGGTGGCAAAAAACTCATTAATCATGTAGTTTGTTGTAGTTAATTAGCACTTATTGCTATTGATGAGGGTATTTTGACAGTTATATTTGCTGTTTGTGCTTGTCTTGCAATATGAATACTGTTAATCCAAGTAGCTGGTGCACATCCAATCTGATGTGATGTTATTAACTAATAATCATATGTCGTTGGCTCGTTGCAATTGCCGCTATAGATCCTATTTACTAATCATTTAATATGTTTTTAGCGGCAATTATAGATAATTATAGTGGCATTTATAATAGTTGCTATTATATAGTATTTAGCGACATTTGTTGAGGTTTTTACCAACCGCCGAAACAAATGCCGCAGTAACTTTTAGCGACCCTACCAATAGCGGCAATTATTATAATTACCGTAAAAGTATTTAGCGGCAATTATAATCGCCGGGAAAGTAAAAAATAATTGCCGCTAAAAGCCAGTTTTGTTGTAGTATATATATATATATATATATATATATATATATATATATATATATATATATATATATAGAGAGAGAGAGAGAGAGAGAGAGAGAGAGAGAGAGAGAGAGAGAGAGAGAGAGAGAGAGATTAGGCTGGTATACTATAGATAGCATTAAGTCATTAGTGCTACTAATTTTTTTAGCTATTGGATTAAGGGATGTGTGGTTAGGATGATAGTGGTCCCCTAGGGTTTAGTGGCTATAGTTAGCTGAATAGTAAAAATTTTAGGAAACCACTATAATTTCAACCGCATATTCTTTCATTTGAGGGCTCAAAACTTGGTAGCACAAATTGTTTGGTGCTATCGATAGTATTCCAACCAGATTCTCTCTCTCTCTCTCTCTCTCTCTCTCTCTCTCTCTATATATATATATATATATATATATATATATATATATATATATATATATATATATATATATATATATGACTTATAACATGTTTGACAATAAATTTGAAAGTTGTTTTAGATCACCAAATGACCCATGCATATTGTTGGGGCCGAAATGCGCCGCTAACCGTTGACCTGGTCCGGTCTGCGATCGACCTCCGAGTTGACCCTCTGAGTGTGATGCGCCGTGTGCCAAACGATTATGCCGAGAAGGAATATGCTCGGCCGAATTCTTCTCAATCAAATTTGAGACAAAGTTCGGTCTAGAGGAGCCGAACCGGGATCTGGAGACAAGAATTAACACTGCAGAATAGCCGATTGAAAGCTGTATTGCTTGGGAAAAGGTTACAAGGGACCGATTGCAGGTAAGATTACTCCTAGAAAAGTTGTAAAGAAAGCAGTAAAGAAAAGCTATAAATTTAGTCTAGGAAAACTGTAGATGCATATATTGAAGGTATTGAAGAGCAGGGGTGGTCACTGGCTTATGAGGTTGCAGGGTCCTTTTTTCTTCGGTGGTTCGGTTATTTATACTCGTTCGAATTAGGTGTATACAGTTGCGTATCTGTATATAGCTGTATATGTGTGATTTTTGGGGAATCGTCGCGTATCCCTCAACTACTTCCTTTTGAGTTGATTTTCCTCGGTTGGATAGGAGTTCTTTTTCGTGCACGTTCATCCCTAAGATTGTCGCGCCGAGGCGCGATCGTCGGCGCTTTCCGATGCTCGGCGCCGCCTGCCATTTCTGCGTTAGTTGCGTGATTCGCGCCCTGACTCATGTGCTTTCCTTTTTCATGATCTTCCATTTCGCGGCTCAAGCAGCCAATTCTCGATCATGGTTTCACCTCTGATTATCGTTCGATCAAGGCAGTCTAATGGTTCACATCTAGCCGAAGTCAGTCTCGGCTAAAACGCGAGTTTTTTTCCGACAACTACTTCTTCTAGCGGCTAATGCCCTTAGCCGATGGTCTGCGCCACGTCTCACTTCCGAACTTGTTTCCACATGGTGACAAAATTGACCTCAATAATGCCCTCTCGACAATCGCCTGATATGCCGTTCGGGTGATTGTCGAAATTTAAATGATGACTGGCTACAAAATCTTCGATCGTCCTTTTTCATATCCTTATAGTGTACGACTCTCTGATTGAGGGATTCATACTTGAAGGCCAATCTCCCTCGGTTTTCGGTTGCCGATAATTGATTATGCTCTTGTCATTCTCTCATTAGGATTCTGTCCGTTCACTTCTTAATTGTCGCTCATCGTTCGAGTTGTTTCTGACATCATCAGCTCATCCGACGGTTCGTGTTCACACGAGTTGTATCATCATAAATGTTGTGTCTTTTCCAAAGGATGGTTGTCGCTGTCTCGTTCCCTCTTCGTTCTATTTAAACTGCGGTGTTCTCTTCATTTCTCCTCATCTCCCTTCTCTATGGCTCTTCAAGCGGCTTTGTTGCCTTCTGGTGCATGTCAGAATGCTTCTTTTACTGCCCTTTCTTTGTCGAAAAACCTTGACGGCCTTCTGTTGCCGGCATACGAAGTTTTCTTCGGCATTTGGGCTTTTAGCGAAATCTTTAAGGAAAGTCCTCATATCCGACTTGCTGATTTCAAGTCTTATGTGCGGCAGTCTAGCCGGGTTCAGTCCGTCTATTGATGGCTATGTTTATCAAAATCTTTATATAGGAGATCGATCCTTGTTTCTGCCTCCAGCCTTTCTTAGGAGTTCGAGGAGTTCGAGTTCCTCGACTTCTTCGCCTTACCCGCCGGGGAGATACCTTGTGCCCCTTTTTCTCTCACCCCCGCCAGCTTATAGTGGTCAGGTGTCTCGTTTTCCAGCAGGGCCTGCCTAATCCTCTGGCTTCGACTTTTCTTTCTCTGAAACACTTTTGTATTCGCTATTCTTGATTCATGTATGTATCGGTTCTTAAAATATGAAATGCTTATTCCATCTCTTCCCAAACCGATGTATGATAGTGTTTCAAATATTTTCTATTTATCGGCTTGTTACTTTCCAATCCCTCTAGCGTTTCCAAGTAGTAAGAATTTTTCCTCGCTCCTCGACAGATTTGGAATGACCCTTCCCAATTTGGGGACCATTTGCCATTTAGTCGGCTCTTTTTGCCGATCGGTACTGTTAGTTTCAACACTAGATCCCCCATGCTGAAGGACTTAATCTTTACTCTTATGTTGTATGCACTTTGAACTTGGCTTTGGTTCGCTCGCAAATGATCAAGCGCTTTTAGCCGAATCTCGCATGTCTCGCTTGACTCTTCGTCTATCAAGAGCTTGTACTCTTGGTTGCTCACCTCATTTTGTTTTTCAACCCTTACGGATGGAACCATGATTTTAGCCGGCCGTAAACCAGACGGAAAGTTATGACCCTGTGGCGGTCTTGATTGTCGTTTAGCAGGCCCACGAAACTTAGGATAATTTTTCGTGTTACTTATTCCGGTGTTTCCTGACATGCTGTTTCATTAGGTTTATGATTATCTTATTTACTGCCTCGGCTTGCCCATTCGCCTGAGCGTAATAAGGAGACGAATTCAATAATTTGATTCATCTGGATTCTAGGAATCGTGAGAACGTTTCGCCGGTGAACATTGTTCCTTGATGGTTGTTATGGTTTCCGGTATGCCAAACCGATGCAAGATTGATTCTTCGACGAACCGAATAATACCCTTCTGAATGGCCTGCCTCGTTGGCTTTTACTTTTACCCATTTGGTGTAGTAGTCTACGACCACTATCAGGAATTTATGTCATGCCGAGGAGTTCGGCTAGATCTCGCCTATCATATCCATGGCCCATCCTCTGAATGGCCACGGCTTGATGAGGGCGTGCATTTTCGAGGCCGGAACCCGTTGGATCGGCCCATGGAATTGACACTCTTGGCATCCTTTGGCGTAACTGATGCAGTCCTTGTGCATCGTCGGCCAATAGTAACCTAGATGCCAATAGTAACCTAGATGCTGAATGGTCCACCTAAGTTTTCTCCCGGCTAAGTGTGCGCCGCACAACCCCTCATGGGTTTCGCCCATCACAATCAAGGCTTCCTCGGCCCCTATTTTCCTTATTTTGTAATCCGCTCGGCTGTCAGGATCCTTTAAGTACTTTATTAGAGGCTGTCTCTAATCTTCGACTACTCCTCCCTTATGTGGACCGAAGGTAATAGCTTTGTGAAAACGGTAGTATGACCGGTTGTTGTCGGCTTTTTGTAGCCTGACGCCAGCTGCGCAAGGTCATTAGTAACCGCTTTCTCCTCTCTCGGCCAATGACTTAGTTCCACATCTCAAAATTTGCAAAGCATCTCAGCTGTCCTTTGTAAATAGCCTTGAAGATTGGGACTCGTGCATCGGAATTCGATTGTCACTTGTTTGATCACGACCTGCGAATCTCCAACTACTTTCAGGTTTTTTACCCCCAATTCCTCTATGATTTCTAATCCGATAATTACGGCCTCGTATTCGGCTTGGTTATTCGATTAGCCGAAATCAAGTTCGAGAGCAAATCGAACTTCTCTCCCTTTGGGCGATCGAATCACTATTCCGACCCCAGCCGATTCGGCCGTCCTAGAGCCATCGAAATATAGAGTCCATATTGGCATGCCGATAAAGTCGACTGCTGGTTCCTCAATTTCGACACAAGGGTCGTCGGCCAAGAAGTTCACTATCGCCTGTCCCTTAACGGCCTTTGCCGGGACATAAGTTAGCGAGAATTCGGACAACGCAAGCATCCATCGCTCGATTCTGCTCCTTAGCACCTGTTTCAATAGCATATACTTGACTAGATCGGTCTTGCAAATGATCGTTATCTCCACAGGTAGTATGTAGTATCTGAGCTTTGTGCAAGCAAAATACAGAGCCAGACATAATTTTTCTATCGCCGAGTACCTTCGTTCGGTGTCGATCAGTCGTCTGCTTAAATAATATATGGCCTGTTCATCTCTTGTATCATTGTCTTGAACCAAGAGACAACCTAAGTTCTCCTCGGCAGCTGATATGTACAACTTCATCGGCCGATCATACCGAGGGGGAACTAATACCGAAGGCTTTATTAGATACATCTTAATATCGTCGAAAGCTGCCTGGTGCTCACTTGTCCACACAAAACTCATCTTGATCCCTCAACCGCAGTAAAGGATTGAATACCCCTATCTTCCCGGCTAAGTTGGAGATGAATTGCCTTAGGTAGTTGACCTTTACTAAGAGGGGCTATAGTTCTTTCTTTGTTTTTGGTGCAGGCATTTCTATGATTGCCTTCGTTTTGTTTTGGTCGACCTTAATGCCCCACTGATGCACAAAAAAACCTAGGAGGATTCCGGTTGAAACCCCGAACGCGCATTTTAGCGGGTTCATCTTCAAACTATACTTTCTCATTCGTTCGAAAGCTAGTCTTAAATTGGCCCAATGGTTGGTTTTGGATTTTGATTTCACTACTATGTCGTCGATATAAATTTCTATCGACTTACCGATCAAATCATGAAAGATTAAATTCATTGCCCTCTGGTATGTTGCTCCGGCATTCTTCTAGCCGAAGGGCATTACCAACCATTCGAAGGTTCCAATCAAACTTGGGCACCTGAAAGCCATTTTAGACACATCATCTTTGGTTATCACTATTTGATTATAGCCTGCATGACCATCCATGAAAGACAAGATTTCATGACCGGTAGTGGCATCTACGAACATATCGGCTATCGGCATAGGATATTCATCATTTGGAGTAGCCAGATTGAGTTTTCTTAAATCTATGCAAATTCTTAATTTCCTATTCTTTTTTTTTTTTTCACAGGAACTATATCAGCAAGCCATTCCACATAGCGAGCCGGTCTGATAAAATCAGCCTTCAAAAGATTTTCTATTTCATTTTTTATTTTTAATACAATACTCGGCCGAAATCCCCTTTTGATAGGGAGCGTATGTTCTACAACTTTTTGACCGAGTCCTGGCATCTCCTTGTAGCTCCAAGCAAAACAATCTTGATAGTGCATGAGTAGACTAACCAACTCTTCTTGATGCTTCGTCAATAGTCTCGAGCTAATATAGCTCGGCCGCTTTTGCTCATCCGAACCCAAATTGACTTCGATTAGGGGATTTTTGTCATGCCACGGGGTTGAAACGGCGACCCAGGCTCGCCAACAGATCCGCCACCTATACGAAAAATTCCACATAGGCGAAGCATCCAACCTGCAAAGATAAAACTCACAGCTAAACAGATATCAGAGCTGTAAAATAAACTGCTGAAAAACTCAAATCCAATACTGTACAACTGGAAATAAAGATACAATATCCATCTCCCAAAAAAAAGAATTATACAGTATCCTCTGATACAATATCCAAGAACCCAAACGGGGAGATAAACTATAATAATAATACATCATTGTACAGGCTCCAAGTACAAGTCAGATCCTCACAATACAATAATCTCTCAAAAGTGGAAATAAAATAATCTACTGACTGTACTACAAATCTCCAGTGTGGGGGTACAGCTACTATCCAAAGACAGGTAGGGATCTAGCTTGCGACTCCCTCGCCTCGACGAGCAACAACAGAAACAACATCATCAGCAAAAGACTCTGCAAAACAAAGGAGAGGAAAGAAAAAGGAGGGGGAGAACCCCCAACGGGTGTGAGAACTACACCAACACGTAGCTCTCAGTGGGTACCGCCACCAAGCCCGACGGTCTGCCGACTAAGTCTACTAGAGGCATAAGATAAAAATACAGTAAAAACTGAACAAGAAAAGCTGGAGATACTCTACAACTACCATGCCTCTATCTAAATGCTCAATGGGTGATACAGATGAAAAGATATGCAACCACTCGCACCCAAGGTGCTCAATCGACCCAATCGAGCTGACTGCCTTATAGGATCCAGCCAAGCCAGCGCCTACCTACTGCCATTACATCCACGGAGGACTAGACTTACATAGGGTGTCCGTGACTGCCAAAACTGGCCCAGCCAGAGGGACTGCGTCGACAAGTCGCAATACTAAAGTAATAGGCCCACTCCGGACGGGGCACTCGAGGGGCGCAACCCCACCGAGGAAAAAGGTATCCGCGCATCTCTGTCGAGCTCAAAGTGGCTCCTGCAGGCTATAATCAACGTCCACGCCACTCTCAGAATGGAAGGACTCCAGATCCTCAAGCATCTCGCACGACGGTCGTAGTACTCTCAACGACTCAGCTAACCAGCTCTCACGAATCTCGAGACGCTAACAAACTCAACCAATTTGTGGCACTAAACTCACTGGCTGGAGATACCCCACAGCCAGGACCACCGTCGACCCAAACGGCTCCCAAACTAAACATCCAACTCGCCATGCTAAACACACAGGCTGGAGATACTCCACAGCCGGGATCGACCCACAACTCAGGGCTAACAAAACTGGTCGGACAACACTCAACGACCTAGGACCACCGTCAACCCAAACGGTTTCCAACAACACTAGCACTGGTCTAAACCCAACTATCAGACTCCACTCAGCCCCCAGGCACGAGTGCAACATACGTCCCACCAAAATCTGACCACTCGGCCCACTACCTGGGCGAGGAAAACTCTATGTCCAGGTGGAAAGAAAAGATGTGTGGGAGTGTCTAAAGCATAAAAGAACCTAGCCCAAGTTGCAGTTTTCTACTAGTCTGGTTGGCATGCATCATATGACAGGGTGCTAGGTCAAGTTCCAATAATAGCATTTAATTTAACACAAATAGGAAGCAATAATCAACATGATCATAATAGCAACACAAGGAGCATCAACTCTCTCTCTCTCTCTCTCTAACATGCTTCCTAACACATCTCACAATCATGCATGTTTACTATACAATAGAATTAATGAACCGTCCACCGGTTTTGATGACGAAGCAACCCACCTAAAAGTGTGTGTCGATCCGGGGTCCAAATGGGCTAAAACTGAACGGGGATAATACTCAGATTCTCATAATTCCAACGAGTCCAAAAATACCAGAAAACTCCTCCTGGGTACAAAGATACGGTCCAAACACCGCGGTAAGCAAAAATTCCCACAATCATAACAATACTGTAAAATCAGTCCGAAATAAGCTTAAATACCACCTGCGAGATGATCTCCAAAAATTTCAATAAAAATACGGCTGCGATCCTCACGAAGTGTAGATGTCGATCGAGTCCTCATAGGTAGAAATACGATAACCAAGCACCAAGATAGAAATCCGACAATGCTCCGCTGCCCAAGAAAGTCACCAGCAAAAAAGGAAAGCTGTCCCCGAAAATTCATTAAAAATCCAAAACTGAGAGGAGTGGAAAACACGAAAAACGGAGATGTACCTCTCATGAAACCGATGCCACAAAAATCATCCAAAAATTCCTTCGGGGTAGCTCTGGGGACCTCGTGGACCGAACATGACAAAAAGGGCCATCGAAGAAAGAACGTCGCACTGCGCCAAATCACCGAAGACTTCGATGCCGCGGCCTCCAAAAATTCTGAAACTCCTTCAAAAGATGCAGCACAAGAAGAAGAACAAGTTTACTTGAGGGCTCTGTCGCAGGGGAGTTCGGGAAAAAGAGCTAAAAGGCCCAAGAGAGTGGCCTATTTATAGGCCCACTCAAAAAAAACTAAAAAAGTCCACTTAATGGGATTTTGGGTCCTATTTTCGGGCGCCTGAAAGATTCGGGCGCCGGAAATGCGCCCACGAGGGCCCATCGCGCAGCGCCCGAATCATCCTAGCCCCGACATGTGTCCCGAACAGCGGACAGCGTGTGCGGGGCCAGTGGATTCCCACCACGTGGCCCGACAGGGGTGCGTGGGGTGGGTGGCGCCCGCCATACGTGGGGCGCCGCCAATCGTCAGGCGCCACGTGGCGCCCCACGTATGGCGGTCACCTGCCCCCGCCTGCCCCCACCTGCCCCGCCTGCTCCCCCCTGAAGCGTGGATCGCGTGTTCCAGAGCCGGCCACTCACAGGTCGCCACGTGGCCCACCCCGGTCCATGCGCCATCCCGCTCGACGCCGTGGACCGCACCGCGTGAGCCCGCGAATCTGAGGCAGCCACGTGTCCCCCTCGCCAGGTCCATGCACCAGTGCTTCTTCTCTGTGGACCGCACCGCGTGCGTCGACCAATCAGCGGCCGCCACGTGGCATCCGGCCGGTCCACGGCTTCCCCCATGCACCAAAATGCGCAGAAAACTTCCGGGTGTCCGTTTTTAGGCATCCGAATTCAGAAAAACACAAGTAAATAGCCGATTTTTGATGTTTTTCCGCGTTGAATCCAAATCTGGCCTCGAATTAGCTTGAAACCGTTTCTAAAATCTGACAAAAATAGCCGAAAGACAGGCTCAATCCAGAAGCCTCACAGAGTCCGTCCAACGTGTCCATTTGACGCGTTGCGGGTCCGACACACCAATAATAGGTATTCCACGACGTGGGTCCTGTGGAAAGCTGCACGGAGATCGGGGCTACTACATCCTCCCCCACTAACAAAAGTTTCGTCCTCGAAACTAAGAAAATAGAACAGACGTACCTCAGCCACAAGCCTCGAACAAGAAAGGATAGGTATCTCTCATCACCGTCTCTAGCTCCTAAGTGGCCTCACGCTCCTCGTGATTGTTCCACAAAATCTTCACGTATGAAATAGCCCGGTTGCGCAATTCTCTCACCTCACGAGCCAGAATCCGCAACGGGCGCTCCTCATATCCAAGGTCCTCACTGATCTCCCGGGAAGTGAAGTCAATCACGTGCGAAGGATCAAAGACATATCTCATCAGAACCGAGATGTGGAAAACATCATGTACTCCTGCCAAGCGTGGAGGAAGAGCAACACGGTAAGCAACATGGCCTACTTTCTCAAGCACCTCAAAGGGTCCAATAAAACGGAGACTGAGCTTCCCACGAACTCCAAATCTCCGGACCCCATTTCGAAGGCGAGACCTCCAAAAAGACATGATCACCCACCTGAAACTCTAGGTCTCGCCGTCGAGTATCAGCGTAGCTCATCTATCGACTCTGGGCTGTCACAAGATGTCGCCGAACTAATCTGACCTTTTCCTCTGCCTCCAGCAGTAAATCAGGTCCCAAAGTCATCCTCTCACCCACGTCACTCCAATATAAAGACGACCGACATTTGCGTCCATACAATGCTTCAAACGGAGCCATCTGAATGCTCGCTTGATAGCTGTCGTTGTACCCAAACTCAACCAATCCTAAGTGCCGGTACCACCCTCCTCCAAAATTTAGGACGCACGCCCTCAACATGTCCTCGAGGGTCTGTATGGTGCGCTCAGACTGTCTATCGGTTTGTGGGTGGAATGCTGTGTTAAACCGGAGCTGTGTCTCCAAGACTGTCTGTAGACTCCCCTAGAAATGTGAGACAAACCTCGAGTTTCAATCAGATACAATCGAAGCGGGTTGTGAGGACCCGAATCCCCGCATAAAGGATTACTGATGGATTCGTAGCTTCTGGAAGTGTTTGTGCGCGAGTCGGACCCAAAAAATGGATTCAGTGTGTAAAATGGGAGCAAGTTTGCCTAACCGAAAGCCTTCGACAAATTTTAGAAGTGGAATTGGGCAAAACAGACATCGGATTTGGATTCAGCGCGCGAAAACGATGAAAATGGACCATTTACTTGTATTTTTCGGAGCCCGGATGCCAAAACACGAATTTCGAGGCATGATTTACTGTTCCGGCGGCCGGGGCAGTGCCGGCGGCGGCGGGCAGCGGAGGAGCGCGGCGGCGGGCAGAGGCGCTGACCGCTCGGCCCACGGGGCGAAGCGTGCACCGGGGAAGGACGCGTGGCGGCACGGGAGTGGCCGGCTCACGCGGCGCGGTCTACGTAGCGCTGCAGAAGGGCGCGGTCCATGGCAGGCGCGTGCATCGGGGGGCTGGACACGTGGTGACCGCTGGTTGGTTGGTGCACTGGGCGCGGTCCACGGAGCGGGTGCGGCTGGTACCTCGGGCTGCGTGCGCGGCGTGGGCTCCGGCAACGCGCGTGCGCGCACGTGGGTGCGCCGACAGAGGCGTTGACGTGGGTGGAGCGGCGCGCAGGCGCAGCCACGTGGCGCGAGCGGGTTGGCTGAACCCGCTGTTTGCTGTGCGGGGACACGTGGCGCTTCCTGGACGATTCGGGCGCTAATGGTTCGGGGTGCATTTTGGGGTACTGTTCACGCTCGGAAAGTTTCGGGCGCCCGAAAGTGGGGACCGAGATGGAATTTTGTGATTTGTTGGTTTTGGCTATATAAAGCCCCCATTGGCAGCTCGATTGGGCACTTTTCCTGAGCTCTTCTCCCAGTGAAGTCTTCAGCAAAATTGTTCTACCTTGTGTTCTTCATCTCATGGTGGATTCCTGGAATTTCTGGAGGCTGCGACATCGACGTTTTCTGCGACGCGACGCACTTCGACGTTCCCTCATTTTTGGCTTCTACCGTTGTCTTTCAGTGTGCGAGGCCCCCCTGAGCTACCCCGATGGAATTTTGAGCCGATTTTTGCGGCAGCGCGTTCACGAGAGGTACGCCTTCGATTTTCATGTTGATCACTTCGTCTCATTTTGCGTTTTTGGGCATGGTTCTCGAGGCAAACTTTAACCCCTTGTACTGTTGTGAGATTTGGGACAGCGGTGGAGTATTGTTAGATTTTCTCGGTCTACGAGCATTGGAATGAGACGTTTAAGGACTCGATTGATATCTACGCTTTGAGAGGAATGCACCCGTATTTTTATCGGAATTTTTGGAGGACTCTTCGAAGGTGCTATTCGAGTTTCTTTGGGGACTATTTTTCTGCAGAAGTGTGTTTGTGAATAGTTTGACCTACCGCAGTGTTTCATTTATATCTTGGCTTACAGGTGTCGGAACGAGATGTATAAATACTCGATTTGTATCTACTCGTCACGAGGATCGCAGCCGTAATTTTTTCAGATTTTTCTGAGGACAGAATGCAGCTGAAAAAGGCCTTCTTTGTGCTGTTTTGAAAAAATAGCAAGTGCTTGTTGTGGTGTGTGTTGTGATGTTGTCTAATTGTGGGCTGTGATGTTGGTTTGAGCAGAGGCATGTGCGACCGAGTACCGAGGGTGCAGTTTCGGCAGATAGTGGATTGTGAGCGATTACGCACTTCACCGACTTCGGCTTTGCCTGCGGAAAGCGAAACAGGTGGTGTAGTGGCCCTAGTTCCCATGCAACGTTCTTCCGATGAATCCACTGTTAGAACACCTAGTGTTGGTGTATCTGGCCCATGGTGCATCAATGGGATGCCACAGATGGACCCTGTGAGATATTATTAGCTGTGTTGGTGTAGTGGTCCAGGATTCCATATAGTTTTTCCGTGAATCCTTGGTGTGAAACACCTATCATTGGTGTATAAGGTCCACAGTGCATCAAAGGGATGCTACGGATGGACACAGTGTGGTATTTACTGTTGGTTTGGCCTTCGGAGGTATTTGCCGAATTTTAGAGAAAGTTTTGGGCCAAATGGAGGCCGTAATTGGATTCAGCACGGAAAAACGCTTGAAAACGGTTATTTACTTATTTATTTTGGAGTCCGGATGCCCAAAAACGGACCCCCGAAAGTTTTCTGCGCAAAAGGGTGCATGGGGGGAGCTGTGGACCGGCCGGGGACACGTGGCGGCCTCTGATTGGGCCGGCGCACGCCTCCCGGTCCACGGAAAGGGCCGCCGGTGCACGGTGGACCGGAGGGGCCACGTGGCGGCACGCGGTTGGGCCGGTGCAAGGCGCGTGGCGCACGGGAGGGTGCGCGGGCAGGCCGGGCAGGCGCGGAGGGGGCGCGGTGCACGGTGGACCGGGGCGCGCCACGTGGCGGCCCCGGAATGGCTGGTCCATGTGCGCGTGGCGCACGCAGCACCGCGCGGCGGCGGCCGTACGCGCACATGGGCGCACGTGGGCGCACGTGGCGGCGGCGCCCGCCGACAGCCGTGTCGGGCGGGGCCACGTGTCGCCACACGATAGGCGGGCGCGCCCACCGCGCCGCCAATCACGGGGGACACGTGGCGCATTCCCTTTGGGCCCGCACGGCTGCCGCCTGTTTGGCGGACACGTGGCGGGCCCTGGGCCGGGTCGGACGGCGTGAAGCGTGCGGCCGGATCCAGTGCGCGAGCTGGGCTGGGCCGGGCCGCACTGTGCGCGCCCGGAAATTGGCGGGCCGGGCCGCACTGTAGGCGCCCGAATTGGGTCGGGCCGCACTGTAGCAGCCCGAAAGTTGGGACATAGAGGGAATTTTCCCAAAAGATTTTTGGGCCTATAAATAGGCCTTCCCCCCCCCTCTTTTCTTCCATTTTCCGAGAGATAGAGAGAGAACCAGTGGGAGGGACCTCAAGAGAAGTTTTTCATCTCATCATTTTTTACCTCGTGGTGCGTTCCCAGATTTTCTGGAAGTTCGACAGCGGCGATCCGGATTTTACAGTGTGCCTCGCTTTTCCCCAATCTTGGCCCGTTATCGTCGCATTTCAGTCCGAGGAGTCCCCTGCGCAGTACAGAAGTCCTTTTTCGACGATTTCTTCGCCAGTGTGTTCCTAAGAGGTAGGGCTTCGTTTTCCGTGTTGGTCGTTTCTCTGGATTCAGATTCCTTGGCACGATTCCCGAGGTGTTTTGACCCCCTCTTTTGCTGTTTGGGTTTTTGGACAGCGGCGACTTCGACGAATTGTTTCTCCGAGTAGGAATATCAGATCGAGGCGATTCAAGAGTCGATTTTGGGCTACTTTTCGCGAGGAACGCAACCGTGATTTTTCTGAGATTTTAGGAGCTCGGGACAGAGGTGAAATTCCTCGTTTTGCGTGCTGATTATAAAAACAGCAAATCTGTTTTGAGACTTGTAGTTTTTACACCGGGTACACTTATGTGATGTTGTAGGATACTGTTTCAGCTGACGGTGTGCATAGAGGACAGCGAGTATTTTCTTGGAGTAGTGTGCACGCTTTTCGAGGTGGGTGGTTGTTGCTTACCTCATTACTGACTATCTCGCTAGGAGTATTAGAGATTCCCGACTTTAAACAGATAATCGGTACTTGTACTCATGAAATGCATAAGTAAACCCCACAAATAATATGACAGCTCATTTATGGTAAACTGGGACACTGTTGTTGGACATATGCTGTAAACTATCATCGCATGCTAAAGTATTATCATAAAACCATCTTTTCTAAATAAATATTTAATACTTTCCTTCTGTTTCTAAATGCGAATCTTTGCATGCTTGTTTGGACATCTAGATGGACTACTATTTATTGCTACACTATCTTTGGGACTTGACTTAGGAGAAACCATGTTTCACTATTATCCTTCGCATTCGGATATATGTTGCTCGGTTTGAGCAGGGTTTGGGATAGTGTAGTTAAGGCTTGAGTCTGGGACAGGTTTGACTCGATGATACATTGTGGGGCAGGGTAGTAACTGCGGACTTGAGGCGGTTAGCCAGCTGTTGATTACTCTATCAGATTTTGGACTTATAGGGTGTTACGGCGACCGTGGATATTAGGCGGTTGACCGGATGTTCACTTATGCATCAGATTGGGTTTCAGATTTTTCTAGTGGACGGTGTTTCCCACTTGTGATTACTATTGCATCTGATTGGCGATTAGGGTTACTTTAGTGGATGGATATTTCCCACTTTGATCATAGTCATGATCCAGTCCTGCTATTGTGAGACATTGGTTACAGAGATGCTTGATACAGAGATACTTGATACAGGGATACTTTACATACTTTACTCGTGTGGGTCGCTCCCCTCGAGTGCCACTCCGGAGTAGGCTTTACACCGTGCCGAGCGCCGGGCACCTTGATGAGTTGCGATTGATGACAGAGCAGGCAGTGCCAGTATTTCCTGGCCCTTTGATTGGGTTTCTTTGGGCAGTTAGTTTTACAGTTGCATATATATATATAGTTACCTTTTGGCACTGCATCTAGAGGCATAGTAGTGGTAGTTTCCTTTTTCAGCAGTCTTTATTGTATACAACTGTTCTTTCTTTTTGCCTCTTATAGTCCTAGTGGGTGTGTCAGCATTTGAGGTTTTACCCACTAGGGGAGGCTACTGGTTTATCTAGTAGTTCTCACCCCCATTGTTGTTTTCTGTCCTTTTCCCCTGTGCTTTGCAGAGTCATCTGCGGGAGCTGCTGGGCCTTCAGCGGCGGATCGAGGTAAGAGGATTGCGGACTAGCTAGATCATCTACCCCGACTGTGAGAGTAGCTGGACTTTTATTGTACCCCTTTTGTATCTCAGACTACATTAGTTTACTTTTGGACTGGCTTTAGCCAGCTGGTTGTATATTTATGGTGAGCTGGGAGTATATTGTACTTTTATATCAGCTTTTAGTTTATTTCAGTCTGAGATTATTTTTAGTTCTATTAGTTCAGCTCTGTTTATGCTCTTTTATGGTATATTGTCTATCTGAGCAGGTTACCAGCGCTTCGTGTACATGGAAAATTCTGTGTGCACGGTGGATCTGTTGGCGGGCCCGGGTTCTGGTTTACACCCGGGGCGTGACAGTTGGCCTTCGGCTGGGTTTGCCGAAATTTCTAAAAAGAATTAGGCCAAACGGAGGTCGGAAATAGATTCAGCACGGAAAAACGCTTGAAAACGGTTGTTTGCTTGTTTGATTCTGAGTCAGGATGCCCAAAAACGGACTCCCGGAAGTTTTTAGTGGTTCTTGGTGCATGGGAGGGGCCGTAGACCGCCGGCATGCCACGTGGCGGCTTGTCATTGGCCGGTTTTTGGCACGCGGTCCACTGAGCAGCGCGGCTGGGTGCACAGACCCGGCGCAGGGACACGTGGCACCGCCTGATTGGCGGGCTCAGGGCGCGCGGTCTATCGGGTGAGCGCGGTGGTGCATGGACCAAGGCGGGGGACACGTGGCAGCCTCCGGTTGGTCGGTGCACGCGGCGCAGTCCACGGAATTCCAAAGCGGAATGCGTGGACCGGGTGTAGGGGACTCGTGTCACCCTCTGATTCGCGGGCGCAGCAGGCGCGGTGCACGGGAGGCGTGGCCGGCGCCTCGGGCTGCGTGCGCACGTGGGAGCCACGTCGCGCGACCGGCGCGTGCGGCGACCGGTCGGCGGGTCAACCGGCTGGACACGTGGCGCCCGCTCATTGGCGGGCGCCAACTGCCATACTGTGCGGTGAGTGGACACTTGGCAGCAGGTGAGTGGCCCGCACAGTTGTTTGTTGTTCGGCGGGCCACGTGGCAGCACCTCGTGGTTTCGGGCGTGAACAGTGTTGGGCCGGCCCAACACTGTAGCCGCCCGAAACTTTTCGGGCGCCCGAAAGTTGGGCCCGAAAGTGTTGACTTGCCTTTTTTGGGCTTTTCCGGGAAAGGCCTATAAATAGGCTTCTTGGACCTCACTTTAGAGGCTTTTCCCGAGAGTTTCTGCTCTGGTGCCCTTCACAAAAATTCATCCTCTTCCTCTTGTGCATCTTTCGGTGGAAGCTCAGAATTTTTGGAGACCGCGACGACGGCGATTTCTGCATCGTGGTGCGGAGCGACGATTTCCTGTTGGAGGCCCATTTTCGTCGCACTTCAGTCTGGGAGGTCTACAGAGCTACCCCGACGATATTTTTGGACGATTTCTACGGCGACGGTTTCACGAGAGGTATATCTACAAATTTCGTGTTGGTCACTTTTTCTGGATTTGAGCTTTTATTGGGGTTTTGGGTATGTTTTTAACCCCCTTTGCGGCTGATGGACTGTTTGGACAGCACCTACTTGTCGGATTTTTATCTCCACATCTGGACATCGGATTTCGACGTTTCAGGACTCTCTCGACATCTACTCTTCGCGAGGATCGCCGTCATATTTTTACTGAAATATTTGAAGTTTTATTTTCAGGTGAAATTTTTGCAGAAAGAGGACTGTTCACCGTATATTTTGTATATTTGGAATTTTGTGGAATTAAGTGTAATTTTTGGAATGTATTTTGTACCCAGGATGTATTGAGCACTGCTTCAGTACTGTTGGCTTGGTGGTTGTACTGATATATCTGTTTCTGGGCTTTCTTAGCCGTACGACTCCGGACAGTTAGCACGTTCAGGTGGGTGACCTTGCTTTCAAAATCTATGGATTGCATGCTAATTCTATGTATGTAGGATCATGCATGTTAGAAATTGGATTAAATAGCATATGTAAACTGTATGTTAGTACTCTTGTATATCAGTTGTTGAATCTTGTGATCTTATTGTGATTCCTACTACAAGTTAATTAGTGAAATCTTGGAACTTGACCTAGCACCCCTGTCATATGTATCATGTTCAGCCAGACTGTAGAAAACTTCAACTTGGGCTAGGTTTCTTTATTGCTCTAGACATTCCCACATCACTTTATTATATTTGTCATTCTGGACTTAGTTTTCTCGCCCGAGTTGTGGGCTGGGAGGTCGGGTGGTTGTGGGATGCATTTGCACTCGTGTTTGGGGACCGAGTGGAGTTGATAGCAGTCTGTAGATCAGTTTTCTTGGGAGAGTGATAGTGATGGTAGATCTGGGTTCATGGGAACTGTCAGAGTGACAGTGAGTCTTAGCTGTGTAGATTCCAGCCAGTGAGTGAGACAGTGATTGTTGGTTTTAGCCGATCTTGTTGATCGATGATTTGGATCATAGCCTGCATAAGCCACATTTGAGCTCGACAGCGATGCGCGGATACTTTGCTCGGTGGGGTCGCGCCCCTCAAGTGCCACTCCGGAGTTGGGCCTGATACTTCTATCGCGGCTTGTCGATGCATGTGTCCCTCTGGCTGAGCCAGTTTTGGCAGTCACGGACGCCGTCCCTCTGGCTGAGCCAGTTTTGGCAGTCACGGACGCCGTCCCTCTGGCTGAGCCAGTTTTGGCAGTCACGGACGTCCTACGTAAGTCCGGTCCTCCGGTATGTGACGGCAGTAGGTAGGCGCAGGTTTGACTGGACCCGATGAGGCAGTCAGTTTAGATTGGGTGATCTCAGTGAGAGTTAGTTGTGGCATACTGTTCTTTCTGTTCCACTCATTGAGCATCTAGATAGAGGCATAGTAGCTGTCGACTTTACCTTTCTAGCTTTTATTTACAGCACTGCATATGTTACTTTATGCCTCTAGTAGACTTAGTGGGCAGACCGTCGGGCTTGTTGGCGGCACCCACTGAGAACTACTATGGGATGTAGTTCTCACACCCGTCGTGGTGTCTTTTCCCCAGGGACTTCTGCTCCGGTTCCTGCTGCTCCAGTTGCTGATCCAGCTCCTTCAGACCGAGGTAAGGGAGTCGCGAGATAGATCCCTTCCTGCCATCCTCAGAGTGAGAGTAGATGTACCCCTGTTCTACTTTGGAGTGTATTGTGTCGAGTGACTTTTGTAGTGAGGTATCGAGTTGTACCTTTCTTTTCTGCTTTTCTGAGAGACTCGTGTTTTCAAGTGAGGATGGTCTGTATATATTTCAGAGATGTAGTTGTATTTTATGTCTTTTACTTCAGCTTTTACTATTTCAGCTCTAATATCTGCTAGTGTAGATGTTTCTTTGCAGGTTAGTCGCTACGTCTATACGGGGCTTCCCGTATGGGCGGCGGATCTGTTGGCGAGCCCGGAGCGCAGTTTCGACCTCGGGGCGTGACAGATTAGAGTGGTATCAGAGCCTAGGATGTAGGTCTTGGAGGACTTAGGAACCCTAGGCTTGTGATTGGACCCTAGGATGACTCACGTGAGAGCCGTGATTTTTAGTGAGTCCTGATTGGGCTTCTAACTCTCCCGAGCGGTTTGGGATGAGTGATTGACATGTCTTCCTTCGGTGACAACTATGTTGGCTGCAGACAACATAGTACTACGGGAAGGGGGACATGCCTTTTGACTTTCGCTAGATTGGGTCGAGTGTTGATTTGGGTTCTGATTGTTTGCTTTGTCCCTCAGGTGGGGATGCCTCCTCGACGCTCGATGGTGACGCGTTCGCAGCCTTCTTCCTCTGAGCCCGAGCAGGAGGACTGGGGCAGGGACAGCAGAGGGAGGTTCAGGAGCTCCGTGCCCAGATGGCACAGTTGGCTGAGGCGTCTCGGCGCCGAGAGGAGGCAGTGGGTCGGTTGATGCTTATGATGGAGCAGAGAGCGCAGCCGGCGATAGTACCCCCTGAGAGTTCGCCGGTGCCCTCTTCGCCTGTTGTGGCGCCCCCTGTTGTGCAGCCTGCACCGGCAGTTCCGGTTGAGCCGGTTTCTAGTAGGCCACCGTCTGGGACGACGAGATCGTTGACTTTGGCAGAGCAGCGGGAGGTGGTGGATCTTTTGATGAGGTTCCGCTAGTTTGATCCACCCTATTTTTCGGGTATGAGTATTGAGCCGTGGGCGGCCGAGTCTTGGATTACGGCCATGGAGCGTCATTTCGAGAGCCTATTTATTGAGGAGAGGTTTCGAGTTCTGTTGGCTACTCACTTTTTGGAGAGCAACACCGAGGCATGGTGGCGGCGTGTGCGACCAGCTGGTCCGCCTGGGACACAGCTTCTCTCATGGGCAGAGTTCCGCAGTATGCTTCTTGGGTCCTTCTTTCCAGAGAGTGTTCGGCAGAGACTAGAGGAGCAGCTGAAAAATCTCCGCCAGGGAGATAGGCCCCGTGCACATGTATATAGCTGATTTCAATCAGCTGTTAGCTTGCTTGCCCCATGTGGCCAGAGATGAGACCCACCGGATTTACATGTTTGAGAGAGGGTTGCGTCGGGACATCTATCAGTTCGTCCGCTCCCGCAGATTACAGACTTTGGAGGCCTCGATGGAGCAGGCGTTATATGTGGAGTGTGGAGAGGCAGTGATGGCAGAGGTGGCTCCAGCCCTTTAGTGACTCCTGGGGCGAAGCGCCCGGCATCGATGGAGGAGGGGCAGTCGAGTAGGCAGGGACCCCCGAGACCTCCACGTTTCCACTCTCAGGGTCGGGGGTATCAGGGGCGGCACAGATCGGGGGCATCTCGTCAGTCTCAGCAGCAGCAGCGCCGACCACCTCGACTGAAGCAGCCCTCGCAGCAGCAGCAGACTTCACGGCAGCCGCGCCCTGACCGTTGTATCATTTGTGGAGGACCGCACCCACCGACCCAGTGCCCGCAGAGGCAGGGCCGTTGTTTCCGTTGCGGGCAGACCGGTCACTTTGCTAGTGCATGCCCCAGAGCCGGTCATCCAGCTCCTTCCTCAGCTTCGGCACCTTCTGTTCCTTACCACCCAGCTGGACCTTCTGCGGCCTATGGCAGGCCAGATTTTGCTTCTTTGTCTTCCACACAGCCAGAGCGACGTCCCCCGGCGCCGAGCGGTCGAGTTTATGCCGCTCAGGTTGAGGATGCTACAGCAGCAGAGCATGTCGTTGCAGGTATTATTTTGATTTCTGCAGTTCGTACTCGTGCTCTTTTTGATACCGGTGCATCGCATTTATTTATCAGTAGAGCATTTGCATCCCTACATGGTATAGAGGTAGTTTCTTTATCGCATGCATTAGAGGTTCAGATACCAGATCATGTCTTGCATGTCGAGGAGTATTGTAGGGATTGCCCTGTGCAGTTGGGATCCTGAATTTTGCCGGCAGACTTGCTTGTCTTGCGGCAGCTCCAGGATTTCGATGCCGTACTTGGTATGGACTGGTTGTCGAGATACTATGCTACCATAGACTGCAGAGAGAGGACGGTGACCCTCCGTGAGCCGGGACAGGAGGAGTTTGTTTACAGAGGCTGTCAGAGCTCTTTGTTTGCGGTGACGATTTCTTCGGCGAAGGCTAGGCGGATGATAAGTAGAGGCTGCACCGCTTTCTTGGCGATGATTGTGGAGGTGCCTACGGTGGCACTGGGACTCGAGGATATTCCTGTTGTCCGCGAGTTCCCAGATGTGTTTCCTCCTGAGTTGACGACTATGCCGCCGGAGAGGGAGATAGAGTTTGTGATTGATGTGGTACCCGGAACCGCACCAATCTCAAAGGCACCTTATAGGATGGCACCTGCCGAGTTGAGGGAGTTGAAGGCCCAGCTTCAGGATCTGATGGATAGGGGCTTTGTTAGGCCTAGTGTTTCTCCGTGGGGAGCGCCAGTTTTATTTGTGAAGAAGAAGGATGGGTCACTTCGTTTGTGTGTGGATTACCGGGAGTTGAATAAAGTGACCATCCGGAACAAGTATCCCCTACCACGGATAGATGATTTATTCGACCAGTTATAGGGAGCGTCAGTGTTTTCGAAGATCGATCTACAGTCAGGTTACCACCAGATGAGGGTGAGGGCCGAGGACATTTCCAAGACGGCTTTTCAATCCTGGTATGGGCATTATGAGTTCACGGTTATGCCGTTTGGTTTGACCAATGCCCCTACTGCATTTATGGACTTGATGCACCGGGTATTCCCGCCGTACTTGGACCTTTTTGTGGTTGTATTCATCGACGACATCTTGATCTACTCCCGGAGCGATGTGGAGCACGAGGAGCACTTGAGGATAGTGCTGCAGCTTCTACGTGAGAGGAAGCTGTATGCCAAGCTTAAAAAGTGCGAGTTCTGGCTTCGGAAGGTTGCATTCTTGGGCCACATAGTATCAGCCGCAGGAATGGCAGTTGACCCGACGAAGATTGATATAGTTCGGGATTGGCCGAGACCGACGATGGTTACAAAGGTTCGGAGCTTTCTGGGCTTGGCAGGCTACTACCGTCGGTTCGTAGAGGGCTTTGCGAAGCTCTCTACTCCCCTGACCAGTTTGACTAGGAAGGGGACTAGGTGTGTTTGGACTGAGCAGTGTCAGCAGAGTTTTGAGGAGCTGAAGAGGAAATTGATCTCAGCACCAGTTCTTGCACTGCCAGTGATGGGTGATGGATTTGTGATTTATAGCGACGCCTCTCACAGCGGATTGGGATGTGTTCTGATGCAGCATGGTAGGGTAATTGCTTATGCTTCACGGCAATTAAAGGATTATGAGAAGAATTACCCTACTCATGATTTGGAGCTTGCAGCTGTGGTGTTCGCGTTGAAGCTGTTGTGGCATTACCTCTACGGTGAGCACTGCGAGATCTACACGGATCATAAAAGCTTGAAGTATTTGTTTACACAAAAGGAACTGAATCTGAGGCAACACCGGTGGTTGGAGTTATTAAAGGACTACGATGTGAGTATCCTTTATCATCCCGGCAAGGCCAATGTTGTAGCAGATGCTTTGAGTCGGAGGTCAGCGCAGAGTTTGAGCATGTTGATCACACAGCAGGCACCGCTGATTGAGCAGATGAGGCGACTTCATATTGAGGTAGTATCCCCTGGGGTCTCTGCTAGACTTATGTCTATGGTTTTGCAGCCCACTCTGTTGGACAGGATCAGGGAGACACAGAGTGAGGACCCCCACTTGGAGAGGATCAGATCACAGATACAGGCAGACCAGATAGGGGATTTTACAGTGGATAGCTCGGGAGTACTGCGGTACAGGGACCGAGTGTGTGTGCCTTCGGATCCTGAGATCAGAGACCAGATTTTGAGATAGGCCCATTATACACCTTATACCATTCATCCTGGTGGTACTAAGATGTATAAGGACCTCAAGGCGCATTTTTGGTGGTCCGGAATGAAGCGGGATATTGGAAGATTTGTAGCTCACTGTTTAATTTGCCAGCAAGTGAAAGCAGAGCACCTCGTTCTTTTTCGAATAGCTTTGAGTGTTAACTGGGGTTTAATTTTCAATTCTCTTCGTATCGTTTAAGCCCTACCGGGGGTGCGGGAAAAACCCCCAAACCCTTTTTTCCCTTTTCAAGAAACGGCGTAGGGACCGAGGCGGAGAGACGGGAAGAGAAAAGAAGGAACTGCTCCTTTTCTGCTGAATCGATCGAGCAAGGGCGGCCGATCCTCTTTCCTCCTCCTCCGCCGGCGGAATCAAGGTGAGCGGTTCGAGTTTTTTCGGTTTTCCGTTTTGGGGGATTCTTGTCGATGTCGCGGGCGATACGAGTTGTTAAACGGGAGGCCGCCGCCGCCGTTGTTAAACGGGAGGCCGCCGCCGCCGTTATCGTGTCCACGGGGTCATCGCCGCAGTCGCCGTGGTCACGGGGTCGCAACCGGACCCGAAAAAGGTCAAGTTACTGTTCATCCGGTAGGTTCAGGCCACGCGGTCCACCGGACCTGGCGTGCACCCGGCGCACGCCTCCCCGGCCCAGGGGCACGGACCCGGCGCACGGATGCGTGCGCCAGGCCGCGCGGTCCACCGGACCGGCGTGCACCCGGTGCACGCCTCCGCAGCTCGAATGTGCGGACCCGGCGCACGGGTGCGTGCGCCAGCCCGGCCCAGGCCTCGCGGTGCACGCCCTAGGCGTGCGCCCGGTGCTCGCCACCGCAGCCGCGGGGGGTGGACCTGGTGCGCGCTTCTGCCCGTGGGCGGCCCGGCCCATGCCGCAGCGGTCTACCGCTGCGGCGTGCTCCCGGTCTGCGCCGCTGCCGCCTTTCGTCGTGGACCCGGTCCACGCCTGGACCCGTACACCAGCTTTCAGCCTAAGAGTCCATAAGCTCCGTTTTTGGCCCGTTTCGCTCCGTTTTTGAGTGTTTTTGACCGCGACGATGTTTTTAACAATAATTTTTACTGTAGCTTTTTTGGGCACAGGGTGGGAGTGTTTGAGCTGGAGTTTCCACACGTCTTCTTCTTCGTGTTTGAGGTGGGTACCCCTTAGAACCTCTTTGTGCATATTCTCGTTACTATTATGTTTATCATGTTAAGGGGTAGCGGGGGTGACGTGGACCTCCGGATTAATGAACGTCGCGGTGGGAGATTGGACGGAAAATTCGCCCTCTCCGAACAACAGTAGGGTTGTTCGGGGCACACTAGCTATGAGGATGGCGACCGGTGCGACCAGTCGGAAGTCGGAAGGTGGGTTCCTCTTTCGACAGTTCTTGAGTCGGAAAACGAGGGTAATTGGTAAGAGCAAAGGTTTGACATGTTAAAATATTGCTAACCCCCATATTTTGCTTATGTTTCACTGTCATCATATTTGTGGCGACTGAGGGTCACGGTGCTCGAGGATACATCCCGTTGTGGGGAATTTTTTCGGTGTTTTGAATTACGGTATTGTGGGAAAGGTGTAAGAGTAAGTAGTTGCATCATTTAATATTGTTAACTTTCGTTATCATTTATCATATGCTCTTATCGATGTTATAGCGACCAAGTGTCGCGGTGCCCTATATTATGTATGTGTATGTGGGTTTTCATTCTGTGGTTTAGTGTCGGGTTTCGAAAACTGTAAACATTGTCAATTACTTGTCTAACTGTACTGATGTTTGGTGATCTCTATGGTTCGTTACTATCGGTTTTGTCTTGTGTACTTGGTTATGATGCTCGAGGCTGCAGCACGCGTACCCGCGGTTTGGCCACCGCAAGGGTGCGCTTTTTCAAAAAAGTGGTCTATGACCCGTGTACCCCACGAGGTGACGTAGTGGGGGCCCTCCCTGGGCGAGGGGGGTTAGAGGCGCCAAGGTGTGAGCGGTGCGACCCATCGAGGTAGGCGCCTGGCGTGGTTTACCGATGTGGTTGCTCGGTGGTGTACCGATTTGGTTGCTCGGTGGTGTACCGATGTGGTTGCTCGGTGGTGTAGGTACTCGATGGGGTTGCCGGGTCCGGATTAGGTTATGCAGGGGTCGTGTTTTGCCCTTTGAGGAGGGCGGTTGCTCTGGATAGTTTTCACGGTTTGCTTTAGTTACAGTTTTCCTACATTTCATCTTTTATACCATGTGTCGCTGATTTCCCACTTTGTGACAGGATCTTTCAGGGGTGAGAGCTAGGACGACGGTGAGGCCGTGGCAGTAGCACTTTTGGTCCTTCAAGGTCATAGACTGTATTTACTTCTTATTATGCGCATTTTATTTCCTGTTAGTAGCTTACTATGTGGATTTCGATACCCTTGTGGGGTCGGTGTGGATGTTGGAATCTTTGTCATACCTTTGTCGATGGATGTTTGCTTTACTATCGGAAAGTTGGCCGTTTTCAAACTAAAAAGAAAATGAAAGAAAACATTGTGAAAAGGGTTTGAAAAATATTGGTGTCGAGTGGGCACCGTTTTCAAAACTCTGTGGATTTATGGGTTTCGAAATAGTTTTGGAAAACACAGGTGTCGAGTGGGCACCATTTTCAAAACCCTGTGTATTTATGGATTTCAAAACGACTTTGTAAAACCTGGGTGTCGTGTGGGCACCGTTTTCAAAACCCTGTGGATTTATTGTAGTGGTCCAGGATTCCGTATAGTTTTTCCGTGAATCCTTGGTGTGAAACACCTATTATTGGTGTATTAGGCCCACAGTGCATCAAAGGGATGCTACGGATGGACCCAGTGTGGTATTTACTGTTGGTTTGGCCTTCGGAGGTATTTGCCGAATTTTAGAGAAGGCTTTGGGCCAAACGGAGACCGTATTTGGATTCAACACGGAAAAACGCTTGAAAACGGCTATTTACTTATTTATTTTGGAGTCCGGATGCCCAAAAAGGACCCCCGAAAGTTTTCTGCGTAAAATGGTGCATAGGGGGAGCTGTGGACCGGCCGGGGACACGTGGCAGGCCCTTATTGGGCCGGCGAGCCACTCTCGGTCCACGAAAAAGGCCGCGGTGCACGGTGGACTGGCGGGCCACGTGGCGGCACGCTATTGGCCCGGTGTAGTGCGCTTGGCGCGAGGGGGCAGGCGCGGGCAGCTCGGGCAGGCCGGGCAGGTGCGGCGCGTGCGCGGTGCACGGTGGACCGGAGTGCGCCACGTGGCGGCCCCGGATTGGTCGGCTCATGTACGCGTGGCGCACGCAGAGCTGCGCGGGTGCGGCCGTACGCACGTGGGCGCACGTGGGCGCGCGTGGGCGGCGGCGGCCGCCGACAGCCGTGTCGGGCGGGGGCCACGTGTCGCCGCGCCATTGGCGGGCGCGCCCACCGCGCCGCCAATCACGGGGGACATGTGGCGCTTCCCCGTTGGGCCGCACGGCTGCCGCCTGTTTGGCGGACACGTGGCGGGCCCTGGGCCGGGTCGGACGGACGGTTGGACGGGGTGGGATCCCGTGTGCGGGCTGGGCTGGGCCGGGCCGCACTGTGCGCGCCCGGAAAATCCCGGGCCGGGCCGCACTGTAGCCGCCCGAAAGTGGCCGGGCCGCACTGTTTGCGCCCGAAACTGGGGACAAGTTGGGTATTATCCCAATTGTTTTTGTGGGCCTATATAAAGGCCTCCCCTCTCTTCTTTTTCTCTGTTTTTCGAGAGATAGAGAGAGAACCAGAGAGAGGCCATTGAAGAGAAGTTGTTCCTCACTGATTTTTCTATCTCGTGGTGCGTTCCCAGAATTTCTGGAAGTTCGACAGTGGCGATCCGGATTTTACAGTGTGCCTCGTTTTTCCCCAATCTTGGCCCGTTATCGTCGCATTTCAGTCCGAGGAGTCCCCTGCGCAGTACAGGAGTCCTTTTTCGACGATTTCTTCGCCAGTGTGTTCCTAAGAGGTAGGGTTTCGTTTTTCGTGTTGGTCGTTTCTCTGGATTCAGATTCCTTGGCACGATTCCCGAGGTGTTTTGACCCCCTCTTTTGTGTTTGGGTTTTTGGACAGCGGCAACTTTGACGAATTGTTTCTCAGCATAGGAATATCAGATCGAGGCGATTCAAGAGTCGATTTTGGGCTACTTTTCGCGAGGAACGCAACCGTGATTTTTCTGAGATTTTAGGAGCTCGGGACAGAGGTGAAATTCCTCGTTTTGCGTGCTGATTATAAAAACAGCAAATCTGTTTTGAGACTTATAGTTTTTACATCGTGTACACTTATGTGATGTTGTAGGATACTGTTTCAGCTGACGGTGTGCTTAGAGGACAGCGGATATTTTCTTGGTGTGTTGTGCACGCTTTTCGAGGTGGGTGGTTGTTGCTTACCTCATTTCTGACTATCTCACTAGGAGTATTAGAGACTCCCGACTTTAAACTGATAATCGGTACTTTTAATCATGAAATGCATAAGTAAACCCCACAAATAATATGACAGCTCATTTATGATAAACTGGGACACTGTTGTTGGACATATGCTGTAACCTATCATCGCATGCTAAAGTCTTATCATAAAACCATCTTTTTCTGAATAAATATTCAATACTTTCCTTCTGTTTTTAAATGCGAACCTTTGCATGCTTGTTTGGACATCTAGATGGGCTACTATTTACTGCTACACTATCTTTGGGACTTGACTTAGGAGAAACCATGTTTCACTATTCTCCTTCGCATTCGGATATATGTTGCTCGGTTTGAGCAGGGTTTGGGATAGTGTAGTTGAGGCTTGAGTCTGGGACAGGTTTGACTCGATTATATATATTGTGGGGCATGGTAGTAACCGCGGACTTGAGGCGGTTAGCCAGCTGTTGATTACTTTATCAGATTTTGGACTTATAGGGTGTTACGGCGACCGTGGATATTAGGCGATTGACCGGATGTTCACTTATGCATCAGATTGGGTTTCAGATTTTCTTAGTGGATGGTGGTTCCCACTTGTGATTACTATTGCATCTGATTGGGGATCAGGGTTACTTTAGTGGATGGATATTTCCCACTTTGATCATAGTCATGATCCAGTCCTGCTATTGTGAGACATTGGTTACAGAGATGCTTGATACAGAGATACTTGATACAGGGATACTTTACATACTTTACTCGTGTGGGTTGCTCCCCTCGAGTGCCACTCCGGAGTAGGCTTTACACCGTGCCGAGCGCCGGGCACCTTGATGAGTTGCGAGTGATGACAGAGCAGGCAGTGCCAGTATTTCCTGGCCCTTTGATTGGGTTTCTTTGGGCAGTTAGCTTTACAGTTGCATATATACAGTTATCTGTTGGCACTGCATTTAGAGGCTTAGTAGTGGTAGATTCCTTTTTCAGCAGTCTTTATTGCATACCACTGTTCTTTCCTTTTCGCCTCTTATAGTCCTAGTGGGTGTGTCAGTGTTTGAGGTTTTACCCACTAGGGGAGGCTACTGGTTTATCTAGTAGTTCTCACCCCCATTGTTGTTTTCTGTCCTTTTTCCCTGTGTTTTACAGAGTCGTCTGTGGGAGCTGCTGGGCCTTCAGCGGCAGATCGAGGTAAGAGGATTGCGGACTAGCTAGATCATCTACCCCGACTGTGAGAGTAGCTGGACTTTTATTGTACCCCTTTTGTATCTCAGACTACATTAGTTTACTTTTGGGACTGATTTTAGCCAGCTGGTTGTATATTTATGGTGAGCTGGGAATATATTGTACTTTTATGTCAGCTTGTAGTTTATTTCAGTCTGAGATTACTTTTAGTTCTATTAGTTCGGCTCTGTTTATGCTCTTTTATTGTATATTATCTATCTGAGCAGGTTACCAGCGCTTCGTGTACATGGAAAATTTCGTGTGCACGGCGGATCTGTTGGCGGGCCCGGGTTCTGGTTCACACCCGGGGCGTGACATTTATCATTTCCAAAATAAATCGGCCTATTTGTTACTTGTAGAAAAATGGTTGTATGTGCTCGATTGTCGATCTAGTATGGTTAAAGTGATGTGTGTATGATTGTTGTAGTCGGGACGCCGTGCAGATACAAAGGAGACTCTGCCCGTTTGCAGAGTGAATTTGTATATGCGGCGGGTCTGGGCACGCACCGGGGAAGAACGGTTTCAAAAAAAAAATATATGCAAAATTGAGAGCTAAACGGTGACGTTTCTTCCGCGTGTTTAAAACCCCCGGGGCGTGACACGTCCTCTTGTGGATGTGTGGCAGTAGGTGGGCGCAGGTTTGACTGGACCCCATATGGCAGTCACTGTGATTGGGTTGATTGAGTTTTTGGGTTAGAGTCGATGCATCATTTTCATCTGTATCACCCTTTGAGCATTGTAGATAGAGGCATGATAGCTGTAGACTCTTTCCAGCTTATCTTTCCATTATTATAGTTTTCCTGTTATCTTATGCCTCTAGTAGATTTAGTGGGCAAACCGTCGGGATTGGTGGCAGTACCCACTGAGAACTATTGTGGGATGTAGTTCTCACACCCGCTGTGGTGTTTTTCCCCAGGGACCTACTTTCCAGTTCCTGTTGCTCTAGTTGCTGATCCTTTTGTTGCTGATCGAGGCGAGGGAGTCGCGAGCTAGATCCCTACCTGTCTTTAGAGAGTAGCAGTAGCGGTACCCCTTCATTGGAGATCTATTAGTACAGTCAGCAGTTGGTTTATTTATTTTTACATTGAGGAAGTCGTGGAAAAATCCCTTTTGAATTTAAATACCGGATTTTAGGTTTTTGTACGTACAACGAAAATAATAATTAAATAATAAATAACCCTAATTGTTTTGGGAAAAAGATCGCATCTTCTTTCTTCTTCCTCGCCGTGCGTGCCGAAGACCGAGACCGAAAGCGTCGCCAATACCGGGGAGCGGATCCAGAAACACCACCGTCTGCGGAGATCGAGATCGCGTTGTCTTTTCCGTCGGAGCAAGGTTAGCGATCGTTTGCTCTTTTTTGTCGTTTTGATCGTTGGTTTGTTCGATGGTTTCGTTCGTTGGTTTTGTTCGTTGGCTTTCGTTCGTCGTTTAGATCGTTGGTTTCGTTCGATGGTTTTCACTCGTCGGTTTTGTTCATTGGTTTGATCATTGGCTTTCATTCGTGGGGTTGGTCGTTGTTTTCATTCGCTTGGCGGTTTTGGTTGGTGGTCCTGGCTAGGCAGAGTCGTTTGACGGTATGCAAGCCCGCAACGCCGTTGCCCTTGTAGCATGGCCGCCGCCGCCATGCCTTGTCGCTTGACGCCTCGCAGCCACGCCGTCCCCGCTCGTGTACTCAGTCTGCGTGCGCCGTCGCCGCTCGTGTGCTCAGCCCGTGCCGACACCGCAGCCACGCGCATTGCCAGGCAACAGCCACGCGCGCGCTGCCAGGCTGCACCGCTGCGCGAGCTGCCAGGCCGCAGCCACGCGCGCCCCGGGCCGCGCAGGCACGCACGCCAGCTTGCACAGCTGCCGCCCGCGTGTGCCCTAGCACAGTCGACGCCCGCGTTGCCCTAGCGCCGCCGCCCGCGTGTGCCCTACCGCAGTCGCCGCCCGCGTTGCCCTAGCGTAGTCGCCGCCCCGCGTGTACCCTAGCCGCGGGCGCCGCGAGCCCGCGCAGCCGCCGCCCGCGCGTGCCCTAACGCTCGGCGCCCGCTTCGTGCCTTGTCGTTGCGTAGCTTTCGTGCGCGCGCCGACCGCACAGCTTCCTCGCGCGCGCCGCGCGCGCCCCTGCAGCCAGCGCCGCGCGCCCCTGCTGCCAGTGCCGCGCGCGCCCTTGCTGCCAGCGCCGCGTGCCCCTGCTGCCAGCGCCGCGCGCTCCCTTGCTGCCAGCGCCGCCTGCCCCTGCTGCCAGCGGCGCGCGCCCCTGCAACCCGCGTCGCGCTCCCTCGCTACCTGCCTCGCTTGGGCAGCCTGCGTCGCCGCTCGCGCAGTCCGCTTGTCGGTGCAGTCCGCTTGACGGTGCAGTCCGCTCGTCGGTGCAGTCCGCTTGTCGGTGCAGTCCGCTTAACGGTGCAGTCCGCTCGTCGGTGCAGTCCGCTTGTCGGTGCAGTCTGCTCGTCGATGCAGTCCGCTTGACGGTGCACTCCGCTTGACGCAGTTGTTTTCGTTTTTCGTCAGATGATTTTCCGCCTGGTTGTTTTTCGTCGTGGACTTCGTCGAGGCAACGGTTGGAGCCTGGTTTCCATCAATTACCTCGTCGACAGTCGGATTGCGTCGAAGGTACGGTTTTGCAACCGGAGGGATTTTTGGGCACGGAGTTTTTCGTCGGTTTATTGTTTTGGGTTTTGCTGGGCATTGTTTTTATGTCCGGTCTTTTGTTTCACCACCAGAATTTTATCTATTATTTTCGGTACACCTATCGAATCCCCTTTTTTCGGTAAATTCGAGTTTTTGCACGGTTTTCATATCTTTTGACGTTAGGGGTATTGCTAGAATGTTTGTACCTTCCGGGTGACCGGTTGTCGCGGTATGAGGTCAAGTGGACCGTTTGTCCTTATCCGAACAATGGTAAAATTGTTCGGAGAATTACTTTGATAAGGTTTTGATCGTTGCGACAATCGGGACACCGGATGTAGTTTCTGTTTTAGGATAGAAGGGATTTTTGGTACAGCAGTCGGGACCGCTGAATTTGCCAGTTTGGGGTAAATTGTTGATTTGTGTTTTTAGATATTTTACTAGGCCCGCGTGTGGTGTTGAATGCTTAGGAGGGTCGCGGTTGCGGTCGTTTATCTTCGTTTCAGGTGGGTACACCCTTAGAACCTCTTTGCGCGTAATTTCGTTATTGTTATGTTTATCATATTAAGGGGTATTGTGGGTGACGTGGACCTCCGGATGAATGAATGTCGCGGTTGGAGACTGGACGGGCAGTTCGCCCTCTCCGAACAACGGTATAGTTGTTCGGGCATACTTGCGATCGGGACAGTAATTGGTGCGACCATTCGGAAGTCGGAAGGTGGGTACCTTTATCCAAAAGGAGGATGTCGTCGGTTGGAACGTATCGAGCTTTCCCCTTTTTCGTTATTGATGTTGGTTTACAGTTATGTTACTTATGAGTATGGTAGTTTTGGGTTTGAACAATATTATGAGTTGATGACTAACCCTTTGTTCTGCATGTGTATCGGCACTTATGCTTTTTGGAGCAACGAGTGTCACAGATGGACACTCGTTTTATTATGGTTACTATGCTCATGGCGCTTGCACGCACACCAGCGGTTTGGCCACCATGTCGGTGTACTTTTCCGGAAATGTGGTCTGCGGACCCGTGAACCCTACGAGGTGACGTAGTAGGGGCCCCTCGCGGTGATTTACGGAGCTGCACTTGTGTAGTGGGGGGTTTACATGCACTAAAGGTGAGAGCGGTGTGGTTTTCTTTTGCCTGAGGTCCCTAGACCGACATGGCAAGGTGCTCAGTTCGTTTCCTCGAGGATGATATGATTGATTGCAGGATGGGGTTATGGATGCTCTGGTTTTACGGTTTGATTTATTATCCTCATCTTTTTGCATCGTACTTGTAGTTGTGTTTTATCTCTACTCTTCATGTCACTGACTCCCACTGTGTGACAGGTTTGGTCGGGTCTGGGGATCAGGACGATGGTGAGGACGCTATTCGTTGAGGTGTGAGATTACTTCGGTCAGGTTCCTTTTCCTTCTTTGGTTTTTAGTTGGTTATTTCCTTTATGGTCGAATGCTGTGCATGTGGACGTGTTTATTGTGGATGGTGTGGATGTTGAGACAGACCTTGTGTTTTTGTCAAATGAATATATTTTATAAAGCTATGCCTTTAAAATATGGTTTATGGACGCGTCGGATGGATGCGGGTTTTCATACTTAAAAAGGGATTGCGAAAATGGCTTTAGAAAATTAAGTGTCGTGTGGGCACTGTTTTTTAAACCTTGGGATTTTATCCTTTTGAACATTTTAATGCACTATGTGTGCGCCGTTTTATGAAACGAGTTATTAGTATTTTCAAATCATACTCTGGCCATTGTATCTCTTAAGGCAAAGGTGGTTGATGTTTTCTTCGGGCTATGTGAAGTACATAAGGATGCCGTGCATATACAAGGGAGACCTTGTATATGTGGCGGGTCTGTGCACGTACCTGGGTGGGAGTTTTTTTTTTAAAAAAAAATAATAAATAAATAAAAAATAGGGTCGCTTTTCGCTTTTAAATTACTCCCGGGGCGTGACATAAGGCTTGTGAGACAAATCTCACATCCCCTAGTGCTTGTGAGTGTGCCTGAGCCTGACGAGAACTTAAAGGGGGACAGAATATGACACTCTAAAATTTAAAATAGTCATACATATGAGATATAATAGTGTTAAATTTTTTAATTTGGCTATATCATTTTAAGCGGTGGTTAGGCTCAAAAGGTTAAGAGAGTTAAGCGTATAAAGGCTAGAGTAGTTTTATGATGGATGACGCATGGGAAGCGGAGCATCACACTTATTTACTTAATTATTTATATATCATGGTGTATAATGTGATTTGCTATTATCTTCTTTACTTAACCTATTTTATTTTGTAGTTCTTTATTTTTATTTTTTAAAAAAATTATGACTGTTTATACTAGTAGTGTAAATCTAGTGATTTTTTTTAAAATTTAATAGTCAAATTTTTTATTTCAAATTTGTAATCGGTGAATGTATAATTTTCGTACTAAATCTATTTTTTAAGACATATTTTTTAATAAATTTAAAAATTAAAATATAAATTTTATTCCTATTATACCCATGCGGAATATTTATCAAATTCAAATTAACTAACTTTACTCTAAACAGGTACTTTGTATTTAACCTCCGCAGGTGATTTTCTAATAAGAGAATAACTGTGCGTTTGGCCTAACTTTTGAAAAATAATTTTGGATCAAAAGTAATTTTTGATTCAATAGAACATTGGACAATTTTATTTTTAAAATCAGATTCTGAATTTTAAAATTAATTTTTTAATTTTTGAGACTCAAAATCAGAAGCAGCTAAAATTTATTTTTCGAAATCTGATTATAATTTTGTACTCAAATTTTAAATTTTTAGTCTTATTTTAAATTCAAATTTAAATTTTAAATTTTAAAGTTTAAATTTTAAATTTTAAATTTGAATTTTTAAATTTAAAATTTTAACTTTTACATTTTAGTTTTCAAAATTCTAAAATTTGAATTTAGATATTAAATTTTAAATTTTAAAATTCAAAATATAAAATTTAAAAATTTAAAATTTAAAATTATAAATTTTAATTTTAAATTTTCAAATTTCAAATTTTTAAAATTTAAAATTTAAAATTTTAAAGTTTAAAATTAAAACTTATAATTTAATTTAATTTAAAAATTTAGAATTTTAAATTTAAATCCAAATTTTAAATTATTTTAAAATAAATTTAGAAAAAAAATAATTATTTGCAAAAAGTAAAAAAAATGTCAAACAGATTTACAAAATTACTTCAGAAAAATCTATTTCCATCCAAACTCAATCAAATACTTTATAGCTTTTAACCAAAAGTAATTTTGCAAACTAAAAATTAATTTAGCAATAATTATTTTTTCAGGGTTTAGACTGAACGAACCCTTAAATATTTCACAACTGAAATGTGTTATTATTCTATTGTTTCACCAAACAGTACCTAAAAAAAAAAAAAAAAAAAAAAAAAAAAAAAAAATAAAGCCAATATAGCAAGAGCAAGTTATCACTAGATATTTGTTCAAACATCCAAATTGTGCTTAATTAATGTATTGTGTTTGGTAGGAAAAAATAATAATTTTCACTATATCCAATCTTATTCCAAAATATATATATATATATATATATATATATATATATATATATATATATATATATATATATATATATATAGTCCGGCTAGAATACTATCGATAACACCAAGCAATTGATACTATCAAGTTTTCAGCCGTTGGATGAAAAGATATGTGGTTGGGATTATAGTGGTCCCCCAAAATTGTTACTATTCAACCAACTATCTAATAAATCCTAGGGGACTACGATCATCTTAACCACACATCCTTTAATCCAACAACTAAAAACTTGATAGCACCAATGGCTTGGTGCTATCTATAGTATTCCAGTCTAATTATATATATATATATATATATATATATATATATATATATATATATATATTATTTATTTATTTATTTATTTATTTATTTATTTCCTTAATAATATTAGTTTCTTATATTTACCTGTTGAATCTTTCTAAATCTCGTGCTAATTATCTAGCAGCTATTGATTGTACAACATTTCTCGTATCTGTAAGGTAAGCTTGAGAACCGATCCAATTAGAGAGAAGGATCTACAGATAAGCTTGAGAACCGATCCAATTAGAGAAAAGGATTTAAAAATGAACTTCTCCTGTGGAATCTTCCTTGTGGGATTCAAACTTTGGTCAAAGATGAAGAAAAACTGTGGTGGCTGCTATGACAAAATTGTTTTATGAACCTGCATACACCACATCTGTATAGACCTGCTAAGAGCAATAGTTTTTTATTAAGGAGTTTTTATTTATTTAATCTCGCTACTATTCAAAATTTTTAAATTTAACCTGAGTGATGAATATATCGTTTTGAACCTCAAATCCTAATAGTAAATCCTAAGGATTTGAGAATATTTGAAATTTTTTTAAAAAATTAATAAAAATATTTTGGTAGACTAGTAATATATTAAATATTTTAAAAATTTTAAAAAATATATTAAATATTATCTCTATTATTTAAATATAAAAAATGCGGTATCGTAGGAATAATGCTATGCTTACAAACTAATGCTGTGTCCTCAGTTGTACAGGTCATTATTAATGGTAGCCTCAATTTCATTTTCTTAGAGGGGCATTTGTTCAACTTTTAATTTTTTATTATTAAATAATTCTTATCAACTAAATTAAAGATATTGTCAAATTCATAAGTAAATTTAATAAATTTCTTAGCAAAGAAAACTAGAACAATAATTAGTGATAGCTAATAGATCGACCATTATATTTAACAAATTTTTAACTAAAATAATTATAAATACTCAAATCAAAAAAATTTTAAAAGGTGGGTGAGAATAGTACCTCTTTGCAAGTCATGCAATTTAATGATGAATATGGATCTTAGATTTATAAATCGATCAGACCTATCTCTTGGTGAATTATGTACAACATTTTTACAAATTAAATACAAACAATATGCAAGGATATGAACTACTACTATAAAATATAACTAAATTATTATTTTTTCCTTAAGTGGTAGAGATAAAAATTGGAAAGGAAAAAAAGTGTTCTACCCTCAAATCCTATGGGTATATAGAATTCAATTTAAAAAAAAAGGTTAAAATGATGTGAAGTTCAAATCAAATATTTTTTATTGGCTTATTAAAGATGTCAGTATTCTGTGAGTTAGGTTAGTTCGTGTCATTACGAAAAATTGGATTAGATGGAGTAATATTCGAAGTGACGTAAAATTGATTAAATCGAATTACAATCTCGAGATCCGTAAATACTGTAACTATATATTTTAAATAAATTAATTATATATATTATTAACAGTTAAAATATTTTAAAACAATAATTAATGTCAATAATTCTGGCATGCTACGAAATTTATGCACGTGCCAGAGGTATCGTTGGCCGGCGTGTGGGCTTCACGCTTCAGATGGTGCATGGCTGAAGTGGTGGACACAGTCCCGAGGAATTTTCTTTGGTTACGAGCGGAGGAGGTTCCGTGGGCAATTCAATGTCGTAAACACGTGTTGTACTACACTCGATCAGCACCACGCAAGTTCAATAAGCTCGATCTGTTTATTACTATAAAGACCCATCGATCAGCTCCTCGTACGCTCATAAATAACATATCAAGCAAAAGCAGAAAACAAAATTGAGTAGCTGCAAGAAATTAAGATGGCCTCCGCCGAAGTAGAGGGTGACAAATATCGCTCCTTCATTTACGGAGAGAGCGAGAAAAATACTGTGTGGAGAGATGGCGTTCCCCCAAACTATGATGTTGTGAACGAGCTCTTCGAAGAAGGAAGAACTCAGGTAAGATTACATATGCATATCTGATCATAATATATTTTTTTCTTTGTTTTGAATATTAATTGCTAATATATAGATTAATTCAACTTATAATTAATCTTGTATAAAATGTTTCTTAATTTTGTGCAATTCTTAATTAGGAATGGCCTGTGGGATCTGTTGAAGAGAAGGTACAGCGCCTTGTGAAGACTTGGGAGATGGAGATGGTCCACAAGATAAGACCCCAAGACTGGAAAACCATTAATCCGGAAAAATTCCGATTCAGCGTTAATGGTACACATGACACATACGCAAAAGTCAATATAATATCTCTCTAGATATTGATGACCAAGGATTTTTCCGAGGCAAATTCGATTATAAGAAGACCTCTGAATCGATAATCACTGTTAAAGCATGATTAAAAATATTCAAATAATAAATTTTTTTTATATAAAAAAAAAAACTTTAATAGCTGCTCTAGGAATTAATAAGCAAAACATTGTTAAATTTGATCCATAAGCACTAAAAATTTGATATACACTTACGAAAGCGTAGATTTTTTTTTTTTGTTTTGAAACATAAATGGGAGAAAAGAAACTTAAAAAGTAACAAAAAGGAAAAAAAAAAAAAAAATTTACAGCAAGAAGAGATATGTACAATGTAAAAAAGTCATCAATAGTATTTTCATTTTTTCTAATTATTATGAAGATAAAAAAGGAACACGTACGTACATAAGGTAAAACTAAATTGATACTTAAGAATATATATATAAAAAGTTTACAAGTGCATGCAGGTGGAGAAGAGATAACAGCAACACAAATAGGGGAGAGGGGAGGGAGCTACAATGTGTTCCTGCAGACAACTTTGCCGCCGGAGCTGCGAGTGTTCGACCCGGAGAAGGAGTCGACAGAGTCGTCGCAGGCGACCTTCACGACGGCCTTCCCGCGCGGCTTCGCTCTCGAGATACTGCAGGTCTACAGCGGGCCCCCGAAGATTGTCTATAAGTTCCGGCACTGGGGCTACTTTGAGGGCCCCTTCAAAGGACATGCTCCCACCGGCGAGCTTGCACAGTTCATCGGCATCTCCATTTTCACTGTAAGATCATCTAAAACTTACGCTAATAAATTAAAGGAAAAAACTCTTTTGCACTTTAATTAGCTTGTGTTTCAATTATTCTCCTATATATTAAAATTTGCATCAATTTTAGTCGCTCACCCTTATCTATCTCAAATATCAATTTTCTTATATATTGATTCTATATAGCTTGTTGGAAGCGTAAAATTTTTTTAGTAACAATAGTTGAAATGGATATTTATATTAATATCGATTATTATGTAACCCAAAATCTAAAGATCGAAAATTTTAAAATATAAAAATATTTTATATTTAATTCTTTATTAATAATCAATAAGTAATATATATTTAATTACACAATCTTATGCGAACATATTTATTATGACCTCCAAATCTAATTACGTAATTTGGATAAACTCTATTTCTAACTAAATTTTAAATTAAATTTGAATTATTATTTTCAACATAATTATCCAAGGACAGGACTCGTGTAATTAATGATCCTACCATCAAATAAAAAAGATTTTCTGACTTACTAGAATTACTACATGAATTTGCTATTTATTGCATTATTTATTCAATTTATATAATTACACCCCACTGTATATATATATATATAATTACCGTAATTCACCAATTTCTTCCCGTGAAGTTTTGCATAAGAATTATATGGAAATTGCAAATTTTTAGAACTATTTGAGATGCAAGTATATGGTAAAAATTTATACAATTTTTTTCACAGTAATATATATATATATAAATGATTATTTCTTAGAGGTCCTAATTAACTTACGATACTGTAATTAGTCCTCTAATTAGCTTCATATATTTAATTTAATTTTCTTTGGTTTACTACAAGTTCACATCTTTTAGCCCATCAAAAAAATTATTATAAATCCAATGACACAGGGAGTGTTAAATATATCAAATATCAAAAACAGTACTTTTTTTTAATAGTTTAATCTTTTGGATTGGTCATGAACCTTTGATTGCTAGATCTGGACTTTATGATCAATCTCTCTTATCAATCATGAATTGTTGTGATACTCAAATAATTAATTAATGATAGGTTGATGATGAGAATCGGGTAGAGAAAGTGGAATTCTTTTACGAGCGAGGTGACTTCCTTTCGGACTTCCTCAAAGGTGCACCAATTGATACTACATCAACCGCTCAGTCGAGATGCCCTTTCTTGAAGTAGGGGCCTCAAAACAACAAGTTTGGAAAGCAAAATGAAGCAAAATCGATCTGATCATTTATGAATAATTAATCCTCTGCAAAATTACTTGAATTAGTTTCTTTTCTTTTCGTGCTTGAATAACTAGTTCTGAATAAGTTCGCCGCAAAAATATTACTGAAACGTACCTTTGAAGATCAAAATGTTGTATTGAGTTTTATTTACCTCATGTATGGTGTCGTATAATAAAATGAACGTGTTCGTATCAATCTTCTTGTTGCTCACTTGTTCAAACTATACATACATTTAAACAGGCGAAACTAGAGGAAGCAAATCAACCGTCCCTAATGCAAGTGGCAAAGGGTTTGGTGGTTG
Organism: Tillandsia fasciculata; assembly: GCA_029168755.2. Lineage (NCBI taxonomy): Eukaryota > Viridiplantae > Streptophyta > Magnoliopsida > Poales > Bromeliaceae > Tillandsia > Tillandsia fasciculata. The sequence goes on along the minus strand of CM054939.1, from coordinate 19,015,883 downwards.
ATACCCGAGACCCGAGTTCGAAGCCTAGTTGCTTCACATTTCCAGCTAAGTTTATTTAAAAAATAAACGAAGCGGTAGCATGCTACCTTTCTCTCAAAAAAAAAAACTAGAGGAAGCACTAGCTATCACTCTCCATGCTTGCTTTTTGTTTCTCTAAAAAAAATTTTAATTATATAAGGTAATCTTTAGTCAATTGCATGATGTACCAAAATCTAGCTATTGAACGTTGTGTGCATGGGAGAATGAATACGTATATTGTTATTTGAGATCTAGAATTGAACTACTATATTTTTAAAAATATCAAATCATTAATGCTTGTAGGTTTTTAACCTCTAGATGAAAAGATGTCGGGTTAGAATGATAGTAGGCCCTTTGAGTTTAGTTTGGTAGAATAACATGATTTAAGAAGTAAAATTAGCTAGTCAAAAAATAGATCTAATAGTAAAAAAATTATAAACACTAATTATTTAGTACTTTTAAAAATATAATAGCCAAGATTCTTGAGATCTAATACTATTACAAGTATATGAACAAAATATTTAAATCCTACCATTAAGTTTCTTAGACCAAACATTGAGATCCCATTGATAAGGTGGTGGGTTTAACTTAAAATAGTGATTAATTATGAAGTCCAATTGTGTGGTCTTAACCAAGTCTTATCTGTCTAGGTATGAATCAAGGTTGTGTTTTGTGACAAGATCTAGTGTAAAAGTATTCTTTGAGAATACTTTCATATAATTAGCCATTTCTATACAGAGAGTTAAAGCTATTTGTTTTGCAAATTTATTTCTTGAGTGTTTGGGTAGATGGTAATCAATGTTGGCAAAAATTATGTTGAAAATTAATTATCTATTACTGTAGTTGGTTATTAAAATATATTAACTAGCACAAGCACCCATTAATTTTTTTTTTAAGTGTTAATGCATAAATTTTTAAGGTTTTTGCTTCTCAAAATCTTCAATCTTATACTTAAAAAATCATAGTTAAATGTGCAGTTTTTAATTGTCACTATACGTTAGAATAAGTACCGATATTTTATCAATTACTGACTGTTTGTAAGAAATGTCAGCAAAATAATTGTCGACGGACTTTTAATCGGCACTTGCGAGTGCCACAAAAATCTGCCAAAAAAATTTTTACTTGGGACTTTTTTTTTTTTTTTTTTTTTTTTCTGGCACTTTAAATTGTTGCTAAAAATTATTTTTGTAGTAGTGAATTGAGCTGACAAAATTAATATTTTATTTATATTCTATTAAAAAATAAACAGTGAGTTAATAATAATAAATTAAAAAAATAAATTTAAATTTAAATTTTTGAAAGGATAAATGTAAAAGCTTAAATTTTATAAAAATATTTTTTTTTCTTTCGGTATGTTTACAGATATCTGTATGAAGTTATCCCAAAAACATAGCATTATTGGATGTATAGAGAGATTTTATTCCACAAGCATCCTATCTGGTAGGACTAACTCAGAATAAATTTTTCAAAATTTGAATCCAAAATCCGAATCCAAATCCAATAAATTTTAAAAAATTATTTTCAAATTCGAATTCGATCAAAAATATAAAACCCAAATCAATCCAAAAATCTAAATTTGAAATAATTTTTTTCCTTACTATATTTCAAAATATATTATATATAATTAAAATTTTTAAAATATAAATTTAAATATAACATCAAATATGCATATAAATTATATAATATAAAATAAGAGTAGGGTTTATATATTTTCAAAAATATAAGCCCAACTCTATTTATAATTTTTATATTATTGAATTTGCATTGAGATTTGTTGTATTATATTTTTTTTTCTTTTTTAATTAGACTTTATAATAGGACGGATCTCAATACAAATTTAATGATAAAAAATTATAAGTATAGTTGGACTTATACTTTTAAAAATATATAAATTATACTCATAAAATAAATTTGAATTTAAATTGGAGTTGAATTTAAATCAGATATACACAAAATTTCTATTTAAATTTAAATATGTCAATTATGTATATTTTATATTTAATCTAAAACTATATTATGTTATCATCATTAGATAAATTTACGAATTTGAATTCAAATAAAATTTGATTTAACCGTACCTACGGCGTTCCTAGGTGGGAACTAAAAATAAAATAAAATAAAATAAAATAAAATAAAATAGATCTCAATACAAATTCAATAATAAAAAAAATTATAAAAATAGTTCAATTTGTATTTTTAAAAAAATATATAAATTCTACTCATAAAATAAATTCAAATTTAGATTGAATTCGAATTCAAATCAGATATACACAAACGAGGGATGCTAGGTTAGGGGTGTACATCCTATCCCCCATCCCATCCCATTCTATTCTGGGATGGATATTATTTCACTTGTCCCCATACACCCATACTTATATATACCGTAGGCAAAATTTATATTTAAATTTAAATCTGTCAATTTTATATAGTTTATATTTAAATCTAAAATTATATTATTTTATTATTAAATAAATTCGGATAAAATTTGAGTTAAACCGTACCTACCGACGTTCCTAGCTGGGACATAGCACCACGTTTACCAATTTCACCTTTTCAGAGCCACGTGAAGTCGGTCGTTTCGTGTTTCCTTCGTACGAAGATGATGCCAAAATATCTTCAGTTTTCTTTTTATTCAACGAGCATTCATGGAACCCAAACACCACCGCTCGCGTCGCCGTCACCTCATTTTTTTTTTTTCTTTTTAGAGACAACTAAGACAAGTCCTTCAACATTCTGCAGCACAATTAGCGCCGCCCACTGCTCCCAAAAATAAAAAATAAAAAATAAAAAATTATGCTATTGGTTATGAAATTATAAGATGCTGCATTATTTATTATAATTTGGTATCTTAATATTTGAACTTTACTATTTATACATCCAATTTTGGATATAAATCTTACACCCCATCTATCTAAGGGTGAGATTTTTTTCATCCATCACTTCAAAGTGATGGGTAAAATTTATCCCATCCTAAAATGGGTGGGGTGTAAGATGTATATCCCAAATTTGATGTACAGTTATATATACCTTATTTTTAATTACTATAATTTAATTTTAGATTAAAATTATAAATTAGTTTAATTTAAATATCTATTTTTTAAAAAATTTAAATTGTATTATCTAATTTTTTAATTTATTTGATTTGAACCGTTGAACTGATTTTAAAATTTTAATATATTATTTATTTTTTAAAATCTAGTTAAATATTTAAATCAAAATGCTCTATAGTTTATTCCTCTTTAAATATAAAAATTATCATAATTATCCTACTATTAAAATGCCGACACCTTGTCCTAATAAGGTTAAATAAAAGATTAAATTGGAAAACGACAAAAGTTTTGAATGCATGGGTATCGTTGCCCTAACTCTATAAAAAATACTGGCCGTACACGCTCCTTGGTATCTCATTTATTTTATAAATAAATATTATTTTATAGATCACATCAATATAATCGACAAAATATATATATATATATATATATATATACTAGATGTACACCCTAATTGGGGTGTATATCTTACACCCACTTCATTCTGGGGCGGGGTGAATTCCACTCGTCCTATTGATAGGGCGAGTGGAGGAATACCCACCTCAGAATGGGGTGGATGTAAGATGTACACCCCATTTGGAGTGTACATATAACACTCCTTATATATATATATATATATATATATATATATATATATATATATATATATATTACTTATTGAATAAGGACTTTGCTAGGTATACACCCCATAAGCTGTGTATATTCTACATCCCATCCTATTCTGGAATAGGGCTTCTTTCACTGGTCACTTCGATGTGACCAGTAAAATTCATCCCACCCCAGAATGGAGTGGGGTGTAAGATATACACCCTTTATGGGTGTACACTTATATATATCCATTGAATAAATAGGATATATGTATGATTAGAAATATCAATGGATCAAATTCCGGATTAGTTTTCAAAATCTAAACCAAATTCGAAAATCAAAATTTGAATTTAAATTTGAATTCGAATCCGACAATTTTAAAAATTCATATTTAAATCAGAATCCAATTAAAAATACAAAATTCGAATTTGAACGCAAAAATTCAATCCGAAATAATTATTTTTTTTTATCGTATTTCAAAATATATTATATTAAATTTAAAATTTTAAAATATAAATTAAAATATAATATTAAATATTTATATATATTATAAAATATAAAATTAATGTAGATTGAGGTCATATTTCAGGTTCGAATTGGGTACCCATAAAATTTATATTTGAATTCAAATCCATTAGATTTTTATTATTGTATGTCCGTATTCAAAACTATATTCATTTAGAATCGAATAAATTCGTTTCGCTTGAATTCAAATTCTAATAAAATTTTAAATATTTATATCTATTTATATTTTTATGTATAATTTATACTATTTTTAGAGTACTGTATGATAGTAGTGCTCCAAGAATTTTTATGCATTGCATGGCTCAGCTTATGATTTACAATTTTTTTAGATGCATGAGTATTCTTACTTTTGTAATATAACTTAAGTATTCAAAAAATATGTAAATTATACATTTTATTAATTCAACGAGTGAAATTTTTTAAAATTATATAAACTTGATTGATAATGTGATGCCTTAATAATTTTATATCGGATATGAATGAAATTATAATTATATACATGAAAAGACAAAGACAATAGCAACAATAATTTATTGAGTGTCCAAAATACTTATAGACAAAAATTTATAATATAATAAAGTGTCAAAAGGGTGTGTGGCGAGCATGTTTCATTCTAGAATGTGCTAGAGATCTCTAAATCATAGACTATTTTGAAGCGAGGCGAGCACATTCCATTCTAAAATATGCTGGAGATCTCTCAACCATAGGCTATTTTGAAGCACCCACGTACCCTTGACTAAGACTCCTAAACTTCATCTTTTCGAAATTTAAGTGACTTAGTAAAAATAATAATAATAAATTTAACAAGACCACAAATTTTAATAAAATTTTTTAAATAAAATAACAAAAATAATTCAATCTTACAAGGAAAAATGCATAGAGATCCCCCCACAACGACGGGCATTTAGATATGGAATTCTCAATTATTATTATTTGCACACTAAATAAAAAAGGGGCGCAAATTTTATACCCTCTTATCTTAAATGCTAAAATTTTTAATTTTTTTAAAAAATTCTAGGATGAAAGAGTGTAAGATTTACGGTCTATTTTTTGTACTAGTAATAACTTAATCTCAAACAATATAATTTCTATTTTGTATAGTACAATTTAATCTCAAATAGTTTAAATAATTTAATTTTTGTCTGAAAAAATATAATTTTATTTTAAACAGTATAAATTTTGTCTCAAATGGTACAACTTAATTTGTTTTATACTTCTTTTCTTTCTACTTCTTAATCTTTTCTACAACGGCCATGACACATAATAGTTTTCTTAAAAAATATATATTTATTATTATTATTTATCTTCTCTTTTATTTTTATTTTTTTTATTTTTTTTTTGCTATCTTCTATATTTTTTTTTTGCTATCATGCCCATTTCCACGCTCTTTGTTGCAGTTGCTGTCCCCGCCTCGACATGCTATCCTTCTCCATTATATCATGAAATCTATCCTTCTCCATTATATCATGAAATCTTGCGGTACTCTCATTGTCGTCCACGCTATGCAATATATCACAGATTCATCTCCGTAATTTATGTCATATCCAAGCTGGCGTTGGATAAAAATATATGTAAGATAGGATAGCGGAGCACGACATTGATGTGGGGACGATGGAGGAGAAAAATAAATGAGAGAAAACGAGAAGAGAATGAGAGCACGAAATGACGAGGACGAGGGAGATGAAATGGGAGTGGAAGGAGAGAAGCTGAGAGGACGAGGGAGATGAAATGGGTGCGGAAGGAGAGAAGCTAACGAGGAAAAAAAAAAAAAAAGAAAAAAGAAAAAAATATATTTTGATCATTTATTAAAAATTAGTGCAAAATCAAATAAATCTAAAATTACCGTGGTTTTTGTAAAAATGCAAAACTTGTGGATTATTTTATACAAAAATGCCAAAAATAATTTGTCATAAAAATAATTTATTAGAAAATTATTTTATTATAATATTGTCACGCTCCGAAACTGCCGATTAATCAATCCTAACGTGCACAAACTTTTTGCTGAATGGGCAAGTCTCGCTTCATTCGAACAGAACGGTCAGTCCCCATTGCGCTTAACCAAAAAAAATGAAAGAATATACAATATCAGAGTATAAAACGATAAAATATCAAAAGATAATTTATTAAATCTAACGGTTAGGTTACAAAAAGGAAACAGACAGCCGAACCCTGGGCTCAACAAAACACAACTGAACACCAAACCCCAGAGACGCCCAACTAGATTCCTAGCTCTGCTCCTCGACCATGTTCCTGCTGCGATCGCGCGCCTCACTAGCCGAACCAACACCTGAAAGGAGTAAACCATAGGGAGTGGAAACTAATTAAAATTTTAAGCGGGTTCAACCACCGAGGAAAAATGTTCTACACTTGGCATACATGAGACATTCACAAAAGTTAACCACAAAGAAGCAACATATAAGAAAAGCAGCAGAGGTTAAAGGATGTGAGTTATGGAATCTAAGAATCTAAATAGGAAAAAAACCACCTAGAGGGGGGTGAATATGTGTAAATAATAAACTAAAAAATCTTTGTGTAAAAAATAACCCAATATGAAAAATAAATAAAGTATATAAGATTTTACCTGAAAAACTCTATCGCAGAAGTAAAAAACTACGGGACCGATCATACGAAAAAATCCACTAAGATTAAACACTCACAAGGTGATATAATGTAACACATGACTCAACCTTTTTCATACTCTCCAAGTAGATTTCTCCGCAGTCCACAACGCGCCTCGATCACACGATTTGCGTCCAACTTCGAATCCACGAAGTCCAACTCGAATCCATGACGTCCAACCGAATCCACGGTCTTCACCAATTTGGTACGAGTCGATCACACGAATGCGCCTAACTCTGAATCCACGAAGTCGATAACACCTTGAATCACAAGGCCACGCGAATCCACGGGCTGATATTCCTTTCGGAAATCATTATTTGTTTGTTGGTGGTGATGATATCGAATACTTAGATAATCATAGAAAGACAAGAAAATATTGTCTAAATATTCATCAATTTTATTCTACGAGAAATAAGGAGTTTGAAAAAATTTAGAATCAAATCGATCAATATAGAAAAAGAAACATAAAATAGAACGTGTTTTTCTTTCTTTTCTATATATGGATTATGTACAATTCCTTTTTGGAATACCCTAAAAGATGATTTTAGGGTTTATTTATAGATTAAAAACTTTTTGGAAAGAGATAAGAATCAAAAACTACATTAACAGAATTTTTTTCGCACGGCAGTCCGGACTGGACTTCATTTGATCCGGACTGTCGTCACAGTCAAGAAAATTTTCAGAAATAAGGTTCGGGGCTCCAACTGGATGGGTCTGATCCGGACTGATTCATGCGATTTAACAAAAATAATATTCGGGGTCCGGACTGGATAGGGGTTGATCCGGACTGGATTTTCGCATGAACCAAACTATGTTCGGGGTCTGGATTGGATCTATATGATCTAGATCCAGAACATATAAAATGCCCAATTTTTTATTTTTAGAACATAAAAAATATTCCAACTATTTCTAAACTATAAGAATGTATTTAATTCATCCAAAATATTTAGTTTAACGTACTTGAACATTTTGAATCCATTCTTCTTGATATTGATGCATGTGATCTTCAAGTCTTCAACTTCGATCTTCATGACTCAAAATACTTCATGAAATACGTCAATACAAAAATTCTTAACAATCTTCGCGATTTCGTGACAAAATATATAATCCACAAACAAACAGAAAAATAATTTTTTTGCTATTATCATACAACAAAAATACGCATGAACGATCCAAATAAATGTAAATACAAGAGAGAAACTTCTAATACAAACTCTAGACTTAGACGCAATTAGGAATGTTCAAATATTGTACTCTCTGCAAAAAAAAAAAAAAAATTCTTGACAAGAAGAAATTATTAGTACCTCAAAAATTTAATCAATAAGCAACCAAAAAGTTTACATTTTAATATGACATTAGATATCAAATATGCACAAATATAAGCATTCATATCCACATATCATTTCAAAGTTTCAAGCGGGCGTCGATATGGTACAACCGACGTTTCTGATGCCTCGGCAAGAAGTGCTGAGCTATTGCCTCAGAAAAGGAAGGCAGTAAAAAATATCGTCGGTACAAGAACTAGGCCGACGGTACGATCGTTTCTTAGGACCCCACACCCCTCGCACGGGGAAGTAGATATGGGGTGCCTATATTCGACCAATTGGAAAAGGTCGAGGTTTAGTAAACTCTCGGCCGGAGTAACCGAAGATACGGCCGAACATACGGACCGAGGATAGCTCAGTCACCGGCAGCATAATTTCGGCCGATGATAAGACGGCCGAAAAAGGGCTCCACCTGGGCCCGAAAGGTGAAGGCCGGCTAAGAAGGGTCGGCCGAGCGAAGTCTTCGGCTAGTATTAAGCTGAAGGAAAAAAGTGTTGGCTCACGAGGCCAAGGATGAAATAAAGTGAAGAAGCCGACGTAGGAGCCCGAGCTTCTGAGAAGAAAACGTCGGCGAAAGGCATGCTTCGGCTTTGCGTCCGCTATAAGGCCGAAATAATCAGTAGAGACTACGAGGCCATCTTCCTAGGTATGGTGAGAAATCGTTTCGCCTTCCCCAACTGTGTCAAAGGCGCGATTGATAGCAAGCCGGATCAATGTTCGGCTGGGGTGTCAAAATCGGTAGACATGCTGGTCGAGCAGTGGTTCACATCCAGGGGACCGGCCCTGTGGCAGGGGCTGATCATGACAAAAACCCAGAAGCGTCGGATCTGCAAAGAGTGGAATCCAACGCAAGGAACAATGGCGTGATGGCCCAACAGCTACGGCCGAACCCAAGGCGGGAACAGCTCTTGCATCGGCACCCAGTTGCGCCAATGCGGCATGGCCATGAGGCGGGAGGCTTTGCCATGCTGCCTCAGGAGAAAAACACCGATGTTTTGATTGGTGATGGCCAAGCCGACAGACAAGCCGTTTGGTTAAAGCCGAACGCTCACTTGAAGGCTCTAGAGACTGCAATAAGGTGCAGCCAGGAAGCACCAGAAGAGCAGCAAGGAACCGAGGTGCTTGCCAAGTAGGAACTCGGTAGGGTGGCGCGACGCGAGAGGTGGCCACCGAGAGATGACGAAGAGGTCCCTACACCATCTTCGCCCGAAATAGAGGCCTAAGAAAAGAAGCTGCGGACCGACATTATGTCGGTCAATGAAGACCCGGCGGGGATCAACATGGACTCCGCTCTACCGTTGTCTTTTAAGACAACAACGCCCCAAGAGGATACTGATGAACAGACCTCCGATGATGAGGGGTTGCCCGTAGCAGAGCTCTAGTTAACGGAGCACAAAATGAAGGCCAAGAGGGTAGTATTCGAAAAGCCATCGGCCTTTTAGACTCGATTTATAAGGTCGTTATATATACCGGCCTTGATAGAAGGGCGGCTGGTGGGCCGCGTCATGGTGGACGGCGAGGCATTTGTAAACGTCATGTCCTCCGCCTTCTTGAAAAAGATCGGCAAGAGAGAAGATGAGCTCAAGCCGACCGACACAACAATGACCGACTTCATCGGAGGCGGTTAGGTAGAAAGAGGGGTCTTGACGATCGAAATTACGGTTGGTTCCAAAACCCTGGGGGTCGTCTTCTTCGTGGTGGATGTTGCGAGCCACTACAACCTGTTGTTAGGGCGTGACTGAATTCATATCAACGAGTGCATACTTTCCACTCTCCACGGGAAGCTCTTCCAATGGGTGGATGATAAAGTGGAGGAAATCGCGGCCGAAGGGAGGCCGCAGCTCACGGATGTAAACATGGAATCAATTAACCATGTTAGTTGGGTCGATGAAGACCCCAATCAGATTTTATTCGTTCGGGTGACCGAGGAGGGAGTGCAGGTTAAACTCCTCGGAGACGCGAGCCATTTGGCAGTAAGCGATGAGCCGTCACAGTAGATCAAGTGGCACATCCACGACCAATAACCAAGGCCCCAACGGAACCTCGGGGGCAGGAGCTGACCTAAGTGGCCGATGAAGAACCCACTTCAGCTACTTCACCACTAGCCAAAGATTCGCTTGAGAGAACCGAAGAAGAGATGAAGAGGTCGTATGACAACCGGGTGCGAAAGAATGATCGTGGACATCGTTGTGCATGCTAGATTTTTTACGCAACTTCGACAATCACACGAACGACACATCAGGCGATTGCCGAGGGGGCGTTGTTGAGACCAAAATTTTCACCACCTTGGAAAGTGACACGTTGCGTATACCATCGGCTAAAGAAATCAGCCAACGGAAGAATGAGTCAACCGAAGAAAGATCCGCATCCCAGTCCAAACCGATCTCAGTCACGTGAGAACGCAAAACGTGATGCATGCTATCGGCTGAAGGCATCAACCGATTGGAAAAGCAGTCGATGAGAAGATTATCGTCTCATCCAGTAGCGATTTCGGCGAAAAAGGATCAAACTGTCCCGGTCAAACGACGAAGAAGGCGGAGTCAGAGTCAGCCTTCAACAAATCAAGCCAGAAAAGGAAAGCTCTGAAAATGAAGGGTACGAGATTTGGGGCGCGAATCTCGCAACGAATTCCAAAACGACAAGCGAATTCCAGTATTGGAAAGTGCCGAAAATCACGCTTCGGTGCCATAATTGGGGAATGAATCTGGACAGAAAGACAATTAATATCCTTTTGAGGGAAGTCGAGTCAAAATGAAGTAGTTACGAAATTTACGATGATTCCCCTTAGATTGCGCCGATTTCAAAAATCGGCGGTTAAATATCTTGGTTCGTGAAGTGTATAAATACCCGAGCAATCGAAAAAAAAGGGGTTAGGCAACCTCGTAAGTCCGGTACCACCACAGTTTCTTCATTATTCTAGAAGTAGGTTAACTTAACTTTTTTTTTTTCTTCTTTTTTACTGCTTTCTTAGGAGTAGGCTTAATTGTAATCCTTCTATCCTTTTTTTTCACTTGTATTCCCTTCTTTTATCAATATAAAGAGTAAACTGGTCATTCGGACTTATCTTTATTTATACATTTAGAGTGTAAACCAGCCCATTCGGTCGTGTTTTTATTTGCTTATTCTTGCATTTATAGTGTAAACCGACTCATCAGCCGTGTCTTTATTTGCTTTCGTGCATTTAGAGTATAAACCGGCTCACTAGCCGTGTCTTTATTTGTCTTAACGTTACAATCGGCTCATCAGCCGTATATTTATATCTCTATCCAATTTGACTATCCTAAGTCAAAACCGACGATACCTCTACACCCCTGTAAACCCGTTTCGGTTGTCCTCAGTCGAGCGGTTGTGAGAAGCTACCGGACTAGAACCCGGCCGAGCGGATCCCTCCTCGGCCCGATCGCTTGATTGTTGACACGCAGCGTATTTCGACACCTCTGAAGGGTCACCCAAAAGGATCGATTACGCGCAAGCCACATTTTGGTCCCAACAGGTAGTTGTACCCACTGAAAACCATTATTGTAGTTCTCACACTATATTTTATCGGTCATACTGAGCCAGCAGCGACAGAGAGCGAAAAGGGTATAGTATCATGGCTAGAGACCCTTCCATTTTGGACTCGGATAGAAGTACTCTTATACTGTTTAGCTAAGGGTTAAAAATAATAATAATAATAATATTTTGAGTTGTAAGAAAAGAAAAAAAAATAAATATAATAAATATGGCGAATGTATGTAATGGCTAATAGTTTTATATTTTTTTTACTTTTATTTCGCAAATCTTATATGAATTTGATTTTTAATTGAAACATTTTGAATTTAACTAATTGTGATGTTTTGGATGAAGAGAAAATATTCGATCTGTTTGGCAGGTTTGGACACGCGTTCGTAGAGTATTCATATTTGCAAGACGGAATGAAATATAATAATAAAATAATTTATTTTAAATTATTTTAAAATAATTAAAAATAATAAAATTTGATAGAATTAAAAAATTTTCATGAAAAGACAAAATAGGAAGGAATAGGAGGGAAAAGTTATTTCCGTTTGATGGCAGAGCCTACATAAGAATTTAACCGATTTTTTTTATAAATATTAATATTAAAAAATTTTAAAAACGATGAATTTTTAGTCATTAGATAGAGACGGTAGAAGATTACAAGTCTAAAATTTATTGTAGATATAGCATAGTCAAAATATATATATATATATATATATATATATATATATATATATATCAATCACCTCTTCATTTTCCTTGGTACTGTGATGCGGCCACCGTAGCTTTGTCGAGCTTGGTGAAGGCCAGCCCGCCTTCGTCGCACTCGAAGTCGTCGTAGCGCCTGAACATCTCCGCCACGAGCAGGCACGCCGTGTCCACCACGTAGTCCTTGGCAGCGCACTGCTTGTTCTCCGCGGTGGGCCGCCCGGTCTCCGGCCCGTTGGACCAATACAGATACTGAAGCAGCCCTTTCCCCCCCTCCCCCGTGAACCGCTCCGGCACGAAGGACTCGGGGTCGTCGAACACCCGCGGGTCCCGCATTGCCGCCGGCTGGTACCCGCACAGCAGCTCCCCCTTGGCCACCCGGAAGGCGGCGTCGTGGGACCGTAGCACGAAGTCCTCCCGCGCCCGCCCGAACTGCAGCGGCACCGGCGGCTTCATCCGCAGCACCTCGTACACCGCCGACCGCACCAGCTCCATCTCCCGCACCGCCTCGAACCCCAGCTCCTTCGACTCCAGCACCCGTCTCGCCTCCTCCCTCAGCTTCGGCCGCAGGCCCGACTTGTCGCTCCCGATCGACGCGATCAGGAAAGGGAAGAAGACGGAGAATCCCCCGAAGGCGTTGAAGCCGAGGACGAAGAGGATGTTGTTGATGGCCTCCTCCTTTTTCAGGCCGTACTCCGTTTCGGCCAGCCGGACGACTTCTCGGCCGTGCTTCTCGACGAACTCGTAGAGCTTGCGGTAGTCGCCGCTGACGAGGGCGAAGGGGAAGGGGAAGGAGTGGAGGAGGAGCTCCTCGAACGGCTGGGGAATGGCCCCGACTTTCTGGGTGGGGAGGAGCTGCAGGGCCAGCCACTTGTCCAGCATGGCGAAGCCGAATTCCGCGATCGTGGGATCGACCGACGGGTCGGCGCCGACGATGCACTTGCAGAGGAAGGAGAATATGCACTTCTGCAGAGGGATGACGAAGTTGGCCGGCTTGTTGCCTGCTGAAGACTGCACGTCGGACTCGACGGCAGATAGCATGGCGTCGAGGCTGCGCAAGAATTCCGAGGGCCAGGCGCGGGCGTTGCGGCGGAGGAGGTCAAGGCAGAAGGACTTGACGCGGGCGTGGGCGGGCTCGGTGGGGTCGAGGTAGACGACGACGCGGGTGCCGCCGGTGAAGGCGAGGCTGGGGGTGTAGGGGCCGACGAGGACGTTTCGCTTGTCGACGAGGGAGGCGTCGAAGAGCGCCGCGAAGGAGGCACAGTCGAGGAGGGCGACGACGCGTGGGTCGACGCCGACGAAGAAGGGGAAGGTCGGGGGCATGTTGGTGCGGAAGACGGTGCTGCCGTGGGCGGCCATGCGCCGGCGGAAGAACTCGTCGGGGCCTTGGAACCAGAAGTAGTCCAGACGGTCCTTCAGAGGGCCCAGCAGCGGAAGGCCGTAGCTGCCCGGGATCGGCCGCGGCGGCCCCGCGCTGGCGGTCGTCGAGGGTGATAGTAACGTCGGTCGCATGGCCATCGATGCCGTAGTTATCATCATCTTTCCGATCGGTTTTGCGCTGCTACCTAACCTACTGTTAATCAATCGTCCAATATATATACAAAAGAGCAATGCTAGTAGCCCTGCAATCAAGATAAGGTTGTGCTCTTATAATAATGGGAAATGCTCATCAGCATGGGCTAACTTCTCTCCACTAAACTTGTTATTTTTCTTTCTTCCTAATGCTTTTTTTAAAAAAAAAATAATAATAATAATAACTTGGGCAGCGAAGATTACAAACTAGCATTTCTCAATGAATAATTTATATGCCTATTTGGGCAATGCTATCATACACCCCAAAATAGAATGTATGATGTATATTTTATCTATTCAAAGATGGAATTTGTTTTACTGATTATTTTGATGTGACCACTAAAATTTATTTTATTCTAAAATAAGTGGGATGTAAAATGTACACTTCTAAAAGAATGTACACTTATATATACCCTATTTATAATAGACGTATGTCATTTTTCTTTTTTCCTAACGCAATTTATTTTTAAGAAAAAAAAAAAATACTTGTGCAGGGAGGATTACAGCCTAGCATTTCTCAATGTATAAATTTATGGGCGATAAATTTATATACAAACTTATTTATAGGACGTAATTATTTATAGGACGTAAATTTTATGTGTAAATTATCCAAAAGTTGCAATTTATAGGATGGGGTGGGGTATAAGATGTACACCCTAAGGGGGTGTACAGGTAGCAAAGCTCTAAATAAAATAGAGTTGAAATAAAAATATATTTGTACCAAAAAATAGAAAAAATATATTATAATTTACTCATTGCGATATGCTACGAAAACGAACAAAATATTTTTTTATTATACTTTTTCACAGTACATAACACAATTTTTATGCAATTTACGAAAATAAACAAAATATTTTTTTCATTATATTATTTTACAGTACATAACACAATTTTTATGTAATTTACGAAAATAAACAAAATATTTTTTTCATTATACTTTTTCACAGTACATAATATAATTTTTATACAATTTCAAATACAGCATTAGGACTAGATTCAAATAAATAAAATAAAATTTAAAAAAATATAAAAAATATATATTTTTATTTTTCAATAGAACTATAGAAAATATATTACAATTGATATACATAATACAATATTACATATAGAAATAAATAAATGTATTTTTTTTTGGAATCTTAAGTATTAATAATCTCACCAAATTTTTTTAGTAATAAAATTCTAAAAGAAAATTATAAATCTTACAATGGATAGATTGTAAAATATATTTCTATATACAGAAATATACATTTAGTATTTTTCAAAGTTATTATTATTTTTTGAAATTCTTAAAACTTAAAGAAAGAATTGTACAAATCCCTCAGTGTAACATTTATACCCAAAAATTCAATGTATAAGTAGTAATTTTTTGCTAGCTTTTAACCAAGGGAAGCAGAACAGAATAAAATGCAATAGGAAAGACATATTAACTTTGCATGAATATAAATCTAGCTGCTCAATTTAGGTCGTATTTATTATCTTTGCTTGTCAAAGTATAATTTTAATTGATAAAATATTATTGGTTGATTCAATTTATGATCTTTAATTATTTTTATATTTTATCTTAATTAAATTCTGATCATTCAAATTTGTATTAATTTTAAATAAATAGATCACGTGCGTCAATTCTAATGTAGTGCGTTTTTACTTTTTAAAATTTTTCAAATTTTTAGAAAAGCTTGATAGAGTAAAATGCTGAATGCTTCAAAGGAGACAATCGATATCATAATGCATCCAAGTGAAGGTGATTGTAGATGTGAAGGAGGTTGATAAGATTGGGTGTGCGGTGGTGATGGACACACTTGGAGAAAAGAAAACAATATTTCTATATACTATAAAAAAAAAAATTGTGTAGCAGTATTGGACACACTTGAAGAATATAATATTTTTATATTTTAAAAAATATATATATTTTATGGGAAATACTTTTTGTACCTTCTAAGTGAGTTGTACATTTTATAACCCATTCATTTAAGGATAGGATAAATTTTATCGGTCACTTCGAAGTAACCGACAGATTAGTCCCTATCTTTGGATAGGGTGTGGTATGTGATGTACACTCTATTTGGGGTGTACAAGTAGCACATATTTTATATTTTATTAATTTTAAAATAAAATAAATTTTATTAGTTATATTAATGTGATTTATAAAAAAAAAATTTATTCAAACATTTACACATCTAAGATAAAATTCATTGATAACATTACTTTTGATTTATATATAAAAAAAAAAATATTAAAAAATTTACACATCTAAAATAAAAAAAAAATACTTTTTGTACATCCTAAGAAGTGTACATCTTACACTCCATCTATTCAAAATGGAGTAAATTTTACTGGTCATATCGAAGTGATTAAAAAGCCTCACCCTTAAATAAATGAATTATGTATTATATATTTTATTTTGGGGTGTATGTGTAGCATACACTAAAATAAAATTCATTGATAATATTACTCGAAAAGAGGTGAGAAAAAATAAGAATGACAGAATTGAAAGTTGATATTGACCCCTATTTGTCGAAAAAGGCATATAGCCATTAATGGCCAAATATATATATATATATATATATTTTTCTTGCAGTATTTGTAAAGATACATTTTAAAGAAATAGGATTAAGACCTGTTCGGTCTAAATTTAATTTTTTTTAACATAATTAATTTTAATTTGAAAATTTAATTTTAATTAAAAAATGTAGAGTATTTGAATAAATCTAATACAAAATAGTTTTTAAGTAATTTTAAAAAATTAATTGGCAATTTTTTTCTTATTTTTTTACTATTTACAAATAATAAATTTTTTTTTGTCTGAATTTTATTTTAAAACTTGAATTTAAAATATAAATTTGATTTTAAAATGTTAAAAATTAAAATTTAAAATCTGAACTAGAATTTAAATTTGATACTTGAATTTACAATATAAATTTAAAATTTGAAAAATTAGAATTTTTAAATTTAAAATTTAATATTTAGAATTTTAAAATTTAAAATTTAATATTTAGAATTTAAAAAAATTAAAATGTAAAATTTAAAAGTTAAAACTTAAAATTTATAATTTGAAATTTAAACTAAAAATTTAAAATTTAAAATGTTAAAAAGATATATTTCATATTTCGAATTTCATATTTCATATTTCAAAATTTAACTTTTATCTTAAATTTGAAATTTGAAATTTAAACTTTTGAAATATATAATTTAAAATTTAAGATTTAAATTTGAAATTTAATATATAAATTTAAATTTTATAATTTAAAATTTAAATTTTAAAAGTTAAAATTTAAATTTTAAAATCTAATTTTAAAATTTAAATTTTAATTTAAAAGTTGAATCAAAAATTAAATTTGAGCTCAAAATCAGAATTAGATTTCAAATGACAGATTTTAACTATTTCTAATTTTAGGTCTCTAAAATTTAAAAACTAATTTTAAAAATCATAATTATATTTTAAAAAATAACTTATCAAACGCTGTATTCACAAAAAAATTACTTTTGATCCTAAAATAAAATTTGAATTTAGACCAAACAACCCTTAATTGCACTATTCAA
Organism: Tillandsia fasciculata; assembly: GCA_029168755.2. Classification (NCBI taxonomy): domain Eukaryota; kingdom Viridiplantae; phylum Streptophyta; class Magnoliopsida; order Poales; family Bromeliaceae; genus Tillandsia; species Tillandsia fasciculata. The sequence goes on along the minus strand of CM054939.1, from coordinate 18,998,437 downwards.
TCCAACTTTTGTAACTTTTTTCACTTTACTTCTCAATTTTCTTTTTATAATTAAATTTTTAATTTTAAATTTGTATTGTAATTGTTAAATATAAAAATATAAAAAGAGCGATTGTTTCATTTTCTACCTAATCCATACCATATTCTATTTTATTTATAGATTTTACTTATTTTTTATATTTATTATGTAAAATTTTAATATATATTTCATGACTGTTTACAACAAGATTAATTTTTTAGATAATATACTATAAGAGCAGAAAATCATTAATGCAAGTTTTATCGAATTTTTAAACTTACTTATTTATTTTTATTTAATTTATATAAATATTAATTATTATTTAATTAATATTATGTATATATTAATTAATTAGATAAAATATTATTATTTTAAAATATAATTATTCTTATTTTTTTTTACTATTTTTACTTATTTTAAAAAATAAATCAAATAAAATTTCAGGTATACTAAAAATAATAATTTTACAAATCAAACACTATTTTTTTTATTTTTTATTATTCTAAAATAACAAGTTATTATAAGAATAAAAAAATTTATTCTCAACTCATCATTTTCGAACAGTTTAAATATACACCCCTTTAGAAATGTACATCCTATATTCCATCCTATTCTAAAATAGAATGAATTTTACTCGTCACTTGATGTGATAAATAAAATAATATTTACCCCATAAAAAATATAGAATGTACATCCTTAAAAAAATAGGGTTAATTACATACATGTCCCTCCAAATATGTCGAATTGTAAATATATCTCTGCAAAATTCGACTTTTCATATTTATCCCTTCAAAAATCCAAAGTTCTTCAAATATGTCCCTCTGGTTAATCTCCGTTTGAAATCTGTTTATTTTTTAACAGATTCGATGTGAAATGACTTTTTTGCCCCCTTACAAATATATCCCTCCAAAAGCAATACCATTATACTTGTTACAAAAATACCGCTCTCCAAAAATCATAAAATTCTATCATCAAAATAATCCCTTTTTTTTTTTTTTTTTTTTTTTTTTAAGGTATAATATGGAAAGGGTAAATATGTAAATTCAAATTTTAATCTAACCAAGGTTAAGCATTTAACCTAGGGTTAAATCAACTTTTTTAACAGAGATGGACGGTAGGGGCATATTTGAATAACAGTAGATTTTTGAAGGGATAAATATGAAAAGTTGAATTTTGCAGAAATAAATTTGTAATTCGACATATTTAGAGAGACATATATGTAATTAACCCAAAAAAATATATACCTTGCATCCTTCTTTTCGAACCAAACAAGCCAAACAGTACGTATCTATAATTTTTTTTTTTTGTTAGATAAGGGACAGCTGGGACGTTCAATTTGGCAATATTTGCCTGAGAAATGCACGGCCCTCAATCGCCACACGGCCCTCAATCGCCACGTTTTTTTTTTTTCCTTCCCACTCGTGTCGTTAGCAAAGATATTTCTAAAGAGACTTTACTTTTTTACATAAATTATAAAACAAGTCTGTTTGGATCAGGTCAGTGAATGGAATAAGAAGAATATTCTCTATATCCTTCTAAATATACAAAAAATAATAAAAATATTTTATTTTGATATTTTTGATATATAACAAAAATTACTGTTTTAACAGTAAAATCTTACTATATTTTACTTTTCTAATTTATTCCTAGCACACTATCCAAAGCCAACTTAATTTTATTTTTGATTTTGATTTTATCTTATTTTTTTGTAAAGCTTTAATCTATTAATTAAAATAAAAAATTAGAATTTAATACATAAAAAATTAAAGTAACATATTAAATTAATATATTATTTTAATAAAATATAATTTGATTTAATTTGATTTAATTTGATTTTGTTTTTGATTTTAATTTTATCTTATTTTTTGTAAAGTTTTAATTTATTAATTAAAATAAAGAAATTAAATTTTAACAAATAAGAATTTAGAACAAGTAATATATTAAATTAATATATTATTTTAATAAAATATATTTTAATTTTAATTTTGATTTTATCTTTTTTTTTTATGTAAAACTTTAATCTATTAATTAAAATAAAGAAATTAGATTTTAACAAATAAAAATTTAGAGCAAGTAAAGTATTAAATTAATATATTATTTTAATAAAATATGCTTTGATTTTGATTTGAATTTTATTTTATTTTTGTATGTAAAGCTTTAATCTATTAAATAAAATAAAAAAATTAGAATTTAACAAGTTTTATCACATAATAAAACTTGAAGGCAAAAAAATTATTTATCCCAACTAAACCTCTTTATTTATTTTATTCCTCATTATCATACCAAACACAAAATCATTCCAAACATTTTTTACTCTAATTTCGTATTTTATACTTATTCCTGATATAACTAGTATGTCTTATTTCGTTACCATCCCAAAACTTTTTTACTCTAATTTCGTAATTTATATTTATTTCTGATATAACTGGTATTGTCTTATTCCGTTACCAAACGGTACCTTATTATCTATTTAACTGCCATGCTAGATATAAAGAATCAATTAAAAATTTTACGTTGAACGCAATAATTTATTTATTGTGTTCTAAAATACAGTATTTAGGTTACAATACTTGCTATAAATGTTTTCACGTTGCTAAGCCAAAGAGAACATAATAATTAAATTATTGTGTTCAATTTAAACATCATACTCTTGTCCAGCGTAGCGTTCGCTTGCACCAAAAAAAAAAAAAAAAAAAAAAAAAGTCATTCATATGATTACAATTTAGGAGAGGCCGTTCCTTTTTATGGAACTAACGAGTTATTTGGTTTTAGATTTGTAATATTTTGATAATTTTTTATCTTTTAAATAAAAATATTTTATTTATTATCATTCTATTTAAGTTTGGTTGTTGGAAAAGGTGTTATAAATTAGTAAAATTATTGTATATTTTTTAAGTCTGTGTTGGATTCACATATAAGTTAGAACGGTTTATTCCAGAAATATATATAAATTTAAAAATAAACGGAAACAAAATAACTTTTATATTTAAATAAAAATTAGATTATTTCTAAGAATAAAAAATATAATATTTAAATAGTTAGATTGGAATAGTAAGAATAAGAATAATTATAAATAATAATATTTTTTTAATTATTTCATATAAAATATTAATTAAATAATAATTTAATTTATTTAATTAACTAATAGTGTAATTACCTGCGCAATGCAATAAATAAATATTATTAAAATAAAATTTTCAAATAGTATACTTTAATAATTAATACTATAAAAAAATATATTAAACATATATTTTTTAAAATTTATAATTAATTGATATAATATAGGGATTGTGTTTTGGATTGTTATTGTAAAGATAAAAATATAATTTCCTAAACAAACGAAATCTAAAAATATAAAAAGAAAAAATTGTATAAGTAATAATCTCACTGAATAAATAAATTAAATTATTATTGTAAAATTAATTATAAAAAATTAATATTATCTCGGAAGAAAATTTTAATATGAATAAAAATATTTTAAAATTTGACAAAAAGAAAAATAATGAAGTGAAAACAAACAAATATATATATATATATATATATATATATATATATATATATATATATATATATAGAGAGAGAGAGAGAGAGAGAGAGAGAGAGAGAGAGAGAGAGAGAGAGTGCAATTATTATACTTTTATGAGTATAGATCTTTTCGTACTCATAAATTTTTGGTGTTTGGATAAAGGAATGTGCCGTTAGAATTATAGTGGTCCCCTACCATTTACACTATTTCACCAAGAACCTACTAAATTCTAGGGGAACTATTATAATCCTGGCCACACATCGTTTCATCCAAGAGTGAAAAAAATGATGAGTACAAAAAGTTTTATGCTTATAAGAGTCCTATTTGGTTGTGGGATAAATACGGAATAACCTTTCTTTATCTTACTATTGTTGGCAAACAAAAGTAAAAAATTGATAGGAATACAAGTTTAAAATAACTCTTGCTTAACGGGTTATTTTGGATAACCCGTTAAGAAATATTCCAGTCACCTTGGAAGGGTGACTGGATTAGCATACCTTCCAATCTAAAACTATACCTCAGGGACAGTGAATATTTTTTTTTTTCTTTTTTGAGAGATTAGCTTACATTCCAATCTAAGACTACACCTCAGTGACCGTGAATATATATATATATATATATATATATATATATATATATATATATATATATAATTTTTTATATTTTATATTATATTTTAGTAAATAATAATGAGTAAACAAAAATTATTATTTAACCGCAGATTATATAGTCTTACGTTCATATAGTTTTAGATTTGAAGGTAAACTAATCTTAATATATATATATATATATATATATATATATATATATATATATATAGTATTCTCTACTATTTCATAATTTTAATCTAACATAATTTTTTCTATTCCAGAGAATACCAACTTTTGAACCAAACACAATTTAACTTTTATACTTGATTATTCCGGAATACAAGCTATTCCAAATATAAAAAAATTTATATCTTTTAATACCAACTTTTGAACCAAACACAATTTAACTTTTATACTTGATTATTTCGGAATGACAAGTTATTCCAGATATAAAAAAATTTATATTTTTTAAATTTATATTTGAACCAAACGGGATCTAAAAAATTATAGAAATACTAAAAATACACATTATTCTAGATTATCGTAACTTAATTTTAAAAAAAATAAAAAAATTTATTAAAAAATTAAAAAAACACTAATAATTAATATTAGGGGCAATTTCCTACATACCCCTGAAAATTTCCCTGTTTTCAGATTTACCCCTCTTAGAAGGTTAATATTAAAACTACCCTTCTTACGTTCCAACTTTTTTCCAAAATACCCCTGAAGTTAAAGTCTGTCAGTTTACTGCCGTTAGCAGTGTGAAATTACCATTTTGCCCTTTCAAATATACCCTTCTACCATAACCAACGTTTCTTATGTACCCTTAAAATTTTCAATAGTTTTCATATTTACCCTTAAAATATCGAATTACTTTCTTATTTGCCCTCCAACGGCCATATAACGGTAACCTTTCTTTTAACCTTATAAAAGCACCCTCATAGCTTAAAAAACATATCAATCTTCCTACTTCTTCTAAGTAAGAGATCTAAGCCTCTTTCTCCTCCTATTTGCATAACTTCTAGCTACATATGAGCCATCTAAGTGAGAGGTCTGCATTATCTCTTAGCGCACAAATTCCTTTGTGCGACTGCGGAAGATCTTGTAGAATATGGACATCGAAACAGCCAACTAGTAAGGGACGTCGATTCTACCGTTGCTCAAACTGGGGGGTAAGATAAGCTAGTAAATTTTATAATTTAACGATTGTCATTTTTGCTCAAACTAGGGTAAAGTAAGCTTTGTTTTTTTTTTGTTTTTGTGCAGGTTGAAGGAGTTGGACATTGCAATTATTTTTTATGGACTGACGATGTACAACACAATACTGTAGATCTAAAATACCAGTTACAAGCAATTGAAGAAGCCATTAAGCAAAAGATTCAAACAATGGAAGTGAAAATATTGTTTAGGCTTAAATTACTTGTTTGTGTTATAATCCTCAATATATTGATGAGGGGAGTATTTTAGACATGCAACATATTGTAACTGATGGTGAAGTTATGTAAGATATCTTAGTATTTTGGGAATCTATTACAATATTGTCAAGCTGATAAAAAACAGCGCCAAACAACGCCATCATCATCCAAAAAATTACATAACATAGTATTAGAGCAGTACTATCATCACCCAAAAAATTACATAACATAATATTAAAACAGTACTATCATCACCCAAAAAATTACAGCACCATCAGCATCTTTGCATGCATTGTTTTCTCAACCTAGCAATCTGCTTGCGTCAATGTCGAAAATAGTTGAACCCTGTTGTGAATAGGGAATTGCCTCATGTTGCTGCTGTGATGCTCCAGATGCTGCGGCTTGAAACTCTTGCCCTCGCTACAATCCGCTATTATTCATTCTTTTCTTACTGAAATTGAAGTTGAAAGTCACAAAAATAGAGAAAGAAATTGATAAATTAGAGAAAGAAATTGATGCAAAAGAGGTCAAATTTGTAAAAAGAAAAGTTACTGCTATGTACATAAATAAAAGTTACTGCACTTCTACTTCAACATGTCAACTAAATTAAGTTGTTCAACTGCACTGCAACAATTGCAAAGTCCAACTTAGAAAGGTGCCACACACCTGGTAGTTTGAGGATCAAAATTTTAATTTTGTCTTCAAGGCACACTAATAGATTACTAAATTTTCATGCATTCAATCAAAAAATATATTTTTTTTTTCCATTCAACAGGAGAAAACTGAGATGCCACAGTTCTCCATGTCAAAAACAGGCCAAAATAATAGGGAAGGAAAAAAGAAAAGCACATGGCAACATTTACAAAATTCATTGCTAAACAGAGAATAAGAGGTGCAGCAAAGCCATGGAAGAATTAGAGAGAGATGCCCACCATTTGGTTATGAATGCACCGGCAAATAAAAGTTACTGCTATGTACATAAATAGCTGAGCAACAGATGCAAAAGAGGTCAAATTTGTAAAAAGAAAGTTTGGGGATCAAATTGAATATTACACTTAAATGTTGAGGACCACTGGAGCAATTAACAAGTTGATAAACAATGTGAACTATGACTCCACAGCTCATTCTATCATAAAAACCCTACAAATTGAAACAATAACCTAAAAATCATTAGCTCATTCTATCATAAAAACCCTACAAATTGAAACTATAACCTAAAAATGGACTAATCTACTACAATAATTTTCTCAAAGTCAAAAATTATGGCACCGAAAAATTATAAATCGTATTTATAGAATTTCAATAAACCTAAATGATAGCATTGATGACAGAAACTAAAAGTCATATTTCTTCAGAATCACAATGAATTTTATGTGAAAATGATATATTAACACCGATTTTCAACAGTGACTGTTCTGCAAGCCAAATCAAAGATCATGATAATCCAATAATATCACCGCATGTTAAATCCTTCAGACCATCCGCCTCATATTGTCCTCTCAATACTAACTAGATTCAGTTATATTTGGGTGGAACCAAGAGAAAAACAAATAATGTCCCTCAGCTTCAACCATTCTTTCTGCTATTTGACCATGAGAAGAAATTATAGAAGCCGCAAAAACTTCCTGCGAAAAGCTATTGTGAAATTGAACATAAAGACATTTCAGGGATTCCATACTATACTACACCAAGAAGATAACAGGAAACAGAAAATTCAGAATTTCTTACATTTTCCATGACACAAACAGATGGTAGAGAGTATTCACTAGATATCATGCCAACCAATGAAAAATAACAGATATATGTAACAGATTTTCAAACTTATTACCTCCAGAAATATTGAAGATATCTCTTCTCTGTCACTCGTGCTTGCAGTCACATTGGGATCTCGTGAAGAGATCTCGTGACCCTTCCGCTTCGCTCTCCCTCTGATCTCGCTCGATCGCCGCCGACGAAGACGAAGAAGAAGAAAAAGAAGAATAAGCCCCCTTTCTCAGACGAGGCCCCTCGCCGCCGACGACCCCCTCGCGAGAGCTAGACCGTGCGTGCGTGCGTGCGTGCCCTAATTGGGCGAGAGCGAGAGCTAGACCGTGCGTGCGTGCCCTAATTTCGATTTTTTGTTTTTGTGGGGATCAAACCAGGGAGGGAATTGGGCGAGTGCGTGCGTGCCCTAATTTTCAATTTTTTGTTTTTGTTTTTTTTTGGGGACAGCTGAAGGAAAATAAGTTATTAACTAGGGGCAAAATAGGTATTTTTAATAATTTGTAACTGTGATTAATATTTAACTCTCGTTTAACCCTAGTTAACTTAACGGAGGGAAACGGCAGGGGTATATTTAATAACGGTGGAACGTATGAGGGGTATATTAGAAAGAAAAAAATAAGAGGGGTAAATCAGATATTTCTTAATATTGCAGGGGTACAGAGGCAATTATCCCTTAATAAATAGTTAAATTTTTTTTTTCCTACCAGATGAGTTGAATTGGTTTGCTACTTTGCTGTAAGAAAAAAAAAATTAACTAAAATGTGATTCGATAGAGAAAATATTGTTAAATATGAAAAAAATTTAATTAAAATATGGTTTGCATCAAAAATTATTATCAAATGAGAAAGAAATAAATATTGGGATTAAAATTAAAGGAGAAAACAACAAGTGACAATGACAAACAAAGTTAAAAATTAATATAAATTAATAATAAATATATAAGAGAAAATATTTAACATAAATAATAAAAATATTTATTTTAATTAAATTTATTTTTAATTAAAAATAAACAAATAAAAAATTAAATAGTTATTTTTATTTATAATCGTGTTTCGAAAATAAGAGTCTTATTTCATTTATTATTTAAAAAATGTACAAAACTTACTGAAACAAGAATTAATAACTCAACGCAAACCAATAATCAGAAAGATTTTCGATTCAAGTTGGGGAGCAAAAAAGTGAAAAGTCATTCAGATTCCATGCTTCTCTTCCGCTTCTTCTGAGTAGCAACTTCATTGGCTTCGTCTTCATCCTTTGCCTCATCATCTCCGATGTTGCTCTCGATTATCATTCCAGACGCGGTGTCGTAGATGGGCAGGGCCAGCGACTCGGCGGCCTTTATATTGAAGGCTCGCACATTGGCCCACTTCCTGGGCACGTGCCCGACGGCCGCCTCGACGGCCGCCACGATGTTCGCGACGATTTCGTCCCGTCGCTGCGACGCCCGTCCCACTCTGATCGCGCTGCAGGTGCCGCCCCCGAGGCGGAAGGGCGTGGAGCCGCAGACGGCGCGGAGCTCGTCGGGCCACGACTCCCGCGAGAGGTTTATCGGCACGGGGGGATTGCAGCCGTTGCTCTTGCTCATGTTGTTCTTGAAAAGTTGGGGGCCGAGGAGGGAGGGGAGGAGGGGGAATATGCGGCGGTCGGCGACGAGGGGGAGTTGGCGAAAGAGCGGCGGGCTGCCGGGAGGAGGGAGCGGAGGGCGGAGAGGGGGAGGACGTCGGCGACGGGGAGGGAGAGGGAGAGGACGGCGGCACGGGCGGCAGAGGGAGGGAGCGGGGAAGAGGGGCCGTCGTCGACGAGGAGGCGGGCGGAGAGGAGAGGGTCGGGGTGGGTGAGGGTTAGACGGAAAGAGGAGGGGCGGCCCTTGTGGGCCACCTTCTTCAGAGTCAGGATCAGGTATACGAACTCGTCGCCGCCGCCGCCGCCGGAGGAGTGGCCGCGGCGGCGGAGCCACTTCAGGAGCGCCGAGACGGCTCGCTCCACCGCGTCGCGCCGGATCCTGGACGTGGTGGTGGAGGACATTGTCAGACACAAAAGAATGATTCTGGCGGCGTCTAGGGTTTTAGCTTGCGGCCGGCTTTGGTTGGTAACCTGATCATAGGTCTCAACCAAAGCCTGGCCTGAGCAAGGCTGGACCTCCTGACAGGCCTGGGATAATTTGCTCCCACACGTCTCAGGCCCGTTAATATACTCGTTATAAAAATCTGGAATCAGCAGTGATCTCAAAATATTACTGGGAAAAAAATTACTGTCATATTTAATTATTACTTTAAATTTTATTATGCTTATAAACATTCAAAAATATAAATTTATTTATGTTTGTAAATTTTTTACCATAAAATTTATATTGAGATCTATGATATTGTAAAGATAATTAAAAAGAAAGAAAGAGAGAGAGTACAACTACACAGATCTCAATACAAATTCAATGATAAAAAATTTACGAGCATAGATAAGCTTATACTTTTGAAAGTGTATAAACTCTAATATATATATATATATATATATATATATATATATATATATATATATATATATATAGATAGATAGAGAGAGAGAGAGAGAGAGAGAGAGAGAGAGAGAGAGAGAGAGAGAGAGAGTCCGGCTACTATATTATTAATAGTACTAAGTTATTGGTTCTATCAAGTTTTCTACTCTTAGATCATCCCCTTTGATCATTTTCACCCGTTAGATTTTACTATTTCCCCAACCACCTATTAAATCCAAGGGGTCCACTATTATCTCAACCACACATCTTTTAATCTAAAGGTTAAAAACTTAATAGCACCAATGATATATATATATATATATATATATATATATATATATATAGAGAGAGAGAGAGAGAGAGAGAGAGAGAGAGAGAGAGAGAGAGAGAGAGAGAGAGAGAGAGAGAGTAGAGCTTATATACTTTCAGAAGGACAAGCTAAACCATTCTTATGAATTTTTTATCATTGGATTTGTATTGAGATTTGTGCAATTGTAAAGTTAACTAAAGAGAAAGAAAGAGAAAGTACAATTGCACAAATCTCAATGCAAATCCAATGGTAAAAATTTCACAAACATGTTTTGGCTTGTGCTTTTATACTTTTAAAAGTACCATGTCTGTGATGACCTGGATCTCAGCGAAGGTAGTACCAAGTCTGTGATGACCCGGATCTCTGTGAAGGTCTTACGAAGTGAATTGTGGCTTCTGGAGGCCTATGATGTGTGTTGGAGATGGTTGGGCGCAAATCGGACCTCAAGATTGGACCCCGCGCAAAATTTGGATTAAGAATACCTGTCCGGATGCCTTCGACAAATTTTAGAGGTGAAATTTGACAAAACGGACATTGAATTTGGACTTAGCGTGCGAAAACGATGAAAATGAACTATTTACTTGTATTTTCGGAGCCCGGATGCCTAAACACGGATTTCGAGGCAAATTTACTATTTCGGCAGAACCGCAGGCGGCGGAGCGCGGAGGCGCAAGCGCGGGCAGGCGCGTGCGTGGCGACGGGCAGGCCGGTCAACGGGACTTTGGCGTGCACTGGGACCAGCGGACTTTCGGCGGGACACGTGGTGCCCGCGGATTGGGCAGTCAATGCACGTGCGACAGCGCGCGTTCCACGCCGGGCGCGGCACATAGTTGACCGCGCCAGCCACGTGTCGCCTGCTCATTGGCGGGCGCAGCGACCCGGCTGCCCCGCTGTCAACCACGGGGCGTGCTCCCCGCCGTGGACCACACCGCCATGCGGCGCGCCGCGATTTGCGGGCGCACGGGGCGCGGAGCGGGCCACGTGGCTCGCTATGGGAGATTCGAGCGTGCACAGTGATGGGCCGGGCCAGATTCGGGCGCCCGATTCCTGCGCCCGAATCCGGATCCCCCTTTGGTGTGGGCTTTGGCTATAAATAGCCCATTTGGGGCTTCATTTGGGCTTCTTTTCCTAGCTTTCTTGAGCCCATCTTCGGCAGGGAGTTTCTTTATCGGGTTTTCTTCGATTTTCGACATCCCGGAAATTTTTGGAAGGCGTGTCATCAGCTTTCTCCTCGACATCGCGAGCTTCGACTTGTCTTCGTTATCGATCTTCTCCGTCGACGTTTCTTCCGCGAGCTCCCGTGGGCTGACGGGAGGGACTTTTTGGCCGATTTCTGCGGCATCAGCTCCGCGAGAGGTAGATCTTTGTTTTCCGTGTTTACCACTCCTCTCAGCTTTGTGATTTTATTAGGGTATTCGGAGCATCTTTGAACCCTTTTCTTGCTGCTGGATTTCCTGGACAGTGGAGCTTGTTCGATTTTTATCTCCAAGCTCAGTTATCGGATTTCATCCTGTGAGGACTCGATCAACATCTACGCTTCGCGAGGATCGCAGTCGTATTTTTATTAAAATTTTTGAAGCTCATCTCGTAGGTGATATTTCAGCTTCTTTCTGACTGATTTTGTTGCATAATTGTAACCTTTGGAATTTTAGCTTACCGCGGTGTTTAGACTGTATCTTTGTGCCCGGGATGAATTTTCAAGTGTTTTTGGGCTCGTTGGAATTGTGGGAACAAGATGATTATCCACCTTCAGATTGGACCTTGGATCGACGCGCGCTTTTAGGTGGGTTTCTTCGTCTCCAAAACCGGTGGACGGTTCTCGAATTCTATGGAATAGCAAGCATGCATGATTATGAAATGTGTTAGGAAGCATGCTAGGGAAAGAGATGATATTTTCCTTGTGCTGTTATTGAGATCATATTGGTTAATGCTTCCTATTTGTGTTAATAATTATTATTAATGGAACTTGACCTAGCACTCTGTCGTATGATGTATGTTCAACCAGACTAGTAGAAAACCCCCACTTGGGCTAGGTTTATTTATGCTTTAGGCATCCACACTTTACATTCTATCCCTGGACATAGTGTTTCCTCGCCCGGATAGTGAGCCGAGTGGTCAGGATTTCTCTTAGTGTAGGATGCATGTTACACTCATGCTTGGGGGCCGAGTAGAGTCTGGTAGATGTAGCTAGTCTTGTACCAATGGCGGGAGCCGTTTGGGTAAACGGTGGTCCCGGGTTGTCGAGTTCTTCGATTTATTTGTCGCCACTGTGTTCGTGGCAGTGGTGTACCAGTGATAACAGGACCTTGAATCCAGAATCTTTTTTGACACGCATGGTTTCAGCAAACCAATATTTTTCTTCCAAATGTCGAAGGGTCACCGGAGTCTGTTCTTGTCTGATTGGGCGAAGACATTAGCCCTTCGGGGTTTTGGAATAAAACTTATTTTCTAACTGATTTTCCAAAAATATCTAAAATTCATTAAAATGAGTTTTCTTAAATCCAGATGGTTTTACAAAAAGGAACTACTTTTAGTCCTCACCCCGCGTGGGTTCGAGTGAACATGGTTTTCGGTAATAAATATCGCATTTTCTGTAAACTTCTTCACTCGAGAGAGTTCGAGTGATCTGGATTCTAAGGGCTGCCTTTTTTTTGGGGTCGAGAACAACGAGAGGTTATGCCTAGAGCCTGTTCTGTTTTGATTTGGGTTGTAGGTTCTAATCTTTCGGGGTTTTCGGACCCTTCATGTCACGCCCCGAGGGTTTAAATAAGCGGAAGAAAAGCACATAAGTGGTGGATAAATTTTTTTTTGAAACCCTTTCTCCAGGTACGTGCTCAGACCCGCCGTATATACAAATTCACGGCGTCATAACTACAATTATCACTTTAACCACACTAGTTCAAAAGTCAAGTAAAAGAGTACATAACAATATTGCATAAGCATCAAAGAGGCCGACCAACTTTAAAAGGATAAATCCATAGGTTTTTAAAACGGTGCCCACACGACATCTATACTTTTAAAATCATTTTCGTAATCCATAAATCCATAGGATTTTAAAACAGTGCCCACACGACACCTCCGTTTTTCAAAGTATTTTCACAATCATTTTCGATTATTTGAAAACGACCGACCATAATAAAATAAAGCATTCATCCACAGAACATGCAACCATCCCAACATCTACATCATCCACGTCATCCACATAGACATATCATACTCACATAACTACTAACTCAAATGAGATAGCCAAAAGAAAAAGAAAAGTAAAGTATCTAGTCCTGAGTAAGGCCATAATCCTCATGTCCCGGCCTCACCGTCGTCCCAGGTCCCACCCCCGACTGAACCTGTCACAATGTGGGAAGTCAGTGACACAAGGTATAAAGTATGAAATGCAGGAAAGGCTGTAAATAAAGCAAACCGCAAGAAAACCAGAGCACCCGCCCCTCTCATCGTGCAATCGATGGTAATCCCCCCTGTATAACCTGTATAACCCAAACTAAGCACCTGCCCCGGCAAACCACCCCGAGCACCTGCCTCGACAAACCACACTGAGCACCTGCCTCGACAAACCACACCGAGCACCTGCCTCGGCAAACCACACCGCTCTCACCTCGGCACATCTAACCCCCCACCTACGGGGGCCAACACTACGTCACCTTGTGGGGCAAACGGGTCAATGTACCACTTTTTCGGAAAAGCACCCCCTCGCGGTGGCCAAACCGCTAGTGTGCGTGCAGCAACCTCGAGCATCGTAACCAAGAGCAAGATATAACAAAGGGCACCGCGATGCTTGGTCGCTATAATATCGATAGTAATATATAATAGGCATTAATAGGGGTTAACAATATTAAATCACGCTAATACTTTACTCCTACATATTTTCCTTAATTCCGAAATCCAAAATATCGGAAGAAGTACCCAGAACATGATGTATCATCGAGCACCGCGACCCTCAGTCGCCACAACTATAATGATAATAAAACATAAGCTTATACAGGGGTTAACAATATTTTAACATGTCAAAACTTTACTCTTACCAATTACTCTCATTTTCCGACTATAGAACTGTCGAAAGAGGAACCCACCTAGCATGCGTCGACCGAAAACACTCGGACCCGTCTTGTGTCCCTCGTACGGTTCACGGACCTGAAGACCCCCCAAAACAAGTATTAGTAACACTAAAATTAAACACCTAAAAAGAAACGCCGAACATCGGACCGAAACTGGAGCGCCGATGTGGTCCTAGGAACCCGACGGCGGCTAAACAAAACCCGCGCGGCAAAAATCCCCGCACGGCACTAGCCCGTGCGGGTGCGCACCGCCTGCGGCAGCCCCGCGCGTCACCAGCCAGCGCGGCGCCGCCTGCCTGCGGGCGGCCCCGCGCGGCACCATCTCGCGCGGGCGCCTGCCTGCGGGCGGCCCCGCGCGGCACCAGCCCGCGCGGGCGCCTACTTGAGGGCGGCCCCGCGCGGCACCAACCCGCGCGGGCGCCTGCCTGCAAGCAGCCCCGCGCGGTCCGGCCCGCGCGGGCGCCTGCCTGCAGGCAGCCCCGCGCGGCACTAGTCCGCGCGGTGCGCTGTCTGCGGGCAATCCGTACTGCCGGCGGCCTGGACTCCGCGGTGGCGGTGGCGGCGCGACGGATCCCCCCCACCCCGAAGCGATGAACACAAAAAAACTGAAACAACGAAATACCAAAAAAACAAAACGCTCACCTTGATCTCGCGGGGAAGGAAGAGGAAGAAGAAGGATCACTCCGGTTCCGATTCTCCGCCTCCAACGTGCTAGATCCACCGAGAAGAAGGGAACCCCTTTCACATTCCGCCTAGGGTTCCTTTTTCTCTCGTACTACCCTTCTTGAAAGAGGGGAAAGAAAAGGAATAAAATAATTAAAAATCCCTTAGTCATTTTAAAATTCAAACGGGGGGTTCGATTGCTTCGAAAAGCGTGCCGATCACCTGGCACCGATTCCGATGCACACTACTCGAGCCAAAACCTTCGAAATTCCTTTCCGGGAGATCCGTGACTCGAAATCCGAGTCTGATCGTTTTGCCGCACACCGTTTCGCGAGCTCTACCACATAAACAAACTGACAGCCACCCACGATCACTCTCGGAAACATCGAAGATTCTGACCCCAAACCAACTAATTCAAATAAAAGAAAAATATAGGAAAAACGAAAGAGTCAGAATGCTACACTTCATTGTTGTCGGCTGTGGAGTATATCCAGCTAGTGAGTTTGCATGTTGAGTTGATGTCCTATTTGGGGAGCCGTTGGGTTGACGGCTGTCCTAGCTATCGAGTATTTCCAGCCTGTGAGTCAGAGATGTGATGTTGGTTATTGTCGATCTTGTTGATCGTAGATTTGGATTATAGCCTGTATGAGCCATTTGAGCTCGACAGAGATGCGCGTATACTTTTCTCGGTGGGGTCGCACCCCTCGAGTGCCGCTCTGGAGCTGGGCCTGTTATTTTGCTATCGCGACTTGCCGACGCAGTCCGTGTGGGCCGCCCTACGTAAGTCCAGTCCTCCGTGGATGTAATGGTAGTAGGTGGGCGCAGGTTTGACTGGACCCCATGTGGCAGTCACTGTGATTGGGTTGATTGAGTATATTAGGTTAGAGTCGATGCATCATTTTCATCTGTATCACCCTTTGAGCATTATAGATAGAGGCATGATAGCTGTAGATTTCTTTCCAGCTTACCTTTACATTATTTCAATTTTTATGTTATCTTATACCTCTAGTAGACTTAGTGGGCAGACCGTCGGGCTTGGTGGCGGTACCCACTGAGAACTACGTGACGGTGTAGTTCTCACACCCGCTGTGGTGACAGATTTTTTCGAGATAGCTGTTCCGGCTTCTGTTCGAGCGGAGACAGCAGTTCGAGGTGAGGGAGTCGCGACCTAGTTCCCTACCCGTCCTTGGAGTATAGTGGTACCCTTTTTGGAGCTTTGTAGTATAGTCTGCTGGATTATAATAGATAGTTACTTTTGAGAGTTTTATTTTTTGAGAGACTTATGTATTATGATGTTCAGACTTGTACTATTTCGAAATGTATTATCTTATTTCAGTAGTATACTTTTTAGCTCTGATATCTGTATAGCTATAGTATTTTCTTTTGCAGGTTGAACGCTTCGTCCATACGGGGCTTTCCGTATAGGCGGCGGATCTGTTGGCGGACCCGGGTCGCAGTTTCGACCCTGGGGAGTGACAGATTAGAGTGGTATCAGAGCCTAGGTTATAGGTCATTGTGGACTTAGAAACCCTAGGCTTGTGGATGGACCTCAGGATGACTATGTGAGAGTCGCGACTTATAGCGAGAGTCCTGATTGAGTTTTATGCTTCTCCCAATGGATAGGATGAGTGATTGACATGTTTATTCTCCTAAGAGATTATGTTGGCTGCAGACAATATAATACTATGGAATATATGACATGTCCTAGACTTTCGCTGGATTGAGTCGAATGGTTGTTGTGTCCTGATGTTTGTTATTGTGCAGTGGACTACGATGCCCCTGAGACGTCGTGCAGTGATAAGGGCACATCCCGCATTTGATGAGTAACCCGAGCGGCGGAAGGCAGAGCTATCAGAGTAGAGCGAGACCCAAGAGTTATGGGCCCAGATGGCACAGATGTCGGAGGCTATCTGACGCCAGGAGAAGGCCATGGAATGTTTGATGCGCTTGTCGGAGCAGAGAGCACGTCCAGTTGCAGCACCGCCTAAGTGTCCTCCAGCACTTTCTTCCCATGCAGTGGCATCTCCAGCTATACCAGTGGCACCGATTGAGCGAGTAGCCCCCTCCGTGCCGACGAGTAGTGCCGAGGCGCGGAGGCAGGGTGGATAGCTGATAGTAGATGAGCTTTGGGACATCATCGATTGTGAAGCCAGTCCCGGTAGTCTGATCCACCCCGATTCGCAGGATTGAGCTTGGAATCGTGGGAGGCAGAGTCTTGGATCATGACGATGGAGCGACTTTTCGAGAGCCTTTTTATTGAGGAGCGGTTTCAGGTTCTTTTGGTGACAAACTTGTTGGAGCACATTACCAAAGCTTGGTGGCGCCCAGTGCGACTTGTCGGTCTGCCTGGGACCCAGCTGCTTACTTGGGCGGAGTTCCACAGTCTTCTTCTTGGAGTTTTCTTTCCCGAGAGTGTCAGACAGAAGCTGGAAGAGGATCTGAAGAACCTCCAACAGGGAGACCGTTCTGTACAGGAGTACATCGTGGATTTCAACCGGCTATTGGACAGTGTACCACACGCGGCCAGGGACGAGGTGCATCGGATTTACATGTTCGAGCGGGGATTGTGCCGAGATATCTATCAGTTTGTTAGGTCACGCAGACTGCAGACTTTGGATGCCTCGATGGAGCAGGCCCTTTATGTGGAACGAGGGATGTGATTTTGACTGAGTGGAACACAGCCCCTGGTGGGAGTTCGGGCGTGAAGCACCTAGCACCTGATGACGGAGGACAGACGAGTAGGCAGGAGCCTCCGAGACCTCCACGATTTCGCCTTGAGGATCGTGGGATTCAGAGGCGCCAGAGATCTAGTAGACCCCAACAGCAGCCGCAGTACCAGTAGTCTCAGCAGCAGTATCCCCAATAGCAGTAATATCAGCATCAGCGATAAGATCGGTGTGTTATCTGTGGAGGGGAGGGGGGCACATTCATCATCACGGTGTGACCAGAGACAGGGACGATGCTTTTCTATGCGGAGACTTAGGACATTTTAGAGCAGCATGCCCCCGAGCGGTTTTGTCAGTTCGACCTATTGCTACAGCTTCCTCCTTGCCTGTTTAGGAAGCGGATGCCCCTCCGATTTACCGCCGACAGATAGTGCTACGACGTCGAGACAGACGGAGCGATGACCTTCAGCGCCCAGTGGGCGGGTTTACGCAGCCCAGGTGGAGGACACCCCATGTGACGCCCTCAATAGTCCCACATCGAATGTGGATGGAATTGTGATTGGGTTTATATGAGACATGGACACTAGTAATAATAACTGGGCTTAAGCATTTTGGGCTGTGGTTTGGGCCCAACGAGTTATTATTGCTAGTGGGCCGGGTCCCTACATTTGGTATCAGAGCCAATAACCAGCCGGAAGTGTGCGGCGAGTCTCTACTGAGCCTGGGTCTAGATGATATGGCTAGCGAGACAAGTCTCACATCGCCTGGTGATCTTGGACTGATGTGTGTGTGTTTGGGCTGACGAGGACGTCAGGCCTAAACGGGGGGAGTCTATGACGCCCCCAATAATCCTACATCGAATGTGGATGGAATTGTGATTGGATTTATATGAGACATGGACACTAGTAATAATAACTGAGCTTAAGCATTTTGGGCTGTGGTTTGGGCCCAACGAGTTATTATTTCTAGTGAGCCGGGTCGTTACACCCCGGCAGCGGATTGTGTCGTCGCATGTATGATTTTACTTACAGCTGTTTGGACTCGAGCATTTTGATACCGCCGCATTTCCTGCATATGTTAGTATAGCATTTGCATCTCTACATGGATAAGAGATAGGATTATTGCTACATGTATTAGTGGTTTAGATTCTCGATTGGATCCTGCGAGTCCAGTCCTCCGTGGATGTAATGGCAGTAGATGGGCGCATGTTTGACTTGACTCCATGTGGCAGTCACTATGATTGGATTGATTGAGTATATTGGATTAGACTCGATGCATCATTTTCATCTGTATCACCCTTTGAGCATTGTAGATAGAGGCATGATAGCTGTAGATTTCTTTCCAGCTTACCTTTACATTATTTCAGTTTTCATGTTATCTTATGCCTCTAGAAGTCTTAGTGGGCAGACCGTCGGGCTTGGTGGCGGTACCCACTGAGAACTACGTGACAGTGTAATTCTCACACTCGCTGTGGTGACAGGTTTTTTCGAGGTAGCTGTTCCGGCTTTTGTTCGAGCGGAGACAGCAGTTCGAGGTAAGGGAGTCACGACCTAGTTCCCTATCCATCCTTGGAGTATAGTGGTACCCTTTTTGGAGCTTTGTAGTATAGTCTGCTGGATTATAGTAGATAGTTACTTTTGAGAGTTTTATTTTTGAGAGGCTTATGTATTGTGAGGTTCAGACTTGTACTATTTGGAGATATATTATCTTATTTCAGTAGTATACTTTTCAGTTCTGATATCTGTATAGCTGTAGTATTATCTTTTACATGTTAGACGCTTCGTCCATACGGGGTTTTCCGTATGGGTGGCGGATCTGTTGGCGGGCCCGGATCGCAATTTCGACCCTGGGGAGTGACAAAGTCATTAGTAATTATGGATTTTTAGCCCTGGGATGAAAAGATGTGTGTAGGGGTGTAATGTGGGCCGTGCTGGCACGGCACGGCCCATATAATTCGTGCCTAAATGGGCCAGAGGCCAGCCCGGTGTCGGACCGTTTTTTCAAAGGAAGAGGCCCGACACGGCCCCCCCGGCCTACGTGCCGGGCGTGCTTCATGCCAGCCCAGTTTTTTTTTTCTAACTTTTTTCTTGTATTTTTTATACCTTTTTTTTTTTCTAAAAAATATTTTATTTTTTAAAATAAAAGGCAACTTATTTTTAAACTATAATTTTTGACTCATAATTTTTACTTTACGCAATTATACCCAACTCCTTAAAATTATTTTAAAAATTTTATAAAGGCTAAATTACAAAAAACCTCCCTGTAATATTTCTCTTTTTCACTTTGCCTCTCTGTCTTTTAAAATCCTACATTTTGCCCCCTCGTAATTACCGAATTGTCTTTAGGGGGCAACGGCGTTAATGGATGAGGTAAATTGACGAAAATGCCCTTACCTTATATTGGAGAGAGAATAGATTTTAGCTTATTTTCCGTCATTTTTGAAGGGTATTTTGGGTATATCACATAATATTTTTTAAAAAATTGACGGTTCACTCACGGAATGGTGATGCCGGGGGGTAAATACATATTAAGGTAATTACGAGGGGGCAAAATATAGGATTTTAAAAGACAGGGGGGAAAGTAAAAAAGCGAAATTTTACAGGGAATTTTCTGTAATTTAGCCTTTTATAAATTATACAAAGAGTAAAATACCAAAAATAAATTTAACTCTTTAATATTATTAATTTTTAATATTATATAAAATTTAAAACTTTACAGAACAATAATTTTAACTTTTTAATTACATAATTTTTTTATATTAATATTTTAGCTTAATTTTTTTTATCAATAACCAACTTTAATATAAAATTAATACTATATTTTTTTCATAATTTTTACTATTTGAATAGAAATTAATATTGTAAACAAATAATAATTATAAAAAATACATAAATTTCAAATTAATCATATTATATAATTACATTAAAGGAAAGTAAAAAAATATATAAAAAATTAAAAATATATTTGAATAAAATAGCATGATTTACAAAGCCAACTAGCAAACAAAAGGAAAAAAAAATCAACATTATTTTCTCTTCATTACATTATTTTTTATTTTTTTTTTAAAAAGCCACCTAATAAAAAGATGTACCAAATAAAAAAAAAAATAAGGCACAAGCAGTAATAACCAGCAATAAGGAGTCGAAAAAGTTGCACTCTAGCTTGTCGCAGGTGCTGGATTATTTTTAGGCAGTTGATTATGTTTCATCTGAAGATATAGACTCATGACTTCCTTTATCTGCATTCTTAATTCTGCAGCTCGCCAATCTTTTAAGCAAACTAAAACCTCGACCACATCCTTCTTAAGCCGAGTTCTGTAATCATCCAGTATTCTTTCATCTGCACTAAAAGCAAACTCCGATGCCACCGTTGAAATCTACACAGTTAGTAAATCACGTGCCATGGTAGGAAGCACAGGATATGTACTTTCATGTGTTTTCCACCAGGCTAAAATATATAACTTATCTAATTTATCTTCGTTTAAAAGATTTGAAAAATCAGTTTGCAAGTAAAACTGAAGTTCGTTAAAAGAAGTTGTATTATTAAAATCAATTTGTTTTTGTTTCCTTACCGAAGATAAAAGCATATTTTTATTAGTTTTATCACTATTACTACTACTGCTTTGCAATTGTCAAGAACATGGTCGGTACCCGAAGCAACTACATAAATACTATACATTTGATATAAAGAATTATATACTATTTGAAATATATTTTCCTCACTTGAATAATTTGTTGAATTAATTTCCAAAAATTTATTATATTTTATAAAAGCAATTTCTACTCCATTTAATTTAATTTTAGGATCCATTACAGAGGCCAAAATAGGTACAATGGAAATTTCTTTCTAATATTCTTTAAATTTGGATTCCATGAAAGAAATAATTTGAGATAAATCAGGAGAATTTCTATATTCAGCAAAATGACAATTCATAAGTAAAATTTGATTCAAAAAATGACATGAAGTAGAATAATACACACCGAACAAACTTTGGTTGACTCATAAAATGGTTGTAAAAAAGTCATAAGAACTTGACCAATATTCTATTTTTCATTAGTTTTGGGATTATGTTGCATTCTCTTATCGTAAAAAATAGATAAAATATTTCTATGTTCATAACAATATTGCAATATTTTATATGTGGAATTCTATCGGTATTGAACATCAAAAATAATTTTTTTTCTAGTTTTGGCCCAATTGTCTACATAAACTTTTAAAATCTTATTTTCTTGGACTAGATCTATGAATAAGCATAATACAATCTTTTATTTTTTTTCTTTGTGGGCTAATTATTTTTAAACCCTCATGTACACATAAATTTATAATATGACATGCACATTTATTATGAAATAATTTTTCATCTAAAACGGGATGCAAACTATTTTTCAAAATTTGAAACGTTGTTCTATTATTGCTAGCATTATCAAAACTAATTGAAATTTTTTTTTGGCTAATTTTATAAATTTGTAAAATATTTTCAATTGCTTGAGCAATATGAGTACCAGTGTGTGGAAACTCAAGTTCTTGAAAACCAATAAGTCATTTTTGTAATATTCAGATAGAATCAATCCAATGTGCAGTAACACATATAAAACTACGGCTATTTTGAGATGTCCAAATATCGAAAGTAAGTGAAATTTTTGAATTCAAATTTTTTAAAATATTAATTATATTTTGTCTATATTCAAGAATCGCTTTTATTGAGTCTTTACGACTAGTATTTCGAGAAGTTTTTTAATATGCGGGATTTAAAGTAGTTTACACATAATATTTAAAATATAGACATTCGGCGAATGTATATTGTTGCTCTGCTCCTACAATATATAAAGCAAGTTCCTTTCTATTTTGTTCATGAGAATATTGAAATGTATTAACTCCACTAGAAGTAAAAGCAAATTGCGATTGTTTTGTTTCTTTATCTTTTTTTGCAAGATATTTCTGCATATGTCGATTAAGATGATCCGTGCCACCAGAACTATCACAAGAATAATGGGCTTCACATACCGTACAAACAACTCGCAAACCTTGTCCTTCAATTTCTTTGATATTGAAATATTTCCACACATCACTTGTTCTTCGTTTAGACGCTTTTTTAGGATTTGCGTCTAAATTTTGTTGTGCTTGCGAGCTGTCACCACCTTGTGTAGAGTCACCCGCTGCAGTTTCTGATTGATTGCTAATATAATATTCAGGAGTATAATCAGTACAAGAAAAATCATTTTGAGAAAATTCACCTAACATTATTATAAAAAATAAACACAAAAAATTTAAAAATAATTAAATAAAAATATTTGAAAAAAAAAAAATAAACCGTAAAAAAATAAATATTTTTTTGAACTTGAGATTTTGTATGATGAGATTGTAAAGAGATTTTGTAAAAATAAATTGTTGAAAAAATATAAAAAGTTTGTAAAGTAAATTGAGAGAGAAAAATTTATATAGAAATTTTGAAAGAAGAAAGAATGAGTGTATTGTGTATGTAGAATAGAATGAATGAAAATATAGTTATTGTGATAAATTTTAAAATTTAAATAAACACAAAAAACTAAAAAATAATTAAATAAAAAATATTTGAAAAAAAAATAGAATATTAAACCGTAAAAAAATAACTATTGTTTTGAAATCGAGATTTTGTATGGTGAGATTGTAAAGAGATTTTGTAAAAATAAATTGTTGAAAAAATTTAAAAAATTTGTAAAGTAAATTTGAGAGAAAGAAAAATTTATATAGAAAGTTTGAAAAAAGAAAGAATTAGTGTATTGTGTGTATAGAAGAGAATGAATGAAAAAAAAATTATTTATTGTGATAAATTTGTAGATTTCTGGAAGTATCTATAGATGTAAAAAAAAAATTAAATTTTTTAAAATATAAAAATATTTCAAATTTTTTGACCAAAATACCCTCTCTAACAGTCAAAAATTTGAATGTTAGTGAGGGTATTTTAGTAATTTAAGCCAAAAATATATTTTAAAGTTTTTTATAATTTAAACAAAACCATTGTTGAGTTTACCGTTTACCAAATTTTCAAGCCAAGGCCCAAGGGTCTGCCATTCTTGGGAAAGAGCTCATCCTTCAAAAAAATTGGGTTGAGCTCTTTCCCAAGACCAACCACTCTTGGACCATGGGAAAGATTAATATAGGCCTGGCAAAAGCCATGCCTATAACTATAGGCTATATTAGCTTGTATTACATTACTCTCCGGGCCTCATTTTATTTCACCTGGGTCGTGCTAGGCCATACGGGCCGTGCCGTGCCGGGCCACGGCTTGCTCTTCGGCTCGGCACGGTCCAAGCCCACCACGGGCCAGGCTGACAGGCCCCAAAGAGGTGGCCCAGCACGACCTGACGAGCCAGACCGAGCCGGACCAGGCACGAAGTTACAGTAGACGTGTGGGGCCACAGCACGGCACGAAACCGTGCTGGGCCGGGCAGCCCGTTTTACACCCCTATATGTGTGGTTAGAATGATAGTGAGCTCCTTGGATTAAGTGAGTGATTGGTAGAATAAAATGATCTAAGAGATAAAATTAGTCAAAGAGGTAGATCTAACGGTAGAAAATTTACAAGCACCAATTCCTTGGTGCTTGTATAAGAATAGTAGTCGAACTATATGTGTGTGTGTAATATCTGTAATTTTTTAAATTTCCAAATTTGAGTCTTCACATAATTTTTTTTATCTTAGTTGAGGTGAGTTGACATTGGACACTTTTGTTCAAAAAATCAAATTTCGAAACTGGATTTTTGGGTTAAATGCAGAGATTTTTGCTTGGGACTTGGTGGGAATTAGTTCAAAAGTTGAGTGGAAAAGGGTACTTAGGGTGGTTCAGGATTAGGGCTTGCTAAATCCTGATTATCCCCTAATTCCTTTTTTTCCTCCTCCACAGTCACCAAGAAGAAGAAGCCACAAATTTCCCTCTTCCTCCTCCCTTAGATCCGGTCGTCGTTGCATCATCGTCGAAGCCGAAGCAGAGGACCCTGGGTTCGGACGCTCCATCCGTGCAGCCGCCGCGCGCCTGAGCCCCGCACGCGGGCTGCGCGTGGACGCTGCCGCCGCCGCCTAGGGCTTGCGTGGGCCGCACGGGACCTAGCCTAGGGCGCACCTGGCGGGAACCTGGCGCCCGCTGCAAGCCCACCTGCCGCACGCGACCAAGCAGGCCGCCGTGCACGCGCAGGGCCCAGGTCGCGCGGAGCCTAGGCCGAGCGGGCCTGTGCGTGGGGGGAGCCGCGCGCCGCCCTGCTCTGCCTCCCTGGAGTCCGAGCGCCCCCTCCTCAACAGGTGAGCCCGGATCTTGATCCTCTCCTCCTTGCGGCATCCTTTGTGAACTGAATGTCTCCCCCTCCTTGGGCAGCAGCGAGGCGGTCCCTGCCTGCTCCCTTTTCGTCGCGGACGCTACAGCAACACCGTCGAGACCTGTCTAGCAGTGGTGTTAGTTGAATTCCAAAGCATAGAAATTTTTGGTAAATGCTTAATTACTGTATTTTTATGTATTTATCTTGCTTTCAGTGTATGTTTTGGAGTTTTTGCGCAAGTGTTGCATGAGGGTTGCCTCGAGAAGCGTGTATGAATGGTGCTTGACCTTTGGACTAGTCGTCCTAGGTCCGTAGACTATCATAGTGTGTATTTTGGATTTCCGGCGCGATTATAGGCCAAATCGATCGTCCGATCGCAGTTTTGCTCCAGAATTCAGTTCTGTCAACTTGAACGCTTTTCGTTTGTTATCGAGCCTGGTTGGCTGGTCATCCTTACTTCCTCGTGTGTCCAGAGGCAGTGGATGGGTTGCGATGGGTTTCAAAGCGAAAATTGGCATATTTGGGAACCAAGTATTGTTCGGTTTTTGTTAGTCGCGCCTATTCGCATCGTTTGTGTGTCTTGCTGCACGGACACCCAAATCGGTGTGTCTGGGGGTAGCGGGTGGTCTTTGGTAAGTGTTGGATTTCTCTGGGACACTGCGTGGGTTCGGTTGTGTTCCGGTGAGTTGCCGGGGATCTCCGGCAGGTTTCGGGAATCGGTAAAAGGTACCGATGGCCCGAATGGTTCTCGGAGTGTGGGTTGATGTGTGGGTTACAGTGGTATTTAGTATCGAGTGGTTTATGATTTTATAGTACCTTTCGTAGGTACAGGTGACTAGTTGCATCACTTTTGGGCGTTAGGTGCTTTATCGGACTTCAGGTGGGTACTTCGATCTGATGTTGGTTCAGTGTTGCATGCTCGGTGACATTCCTTCTCCCGTGTTTTCTTTCTTGATTACACACTTTGCATGTTGAGCACTTGAGCACCACACACTTCGTTCATGTTTGCTCTACTTTCCTATTTGCATCATGACCTAGAAGTAGAGCTGTATTCTATGATTGTTAGAGTTCATATGACATAATTATAGCACTCGATCTTGAGACATAGTATGATTTGGTGACTTCGTGATTTATAACCTGTCGTGTCTATTGCATGATGTTCGAGTTATATAGACCTGATAGGTCGGTGACACTATGGCATTTATTCGGGAATAGTGGACTTGATTGGTCGATGACATATTGAGACTTGCGATATGACTCGTTGGATTCGGTCAGTGATTCCTTGTTGATTCTATCTCGGCTATTTGCCGATAGTTGGCCATTGAGCATTTTGCATTGATTGTCACAGCGTGTTTTGTGCATTTCACGTACACCAGCGGTCTGATCCACCGCAAGAGGGTGTTCTTTTTTGGAGAAGTGGTCATACTTTCGACCCGTGAGCCCGATGCGGTCACTACTAGGGTTGTATGCCAGGTTGAGCATAGCGTGACATTTGCCTGAGGTCTCTTGACCAACATGGTGGTTTGCCTGAGGTCTCTTGACCAACACGGTGGCTTCCCTGAGGTCTCTTGACCAACATGGTGGTTGATTGGGTTTATATTTTTGGACTGCTTGTACGGTTGATGCATCCCTATTGTTACGGTAGCGACAGTTGTTTATGTTACCTTCTTTCATTTCCTGTTAGATCATGCTACTGTAGTATTACTGTTTACCCCTTATTAGTATCTGTCCAGTTTACCGTAGCGGTTATTATGATATTATTGTTTAATATATTCTCTTGCTACTGTATTCGGTTTACCTGTTCATTATTATACTTTATTTCTTTGATACTATATCTGACCTTGCGGTACCTTGTAGTCGTTTGTTCTCTTTCGTTTGCCAGTGAGTACAGCTTGCTTTCGTCGGCTTGCGGTACCCACTGGGAGACCCTTGCTGGTTTCTCACTACCCCCCAGTTGCAGGTACTGCGGGAGGTGACGGTCGGAACGGTACGTGAGGCGACGACATAGCTAGAGAGCTAAGCAATCTCGAGATTTTGTTCAGTATTCCTTTTTACTCTACTTTTACTTGTCGATAGGTTTAGAGCTGTGGTGGTTCAGTTTATGTCTGGTTGTGTGATTGGTCTAACAATTGGATGGACTAACAGTGGATTCTTGTTACTATGATCTCGTGGTTTTATGCAAAATATTTTCTACCCCTCGTGGTAGCCGGTTTTCAAAGGATTATGTTTTCGTGTGGGAAACCGTTTTAAAAAGATTTTGGATTTTCATTTCACTCGTAGAATTCGAATAAGGTTTCCGTGTAGGAAATGCTTTCAAAAGGATCGGAATGCTTGATAGCCTGTGCATATGCATCATCTGCGATAAGGACATTGTAGAGCATTAAAGCATAATGTTTAAGGATCATTTAGCTGTATGTGCATCCTGTGTGAACGAGGTGTGTGTGTGAGTTGAAATTGGTGGTTGTGAAACTGTACTGTGTGCGACGCCGTGCAAATATAGGGGAGGTTCTGTCCGTGTGAACAGAAGGTTATCTGTATTTGTGGCGGGTCTGTGCGCGTCTCGGGGTGTATTAAAAAAAAAAAATCTATCATTTTTTGTTGGTCTTTTTCCTTTAAAGGTATTTACAGAAGAACCACGGGGCGTGACAATATATATATATATATATATATATATATATATATATATATATATATATATATATATATATATATATATATATATATATATATATATGTATATATACATATGTATGTATATATATATATATATACATATATATGTATATATATATATGAATATATACATATATATATATATATACATATATATATATACATATATATGTATATAATCCCAACCGTATATCTTTTCATCGAACGGCTGAAAACTTGATATCACCAATTGCTTGGTGCTATCGATAGTATTCTAGCCGGACTCTCTCTCTCTCTCTCTCTCTCTCTCTCTATATATATATATATATATATATATATATATATATATATATATATATAGAGAGAGAGAGAGAGAGAGAGAGAGAGAGAGAGAGAGAGAGAGAGAGAGAGCTACGCTGGAATACTATCGATAACACCAAGTCATTAGTGCTATCAATTTATTAGCCCTTGAATTAAGTGATGTGCGGTTAGGATGATAGTGATCCTCTAGGATTTAGTGGGTGGTTGGTTGAATAGTAAAAATTCTAGGGGGCCACTGTAATTCCAATCGCACTTCCTTTCATCCAAGGGCTGGAAACTTG
The DNA here is from genome assembly GCA_029168755.2 of Tillandsia fasciculata. Taxonomy (NCBI): domain Eukaryota; kingdom Viridiplantae; phylum Streptophyta; class Magnoliopsida; order Poales; family Bromeliaceae; genus Tillandsia; species Tillandsia fasciculata. The sequence continues at coordinate 18,970,382 of CM054939.1, read as the reverse complement.
GTAGCACCAATTGCTTGGTGCTATCGATAGTATTCCAGCCGGACTTATATATATATATATATATATATATATATATATATATATATATATATATATATATATATATATATATATATATATATATATAGAAAGTACGAAGTCCTTCGTACTAGTCAGTTATTTTCGATGATAAGACATTCGATTCAACGATCGGTTTCGTTAGACATGATCTAAAATGTTGAAACTATCTAGAAAACCAAATTTTATAATATTTTGACATTATTTGCATAGTAAACAAGTAGCCTCAAAATGAACAGTTAAAAATAAAAATTTCATAAAAAATAGTGATAAAAGACTCAAATTTTAAATCGGAAGTATTGATCTCACTCTCGATGTTAAGTAGAATTTTTTATTAAAATTTTATCTAATTTGAACTGTTCTATACCGTTGAACTTACAAACGTGCCACATCGGCCGTTAAAATAGTCATTTTTCAGACACTTTGATCGCTTGGTAGATAATATCGAAAAATTATGAAATTTAATTTCTAAATAGTTCTAATAGTATAGATCATGTCTAACGAAGCCGATCATCAAATCGAATGTCACATCATCGAAAATAACTCACAAGCACGGAGGCTCTCGTACTTTCGAAAGCACGGGAGACTATGCTAAATACTTTTAAAAGCACAAGACCAACTATGCTATATGTAGTGGCCCTAGTTCCCATGCAGCGTTCTTCCGATGAATCCACTGTTAGAACACCTAGTATTGGTGTGTCTGACCCACAGTGCCTCAATTGGATGCTACTGATGGACCCTGTGTGTTTCTACTTGCTGTGTTGACCTTTGGCTGGGTTTGCCGAAATTTCTGAAAAGAATTAGGCCAAACAGAGGTCGAAAATGGATTCAGTACGAAAAAATACTTGAAAACGACTTTTTGTTTGTTTCATTTGGAGTCCGGATGCCCAAAAACGGACACCCGAAAGTTTTTAGTGGTTTTTGGTGCATGGGAGGGGCCGTAGACCGCCGGGATGCCACGTGGCGGCCTGTCATTGGCCGGTTTACGGCGCGCGGTCCACAGAGCAGCGCGGTGGGGTGCACAGACCCGGCGCAGGGACACGTGGCACCGCCTGATTGGCGGGCTCAAGGCGCGCGGTCTACTGGGTGAGCGCGGCGGTGCATGGACCAAGGCGGGGGACACGTGGCAGCCTCCGGTTGGTCGGTGCACGCGGCGCGGTCCACAGAATTTCAAATGAGATGCGTGGACCGGGTGCATGGGACACGTGTCACTCCCTGATTGGCGGGTGCAGCATGCGCGGTGCACGGGGCGCGTGGTAGGTGCCTCGGGAAGCGTGCGCACGTGTGACCCACGTCACCCGACCGGCGCGCACGTCGCGCGGTCGACGGGTCAGCCGGAGACACGTGGCGCCCGCTCATTGGCGGGCGCAACCGCCTTACTGTGCAGGCTGGGTGGACACGTGGCAGTCATTGAGTGGTCCCGCGACGCTGTTCCCTGTTCGGCGGGACACGTGGCGCTCATCGGCTGGCCTTGCATCGGTGTTGCCTGTTCGGGGGGACACGTGGCAGCACGGGGAACTTTCGGGCGTGAACAGTGTTGGGCCGGGCCCAACACTGTAGGCGCCCGAAAGTTTTCGAGCGCCCGATAGTAGGCCCGAAAATAGTGGGCCTTGTTTTTTTGGGCTGTTTTCTTTGGGAGCCTATAAATAGGCCACTTCGGCCGCGTTTTTGTACCATTTTCCGGGAGAATTAGCCCACGACCCCTTCATAAGATTTCTTCCTCTCCCTCTTGAGCTTCTTCTGGTGAAGTTTCAGATTTTTTGGAGGCCGCGACGACAGCGTTTCCTGCATCGTGGTGCGGAGCGACGTTATACTGTTGGAGGCCCATCTTCGTCGCAGTTCGGTCTGGGAGGTCTACCGGGGTACCCCGACGCTATTTTTGGACGATTTCTTCGACAGCGGATTCACAAGAGGTAAACCTACGTTTTCCGTGTTGGACGTTTTTTTCTGGAAATGAGCTTATTCAGGGGTTTGGGGTACAATTTAACCTCCCTTTGTGACTGTTTGAGTTCCTGGACAGCATATACTTTGCGGATTTTTATCTCCCCATCCGGATATCGGATTTCGACGATTCAAGAGCCTATCGACATCTACACTTCGTGAGGATCGTCGTGGTATTTTTATCGGAATTTTTGGAAGAATATTTTCAGGTGAAAATTTCGTGACAAAAGGACTGTTCATGCAGGATTTTTGAAACTTGAAATTTGTGTGGATTTGTGTGTAATTGTGGATTGTTGTTGTACCCAGGACTTTGTGAGCACCTCTATTGTGCTTCTTGCTTAGCGGATTCGGTGTTTTGGCGGTTTCCGAACTTTTTATCTGTGCAACCCCGGACAGTTAGCGTGTTCAGGTGGGTGATCTCGCTTTCAAAATCTACGGACTGTACGCTAATTCTATGACTGTAGCTGCATGCATGCTATTAAATGACCCCAATATTATGTGAAAACTGTATGATAGTACCCACAGTTGATAGTTGCTAAATCTGATGACCTCATTGAAACACTTGCAATATATGAACTCTTTCAACCTGAGAACCTAATTTAGCACACCTGTTATGTATTATACATCATGCTCAAACGACTACAGTAAATTTTAATCTGGATTAGATTTATGCATTGCTTTAGGTTTCCCACATTGCTTGTTACTCTTGTCATTCTGGACATAGTAGTTTTCCCCGAGTCGTGGGTTGGGAGGTCTAGTAGCTGTGGATGCATTGTACTCGCGTCTGGGGACCGAGTAGAGTTGGTAGCAGTCTGTAGATCAGTTGTTCATTGAGATAGTGATAGTGACATGATGGATCTGGGATCATGGGGGATTGTCTTAGTGACAGTGTGGACTTTCTGTTAGTGAGTGAGACAGTGTTGGATTATAGCCTGCAGGAGCCACATTTGAGATCGACAGTGATGCGCGGATACTTTGCTCGGTGGGGTCGCTCCCCACGAGTGCCACTCCGGAGTTGGGCCTGATACTTCTATAGCGGCTTGTCGATGCTGGTGTCCCTCTGGCTGAGCCAGTTTTGGCAGTCATGGACACCGTCCCTCTGGCTGAGCCAGTTTTGGCAGCTACGGACATACCTACGACAGTAGGTAGGCGCAGGTTTGACTGGACCCGATGTGGCAGTCAGTTTGGATTGGGTGATTTGAGATGAGTACCAGTAGTGGCATATTGATCTTCTGTCCTATTCCTTGAGCATTTAGATAGAGGCATAGTAGCTGTAGACTTTTACCTTCCAGATTTTCTATACAGCATTTCTTTTGTTACTTTATGCCTCTAGTAGACTTAGTGGGCAGACCGTCGGGCTTGTTGGCGGCACCCACTGAGAACTACTGTGGGAGGTAGTTCTCACACCCGTCGTGGTGTCTTTTCTCCAGGGACTTCAGCTCCAGTTCCTGCTGCACCAGTTGCTGATCCAGCTCCTACAGACCGAGGTAAGGGAGTCGCGAGATAGATCCCTTTCCCCCCCTTCAGCTTCAGAGTTCAGCTTCAGTGTGTGATAGAGGTACCCTTATGTTCATTTTGGTTGTGTCATGTTTGAGAGACTATGTAGTGAGGTATCGAGTTGTACATTTTATGTTCGCATCTTGAGAGACTCTTATGTATTTCAGGTGAGGATGCTATGTATTTATTCCTGAGAGACTGTCTATTTCATGTTTATAGTTAGTTTTCTATTTCAGCTCTGATATCTGCTAGTGTAGTTGTTTATTTGAAGGTTAGACGCTACGTCTCTACGGGGCTTTCCGTAGGGGCGGCGGATCTGTTGGCGAGCCCGGGGCACAGTTCCGACCCCGGGGCGTGACACTATATATATATATAGTAGAGTTTAAATACTTTCAAAAGCACAAGACCAACTATGCTTGTGAATTTTTTACTATTGAATTTGTATTGGGATTTGTGTTATTGTAAAGTCAACTAAAGAGAGAAAAATAAAATAAAATAGCACAAATCTCAATACAAATTTAATAGTAAAAAATTCACAAACATAGTTGGTCTTGTGCTTTTAAAAATATATAAGCTCTACTATATATATATATATATATATATATATATATATATATATATATATATATATATATATATAGTGAGAGAGAGAGAGAGAGAGAGAGAGAGAGAGAGAGAGAGATATCAAGGATGGAATTCTATTACCAGCATCAATTCATTGGTGCTAATAAGTTTTTAACTCTTGGATTAAAAGATGTGTGGTTGAGATGATAATGGGTCCCTTTAGTTTAATGAGTAGTTGGAAAACTAGTAAAATCTAACGGCTGGAAATTATCAAAGGGGGTTGATCTAAGGGTAGAAAACTTGATAGCACCAAATGCTTGGTGCTATCGGTAGTATAGTAGCCGGACTATATATATCGTAGGGCTACTATACTCTTATGAGTATAAATCCTTTGTATTCATAATTTTTCGGCCATTGGTTGAAGGGATGTGCGGTTAGGATGATAGTGGGTTGTTGATGAAATAGTATAAATCTTAGGAGATCACTATAATCCTAACTGCACAATCCTTCATCCAATGGCCGAAAATTTATGAGTACGAAAAGAGGTGAGGGAATTACGCAACCGGGCAATACCCTATGTGAAGATCCTTTGGAGCAATCACGAGGAGCGAGAGGCTACCTAGGAGCTAGAGACGGAGATGCGAGATGCCTACCCTTTTCTGTTCGAGACTTCTGGCTGAGGTATGCCTGTTTTACCTTGTTTCGTTTCGAGGACGAAACTTTCTTTTAGTGGGGGAGGATGTAGTGGCCCTAGTTTCCATGCAGCGTTCTTCCGATGAATCCACTATTAGAACACCTAGTATTGGTGTGTCTGGCCCACAGTGCCTCAATTGGATGCTACTGATGGACCCTGTGTGTTTCTACTTGCTGTGTTGACCTTCGGCTGGGTTTGCCGAAACTTCTGAAAAGAATTAGGCCAAACAGAGGTCGAAAATGGATTCAGCACGGAAAAACGTTTGAAAACGACTTTTTGTTTGTTTGATTTGGAGTTCGGATGCCCAAAAACGGACACCCGGAAGTTTTTAGTGGTTTTTGGTGCATGGGAGGGGCCGTAGACCGCCGGGATGCCACGTGGCGGCCTGTCATTGGCCGGTTTACGGTGCGCGGTCCACAGAGCAGCGCGGTGGGGTGCACAGACCCGGCGCAGGGACACGTGGCACCGCCTGATTGGTGGGCTCAAGGCGCGCGGTCTACTGGGTGAGCGCGGCGGTGCATGGACCAAGGCGGGGGACACGTGGCAGCCTCCGGTTGGTCGGTGCACGCGGCGCGGTCCACAGAATTTCAAATGAGATGCGTGGACCGGGTGCATGGGACACGTGTCTCTCCCTGATTGGCGGGTGCAGCATGCGCGGTGCACGGGGCGCGTGGTAGGTGCCTCGGGAAGCGTGCGCACGTGCGACCCACGTCACGCGACCGGCGCGCACGTCGCGCGGTCGACGGGTCAGCCGGAGACACGTGGCGCCCGCTCATTGGCGGGCGCAACCGCCTTACTGTGCAGGCTGGGTGGACACGTGGCAGTCATTGAGTGGTCCCGCGACGCTATTCCCTGTTCGGCGGGACACGTGGCGCTCATCGGCTGGCCTTGCACCGGTGTTGCCTGTTCGGGGGGACACGTGGCAGCACGGGGAACTTTCGGGCGTGAACAGTGTTGGGCCGGGCCCAACACTGTAGGCGCCCGAAAGTTTTCGGGCGCCCGAAAGTGGGCCCGAAAATAGTGGGCCTTGTTTTTTTGGGCTGTTTTCTTTGGGAGCCTATAAATAGGCCACTTGGGCCGCATTTTTGCACCTTTTCCCGGGAGAATTAGCCCACGACCCCTTCATAAGATTTCTTCCTCTCCCTCTTGAGCTTCTTCTGGTGAAGTTTCAGATTTTTTGGAGGCCGCGACGACAGCGTTTCCTGCATCGTGGTGCGGAGCGACGTTATACTGTTGGAGGCCCATCTTCGTCGCAGTTCGGTCTGGGAGGTCTACCGGGGTACCCCGACGCTATTTTTGGACGATTTCTTCGACAGCGGATTCACAAGAGGTAAACCTACGTTTTCCGTGTTGGACGTTTTTTCTGGAAATGAGCTTATTCAGGGGTTTGGGGTACAATTTAACCTCCCTTTGTGACTGTTTGAGTTCCTGGACAGCATATACTTTGCGGATTTTTATCTCCCCATCCGGATATCGGATTTCGACGATTCAAGAGCCTATCGACATCTACACTTCGTGAGGATCGTCGTGGTATTTTTATCGGAATTTTTGGAAGAATATTTTCAGGTGAAAATTTCGTGACAAAAGGACTGTTCATGCAGGATTTTTGAAACTTGAAATTTGTGTGGATTTGTGTGTAATTGTGGATTGTTGTTGTACCCAGGACTTTGTGAGCACCTCTATTGTGCTTCTTGCTTAGCGGATTCGGTGTTTTGGCAGTTTTCGGACTTTTTATCTGTGCAACCCCGGACAGTTAGCGTGTTCAGGTGGGTGATCTCGCTTTCAAAATCTACGGACTGTACGCTAATTCTATGACTGTAGCTGCATGCATGCTATTAAATGACCCCAATATTATGTGAAAACTGTATGATAGTACCCACAGTTGATAGTTGCTAAATCTGATGACCTCATTGAAACACTTGCATTATATGAACTCTTTCAATCTGAGAACCTAATTTAGCACACCTGTTATATATTATACATCATGCTCAAACGACTACAGTAAATTTTAATCTGGATTAGATTTATGCATTGCTTTAGGTTTCCCACATTGCTTGTTACTCTTGTCATTCTGGACATAGTAGTTTTCCCCGAGTCGTGGGTTGGGAGGTCTAGTAGCTGTGGATGCATTGTACTCGCGTCTGGGGACCGAGTAGAGTTGGTAGCAGTCTGTAGATCAGTTGTTCATTGAGATAGTGATAGTGACATGATGGATCTGGGATCATGGGGGATTGTCTTAGTGACAGTGTGGACTTTCTGTTAGTGAGTGAGACAGTGTTGGATCATAGCCTGTAGAAGCCACATTTGAGATCGACAGTGATGCGCGGATACTTTGCTCGGTGGGGTCGCTCCCCACGAGTGCCACTCCGGAGTTGGGCCTGATACTTCTATCGCGGCTTGTCGATGCTGGTGTTCCTCTGGCTGAGCCAGTTTTGGCAGTCACGGACACCGTCCCTCTGGCTGAGCCAGTTTTGGCAGCTACGGACATACCTACGACAGTAGGTAGGCGCAGGTTTGACTGGACCCGATGTGGCAGTCAGTTTGGATTGGGTGATTTGAGATGAGTACCAGTAGTGGCATATTGATCTTCTGTCCTATTCCTTGAGCATTTAGATAGAGGCATAGTAGCTGTAGACTTTTACCTTCCAGCTTTTCTATACAGCATTTCTTTTGTTACTTTATGCCTCTAGTAGACTTAGTGGGCAGACCATCGGGCTTGTTGGCGGCACCCACTGAGAACTACTGTGGGAGGTAGTTCTCACACCCGTCATGGTGTCTTTTCTCCAGGGACTTCAGCTCCAGTTCCTGCTACACCAGTTGCTGATCCAGCTCCTACAGACCGAGGTAAGGGAGTCACGAGATAGATCCCTTTCCGCCCCTTCAGCTTCAGAGTTCAGCTTCAGTGTGTGATAGAGGTACCCTTATGTTCATTTTGGTTGTGTCATGTTTGAGAGACTATGTAGTGAGGTATCGAGTTGTACATTTTATGTTTGCATTTTGAGAGACTCTTATGTATTTCAGGTGAGGATGCTATGTATTTATTCCTGAGAGACTGTCTATTTCATGTTTATAGTTAGTTTTCTATTTCAGCTCTGATATCTGCTAGTGTAGTTGTTTATTTGCAGGTTAGACGCTACGTCTCTACGGGGCTTCCCGTAGGGGCGGCGGATCTGTTGGCGAGCCCGGGGCACAGTTCCGACCCCGGGGCGTGACAGATTAGAGTGGTATCAGAGCCTAGGATGTAGGTCTTTGAGGACGTAGGAACCCTAGGCTTGTGGCTGAACCCTAGGATGACCCACGTGAGAGCCGAGACTTTTTAGCGGAAGTCTTGATTGGGTTTCTAACTCTCCCGAGCGGATTGGGACGAGTGATAGACATGTCTTCCTTTGGTAGCGACTATGTTGGCTGCAGACAACATAGTACTCCTGAAAGGGGGACATGCCTCTTGACTTTCGTTAGATTGGGTCGAGTGTTGATTCTGTTTCTGATTCTTTGCTTTGTCCCTCAGGTGGGGATGCCTCCTCGACGTTCGATGGTGACGTGCTCGCAGCCTTCGTCCTCTGAGCCCGAGCAGGAGGACTTGGGGCGAGGACACCAGGCAGAGATTCAGGAGCTTCGTGCCCAGATGGCACAGATGGCTGAGGCGACTCGACGCAAGGAGGAGGCAGTCGCACGGCTGATGCTCATGATGGAGCAGAGAGCACAACCGGCAGTGGCACCCCCTGAGACTTCGCCGGTGCCTTCTTCCCCTGTTGTGGCACCCCATGTGGTGCAGCCTGCACCGGCGATTCCTGTTGAGCCGGTTTCGAGTAGGCCACCGGCTGGGGCGATGGGATCGTTGACTTCGGCGGAGCAGCGGGAGGTAGTGGACCTGTTGATGAGATTTTGCCAGTTTGATCCGCCCCGCTTTTCGGGCATGAGTGCTGAGCCGTGGGCGGCCGAGTCTTGGATCACCGCCATGGAGCGCCACTTCGAGAGCCTATTTATTGATGAGAGGTTTCGAGTTATTTTGGCTACTCACTTTCTGGAGAGCAACGCCGAGGCGTGGTGGCGGCGTGTGCGACCAGCTGGTCCACCTGGGACGCAGCTTCTTTCCTGGGCCGAGTTCCGGAGTATGTTGCTTGGAGCCTTCTTTCCGGAGAGTGTCAGACAGCGACTGGAGGAGCAGTTGAAGAATCTCCGCCAGGGAGATAGGCCAGTGCACATGTACATAGCTGAATTCAACCAGCTATTGGCATGTTTGCCTCACGTGGCCAAAGATGAGAGCCGCCGCATCTATATGTTTGAGAGGGGACTTCGCCGAGACATTTATCAGTTCGTTCGCTCCCGCAGACTGCAGACCTTGGAGGCCTCGATGGAGCAGGCTTTGTATGTGGAGTGTGGAGAGGCCGTGATGGCAGAGGTGACTCCGGCCCCTGTAGTGACTTCTGGGGCGAAGCGCCCGGCTACGACGGAGGAGGGGCAGTCTAGCAGGCAGGGACCCCCGAGACCTCCGCGTTTCCATCCTCAGGGTCGGGGGTACCAGGGACGCCAGAAATCGGGGGCGTCTTGTCAGTCACAGTAGCAGCAGCGTCGACCCCCTCGACAGCAGCAGTCCTCCCAGCAGACTTTTCGCCAGCAGCGCTCGGATCGGTGTATCATATGTGGAGGCCCTCACCAGCCGACTCAGTGCCCGCAGAGACAGGGCCGATGTTTTTGCTGCGGGCAGGCCGGTCATATTGCGAGTGCGTGCCCCCGGGCCGGTCATCCAGCTTCTTCTTCAGCTTCAGCACCATCTGTTCCTTATCAGCCAGCCGGACCATCTGCGGCCTATAGCAGGTCGGATTTTGCCTCATCCTCTTCACGACAGCCAGAGCGACGTCCCCCGGCGCCGAGCGGTCGTGTATATGCGGCACAGGTCGAGGACGCTACGGCAGCAGAGCAGGTCGTCGCAGGTATTATTCTGATTTCTGCAGTTCGTACACGTGCTCTCTTTGATACTGGGGCATCACATTCATTCATCAGTAGAGCATTTGCATCCCTACATGGCATAGAGGTAGTTTTCTTATCACATGCATTAGAGGTTCAGATACCAGATCATGTTTTGCATATCGAGGAGTACTGTAGGGATTGCCCTGTACAGTTGGGACCCTGGATTCTGCCGGCAGACTTGCTTGTCTTGCGGCAGCTCCAGGATTTTGATGTTGTGCTTGGTATGGATTGGTTATCGAGATACTATGCTATCATAGACTGCAGAGAGAGGACGGTTACTCTTCGTGAGCCGGGGCAGGAGGAGTTCGTCTTCAGAGGCTGCCAGAGCTCTTTGTTTGCTGTGACTATTTCTTCAGCGAGGGCCCGGCGGATGGTGAGTAGAGAATGCACTGCATTTCTGGCGATGATCGTGGAGGTGCCCACGGCGGCACGGGGACTCGAGGATATTCCAGTCGTCCGCGAGTTTCCCGATGTGTTTCCCCCAGAGTTGACGACTATGCCGCCGGTGAGGGAGATAGAGTTTGTGATTGATGTGGTACCCGGAACCGCACCAATCTCAAAGGCACCTTATAGGATGGCGCCTGCCGAGCTGAGGGAATTGAAGGCCCAGCTTCAGGATCTCATGGATAGAGGCTTTATTCGGCCCAGTGTTTCTCCGTGGGGAGCGCCTGTGTTGTTCGTGAAGAAGAAGGATGGGACACTTCGCTTATGTGTGGACTACCGGGAGCTGAATAAAGTGACCATCCGGAATAAGTATCCTCTGCCATGGATTGATGATTTATTCGATCAGCTACAGGGAGCCTCTGTGTTTTCGAAGATTGATCTCCAGTCAGGTTACCACCAGCTGAGGGTGAGGGCCGAGGACATCCCCAAGACGGCGTTTAGATCCCGGTATGGGCATTACGAGTTTACGGTTATGCCGTTCAGTTTGACCAATGCCCCAGCTGCATTCATGGATCTGATGAACCGGGTATTTCAGCCGTACTTGGATCTATTTGTGGTTGTGTTTATTGATGACATCCTGATTTACTCCCGGAGCGATGTGGAGCACGAGGAGCACTTGAGGATAGTGCTGCAGCTTCTACGTGAGAAGAAGTTGTATGCCAAGCTTAAAAAGTGCGAGTTTTGGCTTCGGGAGGTTGCATTCTTGGGCCACATAGTTTCAGCCGCTGGAGTGGCAGTCGACTCGACGAAGATTGATACAGTTCGGGATTGGCCGAGACCGACGACGGTTACTGAGGTACGGAGTTTCTTGGGCCTGGCAGGCTACTATCGTCGGTTCGTGGAGGGCTTTGCGAAGCTCTCTACTCCCCTGACCAGTCTGACGAGGAAGGGGACGAGGTTTGTTTAGACCGAGCAGTGTCAGCAGAGTTTCGAGGAGCTGAAGAGGAGGTTGATCTCAGCACCTGTTCTTGCACTGCCGGTGATGGGAGAGGGCTTCGTGATTTATAGTGACGCCTCGCACAGCGGTTTGGGATGCGTCTTGATGCAGCATGGTAGGGTAATTGCCTATGCCTCACGGCAATTAAAGGATTACGAGAAGAATTACCCTACTCATGACTTGGAGCTTGCAGCTGTGGTATTTGCACTGAAGCTGTGGCGGCATTACCTCTATGGTGAGCATTGTGAGATCTATACGGATCATAAAAGCTTAAAGTATCTATTCACCCAAAAGGAGCTGAATCTGAGGCAACGCCGGTGGTTGGAGCTGTTAAAGGATTACGATCTGAGTATCCTTTATCACCCCGGCAAGGCCAATGTGGTGGCAGATGCTTTGAGTCGGAGGTTAGTGCATAGCTTGAGCATGATGATTACACAGCAGGCACCGCTGATAGAGCAGATAAGGCGACTTTAGATTGAGGTGGTATCCCCTGGGGTCTCTGCTAGGCTTATGTCCATGGTCTTGCAGCCCACTCTGTTGGACAGAATCAGGGAGACACAGAGTGAGGACCCCCACTTGGAGAGGATCAGATCACATGTTCAGGTAGAGCAGAGAGGGGATTTTTCAGTGGATAGCTCGGGAGTACTGCGGTACAGGGACCAAGTTTGTGTGCCTTCGGATCTAGAGATCAGAGACCAGATTTTGAGAGAGGCCCATTATACACCTTACACCATCCATCCTGGTGGTACTAAGATGTATAAGGACCTCAAGGCATACTTTTGGTGGTCCGGAATGAAGCGGGATATTGGAAGGTTTGTAGCTCAGTGTTTAACTTGCCAGCAAGTAAAAGCAGAGCATCGTGTCCCTGCTGGCAAGTTACAGAGTCTTCCAATTTTCGAGTGGAAGTGGGACCACATCACCATGGATTTTGTGACGGGGCTGCCGAGATCACAGAGTGGAGCCGACGCGGTTTGGGTGATTGTTGATAGACTCACCAAGTCTGCACATTTCCTGTCGGTATAGATGACTTGGTCCTTGGAGCGCCTGGCACAGTTATACTTGGATGAGATAGTGAGGCTGCATGGAGTACCAGCGTCGATTGTTTCAGATCGGGACCCGAGGTTCGTGTCACGGTTCTGGGGGAGCTTACAGTCAGCCTTTGGTACCCAGCTCAGATTCAGCACTGCATTCCACCCACAGACTGATGGTCAGTCCGAGCGCACCATTCAGACTCTTGAGGATATGTTGTGTGCGTGCGTCATGGATTTTGAAGGGGGATGGTGTAATGTACCGAATTTTCGGCACATAAATAAATATAAATAAAGGTGGTATGAAATACTAGTGTTATGAAAGTTAGGGAAGTAAAGAATATGTGGACGCGAGTTGGGCCCAAATCGGGTTAAAATGGAGACATTTAAAAATTTATTTGAGAAAGGGGGCCCAGATTTTTAGTGAAAAATTCACAGTATCGGAAAATTCCGAGAAAATTACGAGAGCCCCGTAAATATGTTTTAAGACCACAGAAAAAGTTTCGCGTTGATCGGATACCCGATAGTGAAAACGGGCTACGCCAACAGTGTCGAAAAATTCTGAGAAAATTACAGGAGCTGTGTAATTATGTTTTAAGGTCACAGTAAAAATTTCGTGTTGATCGGATACCCGGATTGCGAGAACGGAGTCCGCCAATGATTCTGGACACAGTGGGGCTTTGGTGGCCCAGAAATGGCCCAAACTGGAAATTTAAATTTTTCTGTGGTAAATTAAGCTGAAACGAAGCCGTCTGTCAAATTTGGAAGGAAACGGACGAAAAATGGACAGAAAACAGATCAAAAACTGATCTCGAGACGGCGACGGCACGCGGCTTGAGGAGTGCCTTGCTGCGCAAGGCACGCAGCTGGCGCTGCGCCTTGGACCGCCACATGGCGGTTCCCTTATGGTGTAATGTACCGGATTTTCGGCACATATAATAAATCTAAATAAAAATGGTATGATATACTATTTTTATGAAAGTTAGAGAAGTGAGGATGATGTGGAAGCGAATTGGGCCGAAATCGGATTAAAAATGCGGGATTTAGAATTTTAATTGAAAAGGGGGCCCAGATTTTTAGCAGAAAATTCATAGAGTCAGAAAATTCTGAGAAAATTCTGGGAGCTCCGTAATATTGTTTTAAGGCCACAGTAAAAATTCCGCGTCGATCGGACACCCGGATTGCGAGAACGGGGTCCGCCAGCGATTTTTGATACAGCGAGGCTTTTGGTGACCCAGAAATGGCCAAACTCAGCAAAAATACTTGTAACAGATTTCAAATGTAATTACAAGTGAATTGGAAGTATTTCAAATCGACGCAAAAGTCATCGAGTCGAAAAGTGAGTTGGAGTTGAGAATTTGAAGCTTCAATTGTGAATCTTAGGTCCTTGTTTGGCGATTTCCGCAAAAAGTGCGAAATTCAGCAAAAATACTTGTAACACATTTCAAATGTAATTACAAGTGAGTTGGAAGCATTTCAAATCGATGCAAAAGTCATCGAGTCGAAAAGTGAGTTGGAGTTGAGAATTTGAAGCTTCAATTGTGAATCTTAGGTCCTTGTTTGGCGATTTCCGCGAAAAGGGCGAAATCCAGCAAAAATACTTGTAACACATTTCAAATATGATTACAAGTGGGTTTGAAGCGTTTCGAATCAACGCAAAGGCCGTTGAGTCGAAAAGTGAGTTGTGGTTGAGAAACGAAGCCTCAAGTTGCAAAATTGGGACTTTTGTTCGCGGAGTCCGCAAAATGGCAAAATTCGGCGAGAGGACTTGTAACGTGTTTTGAACATGATTACAGTCGAGTTCGGTGCGTTTCGGGCTGATGCGAAGGGCATCGGGTCGAAAAGTGATTTGAACCCGAGGACTTAGCCAAAATCTGAAATTTCTGAAATTTGTGATCACGAAGCATTTTCGGAGCCCTGTTTCGGAGGCTTAGAGTGCCCCAAAATTTTAAAAGAAATCGTGGGGTGTCTCACAAAAGTTTTCTTATTAAAAGGGGCGAAAAACCTAGGTATGTTATTAAGGAAAAATCGGAGAACGAAGCGAAGAAAAATGCTTCGTGAATTCTGAAAACTGCAGTTTTGACAGTGCAAGTTAATCGCGAAGCGTTTTCGGAGCCCTGTTTCGGAGGCTTAGTGCGCTCCAAAATTTTAAAAGAAATCGTGGGGTGTCTCACAAAAGTTTTCTTATTAAGAGGGGTGAAAAACCTAGGTAAGTTATTAAGGAAAAATCGAAGAACGAAGCGAAGAAAAATGCTTCGTGAATGCTGAAACTGCAGTTTTGACAGCCCAAGTCAATCGCGAAGCATTTTCGGAGCTCTCTTTCGAGGGCTTAGAATAGTCCAAAAGTTTAAACAAAATCGTGGGAAGTTTAAGAAAAATTTGTAGATTAAAGGGGAGAAGAAAATTTTCAATTTCGATTTCCCAGTTGACGGGAAAATGCGGAGAAAGAGGGGTACCCGAATTTGCTCACTGCAGCAGTAAACTGCAGGAAAACAGGGGCAGTTTGGGATTTATTTTGTAAGTTGGGGCATTTTGGTAAAATCACCTCTTCCCCCCAACCACCCCTGCAGAGAATTAAATGTTCTCTCTCTCTCCCTCTTAGTTACTCTCTCTCTCTTTTCTGCTGGAGCAGGAAACGAAAGAAGAAGAAGAAGAAGAAGAAGAAGAGAAAGAGAAGAAGAAGAAGAAGAAGAAGAAGAAGAAGAAGAAGAAGGGAAGGAGAAGTCTAACTCTCTTCTTCCCTCTCTATTTTCTTGCCAAAAGGTACTTCCCTCACTCCCTAGATTTTTCCTCTACTTGCGCAGGAAAAAGAAAGAAAAAAAAAAAAAAAAAGAGGGGAAGGTGAGCATCAGCTGCTGCTGCCGCTGCGCGAGCAAGCAGCAGTAGCTGCAGTTGCTGCTGGGCTAGCTGCTGCTGCACAAGGCAGCAGCAGCTGCCAGCAGCAGCCCCTGCGCATGGAGCAGCTGCCCAAATGGCAGCTGCACCATGCAGCTGCAGGGATGGCAGCACGTATGCTGCTGTTGCTGCTGCTGCTATATTGATATGCTGTGGCAGCAGCAGCTGCAGCAATGGATAGCAGCAGCAGCAGCAGCCTTCTTGGGCAGTAGATCAACAAAAAAAAAAAGGGAAAAGAAGAAAGAGAAAGAAAAGAAAAAAAAAAAAAAAAAAAAGAAAGAAAAGAAGAATTTAATTTTCTTCTTCTCTTTTTTTTTCAATGAGCAAAATCAGCAATTGATGGGATATTGCTCAATGTGAGTTTCTCTCAAATTTTTGAAGAAAAATGAATTGATGAAAAAATTTTCGATTTCTTTCAATGATCGAAATCGGTAAATTGGGAGAATTGCTCAAATTGAATTCTCTCCAAGTTTTTTATGCGAATTCTTGATTTTGCCAATATGCGAAATCTGTAAATTGGGGGAATTGCTCAGATTAAGTTCTCTCCAATTTTTCAATGCGAATTCTTGATTTTTGCCAATGTGCAAAATCGGTGAATTGGGGGAAATTGCTCGAATTGAGCTTTTCTCAAATTTTTGAGAGCATTTCGACGCCGGATCGAGTTGAGCAAGTTTCTTTTTGGCAATATGCCATGGGATGACTATTCTCCTCTCATTTTTATGAACCGATCAAAAAGTAGCCTTTTGGTGGGGGAAATGACCAAATAGGGATTTTCCCTTTAAGTTGTCAAAAAGGGGTTAGTTTTACCGCCTTATGAATTTTAGTGAATCATGTAAAAGCAATTGCTTTATCTTTTGCTTTCCTTACAATGTAGGGAAGTCTCACGGATCCAAGGAGTTGAAATTGTCTCCTGCAAGGACCAAAAGAATACACCGAGGTGGGGGATTCTGCCGAAATTGGGTGACCTCTCCCCTTGCTCCTTTGCTTTTCGATCTAGAAGCATGATAGTAGCCTGTTAGAGGCGTTTGGTAATTATGATTGAATTTGCATGTGTAGATGGATATAGAAGAGAAGTAAACTTTTCTAATTATTAGAATAAGAGATAAATTTGCATGTGTAGAAGGATATAGATAGAAAAGTGGATTTTTCTGAACTGCTAAATATAGATGATAATTGCCTGCGTAGATGTTAAACTTTATTGATGATTGAGATGGAAATAATTGCATGCGTAAAAAGGGGAATCAATTATTTGTTATCTGTGATCATGTTAGGGTATAGCCCTAGGAATCATGTGAAAGCATAAGGAAAAAGGGCATGTTGGTAGTAAGACTAGGAGAAAACCTAGACTCAGGGTTAATGAGTGGCATCAAACTTAGGAGTATATCCTAGGATTGAATGAGTGGCATTGTCTTAGGAGATAACCTAAGGACATTGGATAAAGTGATCAACATAGAGTCAAGGACTCTAGGATGAGCATGATATAAGACTTAGGTAAAGGAAACCTAAGGTAAGTTAGTGGGTTGAGAATAGACTAGTTAACATAGAGTCAAGGAACTCTAGGTTAAACATGATATAAAACTTAGGTAAGAGAACCTAAGGTGAACTAGTGGAGTTTATACTCACAGAAAATGGATTAGAGTCAAGATAACTCTAAATGCAAAGTGCAACAGGTAAATAGAGAAAATGTAACTCCAGATTCGGCAAAGAAAAGTGTATGTGGCCACAAAGTCAATGAATTAAACTGATAGCAAAGTGATCAACTTAGGGTCCAACTCTAAGGAAGAGTTTGTGTAATCACAAAGTCAAAAAGCTAAATAATACAACCCTAGAGTGGGTCATAAGGTGTCTGGGCAAAAGGACAGCAACTTTAACTTCAATTTGAGTTAAATAAATGAAAGAGAAATGATATGAGTCCAAGTGACTTTTAGTTATCCTTATGGCGAGACCTAGGATAAGAGGTAAATTGTTGTAAAAAGGCAAAGTTTAAAGAGCAAGCTAAAAGTGGCTAAAAAGTATAAAGAGAATGTAAATGGCGCCTTCGAATTTGAGACTCGTCAAGTGGAGCAGGACTCCCTGGGCAGTGACCCGTCGGACGAGGTACTTTCGAAGGGCTAAATGTGAAAGCAAGAAGCTAAATGCTCGAAGAAAAGAGAAAGTAAATTGCAAGTGGCAAAATGGGAGCTATAAGCTCGAATAAGAAAGGAAAGCAAGTGTTCAAAAGCAAAGAGGCTAAGAACTAAAATAAAAGAGTAAGAAAAAGAAAAGAAAAGAAAGAAAAATTAAAGATAAAACGGGCGTACCTCCGGGGGTGAACGTACAACGGTCAGGAGTTGGACAGGGTCCCTCTCCCGGGCAGCGACCCGTATGACTGGTAGATAGAGTACTCTTGTCAGAGTTGGGCAGTGACCCTATCGGGCAGTGTCCCGTATGACAAGTCCCCCCGGCAGGACGGGGTAACACTTGCGGGTGTTATCGGCAACCTTAGAAATCTTATCTTATGGTAGCAGGACTACCGGGCTCGGGCCCGTTGGATAAGAATTTCTGAGGGTTAACTTAAACTAAAGCACCAGAATCTAAAGAATAAAGAAAGATAGAGTGACCAAGGTGGCCGGGTTAGTTTGACCCTGTATATAGCGGCATAGTGGCCGAGTTGGTGCTTAGCAGCCTAGTGTGGCTAGACAGAGTAGTGCTGGGTCGATGAGTATACACAGATGGTGTAGTGACCTATTACATGGTAGTCTAGTATGGCTGGACAGTTTAGTGATGGGTTGATGAGTATATACAGACGGTGATGTATTATATTGCATAGCTGCATATTGATGTTGAGGATTTTAGTTTCCTAGCACACTATTATTATTGCTTCCATTGGACCAAGTGGTGTAGGACACCTTCTCTCGGTGGTTGAACCCACTGGGAACTCGGTCGTAGTTCTCACACCCCTTGGGTGACCCCCCACAGGTTCGGGTGTGGATACAGCGGACGAGACGGTTCAGATGCAGACGGCGAGGCATACGACAGGGGCAAGGGCCCAGTAGCATAGAGACCTAGAGGGTCTAGCAGAGGTATCCCTTTTATATATTTCTTGAGTGAACATTGTATGGTGAGGAATTTATGTAAAGGAATTGTAATAAATTTATTTGCAAGTTCAGAGATGTAAAGTGTAATAAATTTAATTTATGGTTCACTCTTGCATGCTTCCATTTCCGCTTTAGTTGTTGCAAAAATTTAAATTTGTAGTGATTTTTAGTACTCTGATATTGAGCTTCCGCATACACTTGTTGTGTTATTATGGATGTTACCGTTCCTTTCAGGTAGAAAAAGGTTTTACCTGATTGGCGGGTCTGTTGGCGTGCCCGAACCGTACAAATTGGCGGACTCGGGGCGTGACAGATTAGAGTGGTATCAGAGCCTAGGAATAGTCCTAGGTGGTTAGTGAACCTTAGGAAGACTCTAGGGTTTAGGCACGAGAGAGTGTGGAGATCTTTTGGCGAAAGTATGTGATTGGGTTTTACTATTCCCAAGAAGGACATTGGGATTGATAGAGGGCGACGAGCTTTCATTCTTCGGATATTACGTTGGCGGCCGACAACGTAATGTTGGAGATGAAAAGGAGTACCCTCTTATACTTTCGCATGATTGGGTCGACGAGCTTTTCTGTCGGTATATTGATTGCGCATTGCTCAAATGGCTGAATTTGGGCTAATCGTTTCGTTGTGGTGTGCTTATCAGCGATAACACCACGTAGGGAGACGCGCTTGTCTCGACTCGAGTCATGAGAGGGCTCCGGGTCGAACAAGGTACACGTGCTGCGATAGCAGGTGGCCGCACTTATTGGTGTGGTCCAGCAGCATGCTGAATCTTCTTGCCGAGGGGCGGAAATTTTCCGCCGGCAAGGAGGCAGTTTCCGACGCCTAAGGGTGGCGTCAAGGTGACAGTCGGAGCAGATGGATAGGCTCCAGTGGCTGATAGCGCAGCAAGCTAAGGCTGCACAAACAACGTATGAGTATACGGCGTCGCCGCCTGTAGGGACGACAGTAAAGGGAATGGCAATGGCCGCCGAACTTTTGTCGGCGCAGCCAACACCTTCAGCATAAGATGTTTTACGCTTGTGTCAGCTAGGTTGCTGGCAAAGTATGGTTAGAAAGGTCCAGTAAGTGATCGATGCACGGAGCGCTGGTGATCGCTATGTGCGAGAACCAAGTTAATGTGCCCTGAGGGTTAGGGCAAGAAAGATTTACAGGCCAGGCGGCGGGAATTTGCCCCTGTTGACGGTAGTAACCGTGTGGCGTGACAGTTGTGGCTGTGTTGCCACGTAGTAGTGTTGGTGAAGCCTAGAGTAGGCTTCAGGATGCGAGAACCTCTCGAAAGAGCGAGAGTTTTATGGCGCCGATCCGACGGATCAGCGTAATGGCAAGGAGTGCAACCGCAGGATTTGCGAGTTGATCACCAGAGTTGGTGAACAATTATTGTGGTGCCTTAACCCAGTTAGGAGAGGTGTGCGGGAGTCGTACGCGTGTCTAAGCAAATTGCTTGACACTAGATTTTTACGAGTTAGCATGGGGGCGCTGGATGCCCAACTGTTTGGGTGCTCATGGAGCACAAGTATCGTTTAGCCAGAGAGAGCTGATTAGGTGGCGTATTAGCCTTTGCCCAGTGTGGCCAGAGTTGATAGAGAGTTCGGGTCGTGGATTGACGACTAGTCAGTGGGTTTTGCTCAGTGGAGCGTAGTGGTCGCGTGACGACGATTAGCGGGTTCGCTTGGGGACGATCCGTGCCTGGACCATGTTTGTGGACTGTGGGCCTGTAGCCCAGTGGGCAGGCGTAGTCGGCTGTGAGAGACAGCGGCCCGAGACCTGATGGCGGGGCATGATAGAGATTTGGTCGAGGCGGTAGTCCGAGCGATGACCCGGGAACGTGAAATGCCACGTGTGAGCCTTGAGGCTGTTAGTACACTGAGAGTGTGTGATGTGATCAGGCCGTAGTGCTAGTGATGACTGAGGTATTGTAGCTCCTAGTAGGAGTGTTGGTGTAGTGATCCTAAGTATGGATCTACCCGTTTGACGATTAGGTCTGTGGGCTAGCGAGAGCCGTTGTACAGTGTTGGACTAGTTTTGGGCTATAGGCCCCTGTTGGACCGTGGTTTGTGAACCTATTAGTAATCCGATATATCGGGTTAGCTGATAACCCGTGGACTTAGAGCACTAGCGGCGTGCATGATAGCAGAGGACTTGTGGATTGGCCTTCGCCCTCCACATTAGGCAGCGGAGCGACCGGAAAAATGCGGTAAGTGTAAGTGGTTGCAGATGCAACCTCGTTGTGAAAGAATGATGGCGGAATTAAAGTGAAAAATTTTCGCAAATAAAGGCTGGGTCATTTGTGGCAGTATGATGCCTAGTAACGATGTATAGTAGGCCCAACATTGGGGGTAAGATTCCTCCCTCTCGATCAGATTTGAGTCGAAGTGTGACTCAAGTTTCGAGGACGAAACTATTTTAAGGGGGGTAGAATGTAATGTACCGGATTTTCGGCACATATAATAAATCTAAATAAAAATGGTATGAAATACTATTTTTATGAAAGTTAGAGAAGTGAGGATGATGTGGAAGCGAATTGGGCCGAAATCGGATTAAAAATGCGGGATTTAGAATTTTAATTGAAAAGGGGGCCCAGATTTTTAGCAGAAAATTCATAGAGTCAGAAAATTCTGAGAAAATTCTGGGAGCTCCGTAATATTGTTTTAAGGCCACAGTAAAAATTCCGCGTCGATCGGACACCCGGATTGCGAGAACGGGGTCCGCCAGCGATTTTTGATACAGCGAGGCTTTTGGTGACCCAGAAATGGCCAAACTCAGCAAAAATACTTGTAACAGATTTCAAATGTAATTACAAGTGAATTGGAAGTATTTCAAATCGACGCAAAAGTCATCGAGTCGAAAAGTGAGTTGGAGTTGAGAATTTGAAGCTTCAATTGTGAATCTTAGGTCCTTGTTTGGCGATTTCCGCAAAAAGTGCGAAATTCAGCAAAAATACTTGTAACACATTTCAAATGTAATTACAAGTGAGTTGGAAGCATTTCAAATCGATGCAAAAGTCATCGAGTCGAAAAGTGAGTTGGAGTTGAGAATTTGAAGCTTCAATTGTGAATCTTAGGTCCTTGTTTGGCGATTTCCGCGAAAAGGGCGAAATCCAGCAAAAATACTTGTAACACATTTCAAATATGATTACAAGTGGGTTTGAAGCGTTTCGAATCAACGCAAAGGCCGTTGAGTCGAAAAGTGAGTTGTGGTTGAGAAACGAAGCCTCAAGTTGCAAAATTGGGACTTTTGTTCGCGGAGTCCGCAAAATGGCAAAATTCGGCGAGAGGACTTGTAACGTGTTTTGAACATGATTACAGTCGAGTTCGGTGCGTTTCGGGCTGATGCGAAGGGCATCGGGTCGAAAAGTGATTTGAACCCGAGGACTTAGCCAAAATCTGAAATTTCTGAAATTTGTGATCACGAAGCATTTTCGGAGCCCTGTTTCGGAGGCTTAGAGTGCCCCAAAATTTTAAAAGAAATCGTGGGGTGTCTCACAAAAGTTTTCTTATTAAAAGGGGCGAAAAACCTAGGTATGTTATTAAGGAAAAATCGGAGAACGAAGCGAAGAAAAATGCTTCGTGAATTCTGAAAACTGCAGTTTTGACAGTGCAAGTTAATCGCGAAGCGTTTTCGGAGCCCTGTTTCGGAGGCTTAGTGCGCTCCAAAATTTTAAAAGAAATCGTGGGGTGTCTCACAAAAGTTTTCTTATTAAGAGGGGTGAAAAACCTAGGTAAGTTATTAAGGAAAAATCGAAGAACGAAGCGAAGAAAAATGCTTCGTGAATGCTGAAACTGCAGTTTTGACAGCCCAAGTCAATCGCGAAGCATTTTCGGAGCTCTCTTTCGAGGGCTTAGAATAGTCCAAAAGTTTAAACAAAATCGTGGGAAGTTTAAGAAAAATTTGTAGATTAAAGGGGAGAAGAAAATTTTCAATTTCGATTTCCCAGTTGACGGGAAAATGCGGAGAAAGAGGGGTACCCGAATTTGCTCACTGCAGCAGTAAACTGCAGGAAAACAGGGGCAGTTTGGGATTTATTTTGTAAGTTGGGGCAT
The DNA here is from genome assembly GCA_029168755.2 of Tillandsia fasciculata. NCBI lineage: Eukaryota > Viridiplantae > Streptophyta > Magnoliopsida > Poales > Bromeliaceae > Tillandsia > Tillandsia fasciculata. The sequence goes on along the minus strand of CM054939.1, from coordinate 18,948,225 downwards.
TTTGGTAAAATCACCTCTTCCCCCCAACCACCCCTGCAGAGAATTAAATGTTCTCTCTCTCTCCCTCTTAGTTACTCTCTCTCTCTTTTCTGCTGGAGCAGGAAACGAAAGAAGAAGAAGAAGAAAGAAGAAGAGAAAGAGAAGAAGAAGAAGAAGAAGAAGAAGAAGAAGAAGAAGAAGGGAAGGAGAAGTCTAACTCTCTTCTTCCCTCTCTATTTTCTTGCCAAAAGGTACTTCCCTCACTCCCTAGATTTTTCCTCTACTTGCGCAGGAAAAAGAAAGAAAAAAAAAAAAAAAAAGAGGGGAAGGTGAGCATCAGCTGCTGCTGCCGCTGCGCGAGCAAGCAGCAGCAGCTGCAGTTGCTGCTGGGCTAGCTGCTGCTGCACAAGGCAGCAGCAGCTGCCAGCAGCAGCCCCTGCGCATGGAGCAGCTGCCCAAATGGCAGCTGCACCATGCAGCTGCAGGGATGGCAGCACGTATGCTGCTGTTGCTGCTGCTGCTATATTGATATGCTGTGGCAGCAGCAGCTGCAGCAATGGATAGCAGCAGCAGCAGCAGCCTTCTTGGGCAGTAGATCAACAAAAAAAAAAGGGAAAAGAAGAAAGGAGAAAGAAAAAAAAAAAAAAAAAAAAAAAAAAGAAAAGAAGAATTTAATTTTCTTCTTCTCTTTTTTTTCAATGAGCAAAATCAGCAATTGATGGGATATTGCTCAATGTGAGTTTCTCTCAAATTTTTGAAGAAGAATGAATTGATGAAAAAAATTTTCGATTTCTTTCAATGATCGAAATCGGTAAATTGGGAGAATTGCTCAAATTGAGTTCTCTCCAAGTTTTTTATGCGAATTCTTGATTTTGCCAATATGCGAAATCTGTAAATTGGGGGAATTGCTCAGATTAAGTTCTCTCCAATTTTTCAATGCGAATTCTTGATTTTTGCCAATGTGCAAAATCGGTGAATTGGGGGAAATTGCTCGAATTGAGCTTTTCTCAAATTTTTGAGAGCATTTCGACGCCGGATCGAGTTGAGCAAGTTTCTTTTTGGCAATATGCCATGGGATGACTATTCTCCTCTCATTTTTATGAACCGATCAAAAAGTAGCCTTTTGGTGGGGGAAATGACCAAATAGGGATTTTCCCTTTAAGTTGTCAAAAAGGGGTTAGTTTTACCGCCTTATGAATTTTAGTGAATCATGTAAAAGCAATTGCTTTATCTTTTGCTTTCCTTACAATGTAGGGAAGTCTCACGGATCCAAGGAGTTGAAATTGTCTCCTGCAAGGACCAAAAGAATACACCGAGGTGGGGGATTCTGCCGAAATTGGGTGACCTCTCCCCTTGCTCCTTTGCTTTTCGATCTAGAAGCATGATAGTAGCCTGTTAGAGGCGTTTGGTAATTATGATTGAATTTGCATGTGTAGATGGATATAGAAGAGAAGTAAACTTTTCTAATTATTAGAATAAGAGATAAATTTGCATGTGTAGAAGGATATAGATAGAAAAGTGGATTTTTCTGAACTGCTAAATATAGATGATAATTGCCTGCGTAGATGTTAAACTTTATTGATGATTGAGATGGAAATAATTGCATGCGTAAAAAGGGGAATCAATTATTTGTTATCTGTGATCATGTTAGGGTATAGCCCTAGGAATCATGTGAAAGCATAAGGAAAAAGGGCATGTTGGTAGTAAGACTAGGAGAAAACCTAGACTCAGGGTTAATGAGTGGCATCAAACTTAGGAGTATATCCTAGGATTGAATGAGTGGCATTGTCTTAGGAGATAACCTAAGGACATTGGATAAAGTGATCAACATAGAGTCAAGGACTCTAGGATGAGCATGATATAAGACTTAGGTAAAGGAAACCTAAGGTAAGTTAGTGGGTTGAGAATAGACTAGTTAACATAGAGTCAAGGAACTCTAGGTTAAACATGATATAAAACTTAGGTAAGAGAACCTAAGGTGAACTAGTGGAGTTTATACTCACAGAAAATGGATTAGAGTCAAGATAACTCTAAATGCAAAGTGCAACAGGTAAATAGAGAAAATGTAACTCCAGATTCGGCAAAGAAAAGTGTATGTGGCCACAAAGTCAATGAATTAAACTGATAGCAAAGTGATCAACTTAGGGTCCAACTCTAAGGAAGAGTTTGTGTAATCACAAAGTCAAAAAGCTAAATAATACAACCCTAGAGTGGGTCATAAGGTGTCTGGGCAAAAGGACAGCAACTTTAACTTCAATTTGAGTTAAATAAATGAAAGAGAAATGATATGAGTCCAAGTGACTTTTAGTTATCCTTATGGCGAGACCTAGGATAAGAGGTAAATTGTTGTAAAAAGGCAAAGTTTAAAGAGCAAGCTAAAAGTGGCTAAAAAGTATAAAGAGAATGTAAATGGCGCCTTCGAATTTGAGACTCGTCAAGTGGAGCAGGACTCCCTGGGCAGTGACCCGTCGGACGAGGTACTTTCGAAGGGCTAAATGTGAAAGCAAGAAGCTAAATGCTCGAAGAAAAGAGAAAGTAAATTGCAAGTGGCAAAATGGGAGCTATAAGCTCGAATAAGAAAGGAAAGCAAGTGTTCAAAAGCAAAGAGGCTAAGAACTAAAATAAAAGAGTAAGAAAAAGAAAAGAAAAGAAAGAAAAATTAAAGATAAAACGGGCGTACCTCCGGGGGTGAACGTACAACGGTCAGGAGTTGGACAGGGTCCCTCTCCCGGGCAGCGACCCGTATGACTGGTAGATAGAGTACTCTTGTCAGAGTTGGGCAGTGACCCTATCGGGCAGTGTCCCGTATGACAAGTCCCCCCGGCAGGACGGGGTAACACTTGCGGGTGTTATCGGCAACCTTAGAAATCTTATCTTATGGTAGCAGGACTACCGGGCTCGGGCCCGTTGGATAAGAATTTCTGAGGGTTAACTTAAACTAAAGCACCAGAATCTAAAGAATAAAGAAAGATAGAGTGACCAAGGTGGCCGGGTTAGTTTGACCCTGTATATAGCGGCATAGTGGCCGAGTTGGTGCTTAGCAGCCTAGTGTGGCTAGACAGAGTAGTGCTGGGTCGATGAGTATACACAGATGGTGTAGTGACCTATTACATGGTAGTCTAGTATGGCTGGACAGTTTAGTGATGGGTTGATGAGTATATACAGACGGTGATGTATTATATTGCATAGCTGCATATTGATGTTGAGGATTTTAGTTTCCTAGCACACTATTATTATTGCTTCCATTGGACCAAGTGGTGTAGGACACCTTCTCTCGGTGGTTGAACCCACTGGGAACTCGGTCGTAGTTCTCACACCCCTTGGGTGACCCCCCCACAGGTTCGGGTGTGGATACAGCGGACGAGACGGTTCAGATGCAGACGGCGAGGCATACGACAGGGGCAAGGGCCCAGTAGCATAGAGACCTAGAGGGTCTAGCAGAGGTATCCCTTTTATATATTTCTTGAGTGAACATTGTATGGTGAGGAATTTATGTAAAGGAATTGTAATAAATTTATTTGCAAGTTCAGAGATGTAAAGTGTAATAAATTTAATTTATGGTTCACTCTTGCATGCTTCCATTTCCGCTTTAGTTGTTGCAAAAATTTAAATTTGTAGTGATTTTTAGTACTCTGATATTGAGCTTCCGCATACACTTGTTGTGTTATTATGGATGTTACCGTTCCTTTCAGGTAGAAAAAGGTTTTACCTGATTGGCGGGTCTGTTGGCGTGCCCGAACCGTACAAATTGGCGGACTCGGGGCGTGACATATGGTGGGTGCCACGGACCGGTCCAATGAACCTCCTATGTCCTTTTCTTCTTCTTCTTCTTTTCTTCCTCCTCCGAACCGTGTACAAATTTCTCCTTCTCCATTTTCTTCTCCAGCCGAGCTTCGAGTGAGGGAGAGAGAGAGAGAGAGAGAGATAGAGAGTGAAGAAAAGAAAAAAAAAAAAAAGGGGGATTTTGTGGGGCAAGCGAGCGCGCCGTGAACCTCGTCGATCGCGCGAGGCGTTCCAAAAAGCCGATGGACAGCGCGACTGTACGAGGTAACGTTATTTTCAAGGTATTTTTGGCATAATTTTTATGCCTTCTTTGGGTTTAGATTTGACCCCATTACCATGTTACGTGTTAGGAATCGAGTTATACTGCACCGTTTTGCTGCGCGGACTGCCGGGGGCAGTTTTGACGCACCTCGTTTTGCGTGCCAGTTGTGGAAGAAATGCACCATTTTGTGTGCGGATTCAAAAAAAATGCGCAGTTTTGAATGCAAACTCGGAAAACATACACCGTTTTGCGTGCAACGTTGAAAAAGGAAGGTGCACTGTTTTGCGTGCCAACCCGAGGTACGTGCTCCGTTTTGCGCATAATTTGTGCTGTCGCGCATCGTTTTGCGTGCAGTTTCTAATATTATACATTATTTTTCGTGCAGGGATAGAAAAATGTGCACCGTTTTACGTGCAATTTTATAGTTAAACTTGCACCGTTTTGCGTGCAAATCATTTTATCGCGCACCGTTTTGCGTGCAGTCTCTAATATTATACATCGTTTTTCGTGCAGGGATAGAAAAATGTGCACCGTTTTGCGTGCAACTTTACAGTTAAACGTGCACCGTTTTGCGTGCAGATCGTTTTATCGCGCACCGTTTTGCGCGCAGTCTCTAATATTATACATCATTTTTCGTGCAGGGATAGAAAAATGAGCACCATTTTGCATGCAATTTTACAGTTAAACGTGCACCGTTTTGCGTGCAAATAATTTTATCGCGCACCGTTTTGCGCGCAGTCTCTAATATTATACATCGTTTTTCGTGCAGGGATAAAAAATTATGCACTATTTTGTGTGCAACTTTACAGTTAAGCGTGCACCGTTTTGCGTGCAGATCATTTTATCGCGCACCGTTTTACGTGCAAGTCTAATATTTTGCATCGATTTGCGTGCAGGACAAGAAAAATGTGCACCGTTTTGCGTGCAACCCGACAGTGAGGCGTGCACCGTTTTGCGTGCAGATTTGAGGTACGTGCATCGTTTTGCGTGCCGATCGTGTTGTCGCGCACCGTTTTGCGTGCCGATCCTAATATTATGCATCGTTTTTCGTACAGGGTTAGAAAAATGTGAATCGTTTTACGTGCAACCCTACAGTAGACCGTGCACCGTTTTGCGTGCAGATTCGAGGTACGTGCACCGTTTTGCGTGCCGGTTGATTTAACGCGCACCGTTTTGCGTGCAGACTAAAATGACGTGCACCGTTTTGCGTGCGGGTTTTTAGTGACGTGCATCGTTTTGCGTGCAGGTTTGGTGGACGTGCACCGTTTTGCGTGCAGACTCGAGAGAAGTGCATCGTTTTGCGTGCAAGCTCGAGGAGACAAGTGGAATCGCGCGGAGACCAATTGCAAGTGTCTACAAGCAATTGGGTACACTACAAGGTGGGGAATTCTGCCGAAATTGGGTGACCTCTCCCCTTGCTCCTTTGCTTTTCGATTCGAAGCATGATAGTAGCCTGTTAGAGGCGTTAGGTAATTATGAATAAGATTGCATGTTTAGAGGAACACAGATAAAAAGTGCAACTGTTGGTTGTCAATAATAGATGATATATGTGCATGTGTAGAGAGATTTAGAGGAAAAGTGATATTTATGATTTATCCACAATAGGGGATAAATTTGTATGTGTAGATTGACACAGATGATAAATGCAACTGTCAGTTGCCAAAAGGAGATAATTCATTTTCATGTGCAAAAAGGACTTAGAGGATAAATATTATTTTTTTTTTATGATGGATATGAAAATAATTGCATGCGTAGAAATGAGTAATTACTTGATAACTGTGATCATGTTAGGGTACAACCCTAGGAATCATGTGATATAAGGGAACAGAACTTGTTGGTAGTAAGACTAGGAGAAAACCTAGTTTAGGGGTTTGACGAGTGACATCAACTTAGGAGTTATCCTAGGAAGGATGAGTGGCATGGTCTTAGGTGATAACCTAAGGACACTGGATAGAGTGATCAACATAGAGTCAGAAAACTCTAGGTGTATGTGACATGGAACTTAGGTAAAGAGAACCTAAGGAGAACTAGTGTTCAACATAGAGTCAAGGAACTCTAGGATGAGTATGACATGGAACTTAGGTAAAGGAAACCTAAGGTGAATTAGAGGTCAGCATAGAGTCAAGTTGACTCTGGATTCAGTAAGGAATCAAGAGAATGGAACAATGGATCAAATGTGGAGATATGAAAGGGAAAACAGGAAAGTAGAGTCATGTAATTCTAATATAACAGTGGAACATGGAATTAGAGTCAGTGTAACTCTAAGTTAATAGTGGAACAGGAAAATAGAGTTAAGTTAACTCTAGGATTCAATGAGGAATCAGGAAAGTGGGATAAGATCCCAAGGTTAAAGAGTTGATCAAATATAACCCTAGAAAGTCATAGGGTGTCTGGGCAAATGGATAATAACTTTAACTTCAATTTGAGTTAAAGAAATAAAAGAGAAATGTTTAAGAGTCCAGGAGACTCTCTAGTTATCCTTATGGCAAGACCTAGGATAAGAGGAAAATTGTTGTAAAAGGCAAAGTTTAAAAGCAAGCTAAAAGTGGCTAAAAGCATAAAGAGAATGTAAATGGCGCCTTCGAATTTGAGACTCGTCAAGTGGAGCAGGACTCCCTGGGCAGTGACCCGTCGGACGAGGTACTTTCGAAGGGCTAAAAGTGAAAGCAAGGAGCTAAATGCTCGAAGAAAAGAGAAAGTAATTGCCAGTGGCAAAATGGGAGCTATAAGCTCGAATAAGAAAGGAAAGCAAGTGTTCAAAAGCAAAGAGGCTAAGAACTAAAATAAAAGAGAAAGAAAAAGAAAAGAAAAGAAAGAAAATTAAAGATAAAACGGGCGTACCTCCGGGGCGAACGTACAACGGTCAGGAGTTGGACAGGGTCCCTCTCCCGGGCAGCGACCCGTATGACTGGTAGATAGAGTACTCTTGTCAGAGTTGGGCAGTGACCCTATCGGGCAGTGTCCCGTATGACAAGTCCCCCCGGCAGGACGGGGTAACACTTGCGAGTGTTATCGGCAACCTTAGAAATCTTATCTTATGGTAGCAAGACTACCGGGCTCGGGCCCGTTGGATAAGAATTTCCAAGGGTTAACTTGAACTAAAGCACCAGAATCTAAAGAATAAAGAAAAATAGAGTGGCCAGGGTGGCCGGGTTAGTTGAACCCAGTATACAGCGGCATAGTGGCCGAGTTGGTGCTTAGCAGCCTAGTGTGGCTAGACAGAGTAGTGCTGGGTCGATGGTTGTACACAGATAGTGTAGTGATATATTATTGCATAGCTGCATATTGATGTTGAGGATTTTAGTTTCCTAGCACACTATTATTATTGCTTCCATTGGACCAAGTGGTGTAGGACACTCTCTCTCGGTGGTTGAACCCACTGGGAACTCGCTCGTAAGTTCTCACACCCCTTGGGTGACCCCCCCACAGGTTCGGGAATGGATGCAGCGGTCGAGACAGATCAGATGCAGACGACAGCGAGGCATACGACAGGGGCAAGGGCCCAGCAGCATAGTGACCTAGAGGGTCTAGCAGAGGTATCCCTTTCTATATATTTCTTGAGTGAACCTTGTATGGTGAGGAATTATGTAAAGGAAATGTAATAATTTATTTGCAAGTTCAGAATTGTAAAGTGTAATAAGTTTAATTTATGGTTCACTCCTGTATGCTTTCATTTCCGCATTAGTTATTGAATGAAAGTTTTAAATTTATAGTGATTTTTAGTACTCTGATATTGAGCTTCCGCATACACTTGTTGTGTTATTATGGATGTTACCGTTCCTTTCGGGTAGAAAAAGGTTTTACCCGATTGGCGGGTCTGTTGGCGTGCCCGAACCGTACAAATTGGCGGACTCGGGGCGTGACAGATTAGAGTGGTATCAGAGCCTAGGAATAGTCCTAGGTGGTTAGCAACCTTAGGGAGACCCTAGGGATTAGCACGAGAGAGTGTGTGGATTATTGGGCGAAAGTATTTGATTGGTTATTGTTGTTCCCAAAAAGGATGTTGGGACTGATCGAGGGCGACGAGCTTTCATTCTTCGGATATTACGTTGGCGGCCGACAACGTAATGTTGGAGATGAAAAGGAGTACCCTCTTATACTTTCGCATGATTGGGTCGACGAGCTTTTTGTCGGTATATAGATTGCGCGTTGCTCAAATGGCTAAATTTGGGCTGGTTGTTTCGTTGTGGTGTGCATATTAGCGATGACACCACATAGGACACGCACCTGTTTTGACTCGAGTCACGAGAGGGCTCTGGGTCAAACAGGGTACACGAGCTGCGATAGCAAGTGACCGCACTTATTGGTGTGGTCCAGTAGCATACGGAATCTTCTTGCCGTAGGCGAAAATTTTTCGCCGGCAGGGAGGCAGATTCCGACGCCTAAGGGTGGCGTCAATGTGACAGTTGGAGCAGATAGATAGGCTCCAGTGGCTGATAGCGCAGCATGTTGAGGCTGCATAAATGACGCATGAGTATACGGCGTCGCCGCATTTAGGGGCGACAGTAAAGAAATGGCAGTGGCCGCCGAACTTTTGTCGGCGCAGCCAACACCTTCAGCATAGGGTGTTTTACGCTTGTGTCAGCTGGTTGCTGGCAAAGTATAGTTGATGAAGTCCAGTGAGAGACCGACTCGTGAAACGCTGGTGATCGCTATGTTGCGAGAGCCAAGTTGCTATGTCCTAAAGGTTAGGGCAAGAAAGACTTGTGGGCCTTGTGGCGAAAGTTCGCCCTGATAACGGTAGTGACCGTGTGGCCTATCATTGTGGCTAAATTGCCGCATTGTGGGGTTGGTAAGACCCGGGACAGGTTTCGAGATTCGAAAACCTCGCAAGAGAGCGAGAGTTTTGTGGCGCCGATCCGACGGATCAGCATAATGGCAATGATTGCCACCACTGGGTTTGCGTGTTAATCACCAGAGTTGGTGAATGATCGTTGTGGTGCCTCAACCCAGTTGGGAGAGGTGTACAGGAGTCATGCGCGTGTTTAAGCAAGTTGCTTAAAATTTGGATTACGCAAGTTAGCGTGAGGGGCGTAGGACGCCCAACTGTTTGGGTGCTCATGGAGCACAAGTATCATTTAGCCAGAGAGAGCTGATTAGGTGGCGTATTAGCCTTTGCCCAGTGTGGCCAGAGTTGATATAGAGAGTTTGGGTCGTGGATTGACGACTTGTTAGTTGGTTTTCGCTCAGTGGAGCATAGTGGTCGCGTGGCGACGATTTGCGGGTTCGCTTAGGACGATCCGTGCCTGGACCATGTTTGTGGACTGTGGGCCTGTAGCCCAGTGGGCAGGCGCAGTCGGCTGTGAGAGACAGCGGCCCGAGACCTGATGGCGGGGCATGATAGAGATTTGGTCGGGACGGTAGTCCGAGCGATGACCCGGGGACGTGGAATGCCACGTGTGAGCCTTGAGGCTATTAGTACACTGAGAGTGTGATATGACCAGGCCGTAGAGCTAGTGGTGATTGAGGTACTGTAGCTCCTAGTGGGAGTGTTGGGGTAGTAATCCTAAGTGAGGATCTACCCGTATGACGATTGGGTCTGTGTGCTAGTGAGAGCCAGGGTACAGTGTTGGATTAGTTGGGCTATAGGCCCCTATTGGATCGTGGTCTGTGAACCTATTAGTATCCTAGATATCGGGTTAGCTGATAACCCGTGGACTTAGAGCTCTAGTAGCGTGTGTGATAGTTGAGGACTCGTGGATTGGCCTTTGCCCTCCACATTAGGCAGCGGAGCGACCGGAAATGCGGTAGATGTAACTAGTTGCAGATGCAACCTCGTTGTGAAAAGAATGATGGCGGAATTAAAGTGAAAATTTCGCAAGTAAAAACTGGATCATTCGTGGCAATTGAGAGAACAAGTGCTCAACTGTGTCTTTCACCTACTTGGTGAAAGTGGCCAGACACCAGGTCTGTGTTTGTCCCTAATTGAGATAGGGATTCATGAATGAGTTGCTCGTGTAGTCTCGGCGAGCAGACAATGTGATGCCGGTCACGATATACAGTGAGCCCAGTAGTGAGGGCAAGATTTCCTCCCTCTCGATCAAGTAGGAGTCGAGATGTGATTCAAGTTTCGAGGACGAAACTTATTTTAAGGGGGGTAGAATGTAATGTACCGAATTTTCGGCACATAAATAAATATAAATAAAGGTGGTATGAAATACTAGTGTTATGAAAGTTAGGGAAGTAAAGAATATGTGGACGCGAGTTGGGCCCAAATCGGGTTAAAATGGAGAGATTTAAAAATTTATTTGAGAAAGGGGGCCCAGATTTTTAGTGAAAAATTCACAGTGTCGGAAAATTCCGAGAAAATTACGGGAGCCCCGTAAATATGTTTTAAGACCACAGAAAAAGTTTCGCGTTGATCGGATACCCGATAGTGAAAACGGGCTCCGCCAACAGTGTCGAAAAATTCTGAGAAAATTACGGGAGCTTCGTAATTATGTTTTAAGGTCACAGTAAAAATTTCGTGTTGATCGGATACCCGGATTGTGAGAACGGGGTCCGCCAATGATTCTGGATACAGCGAGGCTTTTGGTGGCCCAGAAATGGCCCAAACTGAAAATTTAAATTTTTCTGTGGTAAATTAAGCTGAAACGAAGCCGCCTGTCAAATTTGGACGGAAACGGACGAAAAATGGACAGAAAACGGACAAAAACGGATCTCGAGACGGCGACGGC
>CM054939.1:18933273-18937424 GCA_029168755.2 Tillandsia fasciculata | reverse complement strand
GACGAAGATGACTACAGTTCGGGATTGGCCGAGACCGACGACGGTTACTGAGGTACGGAGTTTCTTGGGCCTGGCAGGTTACTATCGTCGGTTCGTGGAGGGCTTTGCGAAGCTCTCTACTCCCCTGACCAGTTTGACGAGGAAGGGGACGAGGTTTGTTTGGACCGAGCAGTGTCAGCAGAGTTTCGAGGAGCTGAAGAGGAGATTGATCTCAGCACCAGTTCTTGCACTGCCAGTGATGGGAGATGGCTTCGTGATCTACAGTGACGCCTCGCACAGCGGTTTGGGATGTGTCTTGATGCAGCATGGTAGGGTAATTGCCTATGCTTCACGGCAATTAAAGGATTACGAGAAGAATTACCCTACTCATGACTGGAGCTTGCAGCTGTGGTGTTTGCACTGAAGCTGTGGCGGCATTACCTCTATGGTGAGCATTGTGAGATTTACACGGATCATAAGAGCTTAAAGTATCTGTTCACCAAAAGGAGCTGAATCTGAGGCAACGCCGGTGGTTGGAGCTGTTAAAGGATTATGATCTGAGTATCCTTTATCACCCCGGCAAGGCCAATGTGGTGGCAGATGCTTTGAGTCGGAGGTCAGTGCATAGCTTGAGCATGATGATTACCCAGCAGGCACCGCTGATAGAGCAGATGAGGCGACTTCAGATTGAGGTGGTATCCCCTGGGGTCTCTGCTAGACTTATGTCTATGGTCTTGCAGCCCACTCTGTTGGACAGGATCAGGGAGACACAGAGTGAGGACCCCCACTTGGAGAGGATCAGATCACAGATTCAGGTAGATCAGAGGAGGGATTTTTCAGTGGATAGCTCGGGAGTACTGCGGTACAGGGACCGAGTTTGTGTGCCTTCGGATCTAGAGATCAGAGACCAGATTTTGAGAGAGGCCCATTATACACCTTATACCATCCATCCTGGTGGTACTAAGATGTATAAGGACCTCAAGGCACACTTTTGGTGGTCCGGAATGAAGCGGGATATTGGAAGGTTTGTAGCTCAGTGTTTAACTTGCCAGCAAGTAAAGCAGAGCATCGTGTCCTGCTGGCAAGTTACAGAGTCTTCCAATTCCCGAGTGGAAGTGGGACCACATCACCATGGATTTTGTGACGGGGCTGCCGAGATCACAGAGTGGAGCCGACGCGGTTTGGGTGATTGTTGATAGACTCACCAAGTCTGCACATTTCCTGTCGGTATAGATGACTTGGTCCTTGGAGCGCCTGGCACAGTTATACTTGGATGAGATAGTGAGGCTGCATGGAGTACCAGCGTCGATTGTTTCAGATCGGGACCCGAGGTTCGTGTCACGGTTCTGGGGGAGCTTACAGTCAGCCTTTGGTACCCAGCTCAGATTCAGCACTGCATTCCACCCACAGACTGATGGTCAGTCCGAGCGCACCATTCAGACTCTTGAGGATATGTTGTGTGCGTGCGTCATGGATTTTGAAGGGGGATGGCACCGACACTTACCCTTGGTTGAGTTTGCGTACAACAATAGCTATCAAGCGAGCATTCAGATGGCTCCGTTTGAGGCGTTGTATAGACGCAAGTGTCGGTCGCCCCTGTATTGGAGTGACGTGGGTGAGAGGAGGACGTTGGGGCCTGATATACTGCTAGAGGCGGAAGAGAAGGTCAGAGTCATTCGTCGGCACCTTGAGACGGCCCAGAGTCGCCAGAAAAGTTATGCAGATACTCGGCGGCGAGACCTTGAGTTCCAGATTGGTTATCATTTCTTCCTGAAGGTCTCGCCCTCGAAAGGGGTCCGGAGGTTTGGAGTGCGTGGGAAGCTTAATCCCCGCTTCATTGGACCCTTTGAGGTACTTGAGAGGGTAGGCCCTGTGGCTTATAGAGTTGCTCTTCCTCCCCGTTTGGCTAGTGTTCATGATGTCTTCCACGTTTCGGCTTTGAGGAGATACGTGTTCGATCCGTCTCATGTGATTGACTTCGCATCCTTGGATATCGGCGAGGACTTGGTTTAGGAGGAGCGCCCGTTGCGGATTCTGGCTCGCGAGGTGAGGGAATTACGCAACCGGGCAATACCCTATGTGAAGATCCTTTGGAGCAATCACGAGGAGCGAGAGGCTACCTAGGAGCTAGAGACGGAGATGCGAGATGCCTACCCTTTTCTGTTCGAGACTTCTGGCTGAGGTATGCCTGTTTTACCTTGTTTCGTTTCGAGGACGAAACTTTCTTTTAGTGGGGGAGGATGTAGTGGCCCTAGTTTCCATGCAGCGTTCTTCCGATGAATCCACTATTAGAACACCTAGTATTGGTGTGTCTGGCCCACAGTGCCTCAATTGGATGCTACTGATGGACCCTGTGTGTTTCTACTTGCTGTGTTGACCTTCGGCTGGGTTTGCCGAAATTTCTGAAAAGAATTAGGCCAAACAGAGGTCGAAAATGGATTCAGCACGGAAAAACGCTTGAAAACGACTTTTGTTTGTTTGATTTGGAGTCCGGATGCCCAAAAACGGACACCCGGAAGTTTTTAGTGGTTTTTGGTGCATGGGAGGGGCCGTAGACCGCCGGGATGCCACGTGGCGGCCTGTCATTGGTCGGTTTACGGCGCGCGGTCCACAGAGCAGCGCGGCGGGGTGCACAGACCCGGCGCAGGGACACGTGGCACCGCCTGATTGGCGGGCCCAGGACGCGCGGTCTACTGGGTGTGCGTGGCGGTGCATGGACCAAAGCGGGGGACACGTGGCAGCCTCCGGTTGGTCGGTGCATGCGGCGCGGTCCACGGAATTTCAAATGAGATGCGTGGACCGGGTGCATGGGACACGTGTCACTCCCTGATTGGCGGGTGCAGCATGCGCGGTGCACGGGGCGCGCGGTAGGTGCCTCGGGAAGCGTGCGCACGTGCGACCCACGTCGCGCGACCGGCGCGCACGTCGCGCGGTCGACGGGTCAGCCGGGGACACGTGGCGCCCGCTCATTGGCGGGCGCAACCGCCTTACTGTGCTGGCTGGGTGGACACGTGGCAGTCATTGAGTGGTCCCGCGACGCTGTTCCCTGTTCGGCGGGACACGTGGCGCTCATCGGCTGGCCTTGCACCGGTGTTGCCTGTTCGGGGGGACACGTGGCAGCACGGGGAACTTTCGGGCGTGAACAGTGTTGGGCCGGGCCCAACACTGTAGGCGCCCGAAAGTTTTCGGGCGCCCGAAAGTGGGCCCGAAATTTATGGGCCTTGTTTTTTTGGGCTGTTTTCTTTGGGAGCCTATAAATAGGCCACTTGGGCCGCATTTTTTTGCACCTTTTCCCGGGAGAATTAGCCCATGACCCCTTCATAAGATTTCTTCCTCTCCCTCTTGAGCATCTCCTGGTGAAATCTCAGATTTTTTGGAGGCCGCAACGACAGCGTTTCCTGCATCGTGGTGCGGAGCGACGTTATACTGTTGGAGGCCCATCTTCGTCGCAGTTCAGTCTGGGAGGTCTACCGGGGTACCCCGACGCTATTTTTGGACGATTTCTTCGACAGCGGATTCACAAGAGGTAAACCTACGTTTTCCGTGTTGGACGTTTTTTCTGGAAATGAGCTTATTCAGGGGTTTGGGGTACAATTTAACCTCCCTTTGTGACTGTTTGAGTTCCTGGACAGCATATACTTCGCGGATTTTTATCTCCCCATCCGGATATCGGATTTCGATGATTCAAGAGCCTATCGACATCTACACTTCGCGAGGATCGCCGTGGTATTTTTATCGGAATTTTTGGAAGAATATTTTCAGGTGAAAATTTCGTGACAAAAGGACTGTTCATGCAGGATTTTTGAAACTTGAAATTGTGTGGATTTGTGTGTAATTGTGGATTGTTGTTGTACCCAGGACTTTGTGAGCACCTCTATTGTGCTTCTTGCTTAGCGGATTCGGTGTTTTGGCGGTTTCTGAACTTTTTATCTGTGCAACCCCGGACAGTTAGCGTGTTCAGGTGGGTGATCTCGCTTTCAAAATCTACGGACTGTACGCTAATTCTATGACTGTAGCTGCATGCATGCTATTAAATGACCCCAATATTATGTGAAAACTGTATGATAGTACCCACAGTTGATAGTTGCTAAATCTGATGACCTCATTGAAACACTTGCAATATATGAACTCTTTCAACCTGAGAACCTAACTTAGCACACCTGTTATATATT
>CM054939.1:18918273-18928273 GCA_029168755.2 Tillandsia fasciculata | reverse complement strand
CAAGGATAATGCATCAAAAGTATCATCACAAATATACCCAATCTAATGCCACTGTTGGCCACGAGGGCCTCAGGCTAAGCTGCCATGGAGCAATAGGACCTCAGGCAATCGCCACTGTTGGTCATTGGGTCCTCAGGCTAATGCCACTGTTGGCCTCAAGGGCCTCAGGCTAATGCCACTTTTGGCCACGAGAGCCTCAGGCTAATGTCACTGTTGGACACCCATCATGCTATCATAACCCCAAGGGCTCACGGGTCAATGTAACCTCTCCACCGGTAAAGAACACCATGACGGTGGCCAAACCGTCGGTGTACGTGACTGTAAGCTGGCTCAACGGCGATCATAATGCTGATGCTCAAACCATGGTTCAACGACCAAATAGACGGCAAAAAGCCGAGGAAAATTCCCACCGGGATACAAATACTGAATATAACATGCCAAGCACTGAAACAGTATCTCCTATTCTAAACATGCAGTGAAGAATAGATGCAGATATAGAACTATGCTGGTGACCAATCACGCATGGCATGTGTCCTGGAATATACATATCTACTGCTGGAAGGAAGTATGATATATCTCAATAGAGTAATCGAACAACTGCTGGAATGTAAGCATGATATATCTCGATAGAATAATCGAACAACTGCTGGAATGTAAGCATGATATATCTGCTGGAATATAAGCATGATATATCTCAATAGAGTAATCAGCAACTACGGAAATGTAAGCAGGATATATAATAATGGGGTAATGAATCAACTGCTGAATATGAGCATGATATATCTCAAGGAAGCAAATGAACAACCAAATACTAAAGGGGTCCGTCCTACTACGGTACCCGTAGGGCCGATCTGATAAAACGCGGACCGAAGATAAACCCACCTCAAGATAGTCGGTCGCGATCACCACAGGACGGATCACGGGCTGGCTCCTGATGATTGGGGCCTACAATAATACCACATGTCAACACAGGATCCCACAAAATCCTCAAAATGCGCGCTTAACGCGAAACCACCGTTAAATCGACAATTTCGTCGATTAGCGTATTGTTAAGCAAATCTAGCTTTACGAGAACCCTGGGAATCCTACCGAAAGGTCAATGATGTACATTTTATCTTTTCCACATGTTACAATTGCAGCAAGCCCCCCGAGCTTTTCCATATTGCCCACTATACATTTACTTAACCCCTTTTCGACTCGTTCTCTTAATCGGAAAGTTATTTTTACGAACCGTCACCTCCAGTAGGTGACCCTCGACTCGCTGAACCCCGTGCTCACCAATTTGTAGCAGCACGAAACCCGAGAAAAATTTCGGGCCGTAAAACTCTTCTCTAACATAGCCTAAAGGCATTTTGTTTCTTCGGCTTGCCAAAATACAAATCCGACGCAAGCATCGCGTCCAGTGACCCCAAAATAGCCAGGAGCTCACTGTCGCGGCTTCGCAAACAGCCCAAAACAGACCTATAGCCAAACATCTTTATTTAAGGCTTTTAAATACAAATCTCTTTAACCACATGTGCTGTTTGCTAACCAACCTGAGCATTTTGCTCAAGGCACCTCAGGGACACAGGGGCTTGCCCAAATGTAGCCCTGAAGCTCCTGGATCAAAAGATCCAAGTCCCTAACTCTTCAATGGACAAGAATGCTTCACACAGAAATCCACTCAGCCAAAATTGGATCTGAAGTGAGCATCAAGCTCAGGGGAGTGTGTGGAGCAACTTTCATATTCATTATATGCACGGATTTTGAACTTGAGTTCATTGGGGCATTTCATCAAACACCTAGTGGGCACACTCCATTAACAACTAGCCAAGCTTTTGCCCGAGCTCTTTCTCAGCAAGGAAGCAACCTGGGAGCTTCCAACTTGGATGGAAATGATCTACAAGGCATAAGGAACATTCCCAGCAAGTCTGGGCCACCCATGGTTGGCCGGGAAACCAAGGTTGAAGATGAAGCTAAAGCTTCGAAAATGGTGACCACTCAACCGAAGGTTCTGGGACTTATCCACTTGCACCAACAGGTGCTAAATCACCCCACAAACTTACCTGAACCCATGCCCGGCGACAGGGCACGGCGGCGGCGGCGGCGGTGGAACAAGCTCGGTTTGAGCTTCACCACCAACAATGACAACATTTCATTCAGCGGGTTTTAGGTGCAAAGGACAGCACCAATAGCTTCCTAGCAAGCTTTTAGGAAGGTCTAGGCCTGGCCCCACCGTTGGCGGTCGCCGGATGGCCGGCCGCCATTAATGGCCTCGAGCTCGGGCCATCCATGGCCTGTCCTCCCTTGGGCTGCATGGGTCGCATGCATGCGGATGGTTAATCTCCTCTCGGTCCAAGGAAGCTCCCCGACCACACCCCGCATGCCGGCGACGGCTGGAAGGCCGGCCACCGCAAAACGAACCTACTCCGGGTCATCCATGGCCGCCACCTATTCATGCTGCATGGATGCCATGTAAATGCATGGATGGACTCCTCTCACACCCAGGAAGCTTACCATACCTTCCCCCGGCGTCGAGAAGCAGCAGCAACGCTGGTCCGGCCAACTTGGCCGAGGTCACAATTTTCCGAAATTAGGGCATCGCGGTGTGAAGCCCGTAGTCCACTAATTCTCTCCAAATTTGGTGGGTAGCTAGAGTAGGCCAAGAGAAAGAAGACTAACATTTTAGTTTTTACTAAAAGTTGCAGAAAGTGGAGCAACCATGGGGCGGAGCAAACCGGTTTTCCGGTGGTGCAACCTTGTCGCCGGCCAACCGACGGCCTCCCACTTGCGGGGCTGGGCAAGAAGTCTCTACAGAGGCTTAGGAACACACTTCCAAGGTCTCGGGACAAAAGAAACCAGAGGAGAGGGAAGCTCACCTTGGCCGGGGTTGAGGAAGAAAGGATGAAGCCGGGGTTCTTCTCCGGCGCTGCGCAGCCACCCAGCACCCTCGGTTCACACTCCAGGAAGCAGAAGGACACCCCAGAAGGCCGAGGAACAGGTTGGAGCCCCTTGGGTACTACTCTCCTCCCTTCACTCTCTCTCTCTCTCGGTTTACTCCAATGGGGAGGGTGACCCCTCGGCCACCCCAGCACCCGGATTTAATCCAGGCCTGCAGAGGGAATGGGGGGGGGGGGGGGGTCCTAGGGACCAGCCATGGCCCCTCGGATACCCCCATAGGTCCCCAAACAACAAGGTGGAAAATAATGGCTATTGTCACGCCCCGAGTTTTAAAAATCCGGTCTAATTTTTTTTTTTTTTTTTTTTCAGAGTTCGCAAACTGGGCGCAACAGACCGCCACACATATAGGAGACCCTCTATCCCAAGAACAGAGATTCCCCTATATATGCACGGCTAATAAACATCATCAGAGAACAACAGATATCTCAGTAACTACTACTAATCTACTCAGCAAGAATAAATCAGAATCAGTTATTACATCATTATTTTAAATCTCTAAATCAAATAGAATGGAAATGAAATGCGGGAAATAAAAGTCTGCAGAAGTCATCGACATATAGGCTCATGGGGACAGCTCTATCGTAATCGGCTCACTGGATCGTCCCGCTATCTCCCCACCCGACGGACCTGGAAAATGGTCACCCAGGGGGTGTGAGATACACTGTAAGCTATTTACTTCATCCTTTGACCACCACCCATTGTTGCCTCCCCAGCTCCCCCAGCAGCATTCGTGGGCTCCAAATGTTTGCAGGAGCCCAACCACTAAAGCCCCAAGGGCTTAGGCCCAAGAATACTTCAGTTATTGCATTAAAAGCGATAATTTCGGCACTTTTCACGTATTTCGAGACCATCCGATTGTCAATTTACGAAACGGACATCGCCACGACGTCCGGCTCGTCGAAACCTTTCAGATAGTGTATTTGTTTGATTGAATTGGTGCTCGAGTAATATCTCGGCCCATAAAGTTCGATAGATAGTATATTGACGCACGCACTTCGATGCACTCGGATTGCCAAACGCGAAAACCGTCAGTGCCATTGCATTCAGAACGTCGAAAATAGCTAGAATTGACTACTCATACTACTAGGTTCGGATCGCAGATAGTAAATTGGTCTACGACCGATCAGGAGGGGATCGGAAACAGGGGTTACTATTCACTTTTAAGTTATGGGGCTCGCCCGGTTTCTTGCCGATTTCTGGACAATCCGACCGTCGGATCGAAGACATATGTATATAAAATTTTCATGTTTTGACGAGACGGTCGCAAAGATGATCTCGGATTTTCGAGATCAAGCTCCGATCACAAATTGATATTTTCGGGCCACTATTCCATTATTATTTATTTTTACTATTTAATTAACCTAGAAATTATTTAAACTTAAATTTTGGATTTTAAAAATCACGGTTACTACACCCAGTTATTGGTGCTTGTAGGGTTTTAGCTCTTAGATGAAAAGATGTGTGGTTAGGATGATAGTGGGCCCTTCGGGTTAAGTGAGTAGTTGGTGGAATAGGATGATCTAAGAGATGAAATTAGTCAAAGAGTTAGATCTAACGGTAGAAAACTTACAAGCACCAATTGCTTGGTGCTTGTACAAGCATAGTAGCCGGACTCTATATATATATATATATATATATATATATATATATATATATATATGCTATATATATATATATATATATATATATATATATATATATATATATATATATATATATATATATAAAGCTAGACTGGAATATTATTAATAGTATCAAGTCATTAGTGCTATTAATTTTTAATCCTTGGATTAAAAAATATGTGATTGAGATAATAGTGGGTCCCTTTGGTTTAATAGCTAGTTGGAAAATTGTAAAATTTAACGGATGAAAATGATGAAAGGGGTTGATCTAAGGGTAGAAAACTTAATAGCACCAATAACTTACTACTATTAATAGTATAGTAGCCGGACTATATATATATATATATATATATATATATATATATATATATATATATATAAGATTTAGCTAGATTTGAAAAGTGATATCTATAAATGGTATAAGAAGTCAATTTTCTTTAGTTAATGTAAGAACGACATGTGAGCTGCCATCTTCTAAAACTGGGTCCAGAAAAATTTAATATTTATATTATTTTAAATTATTAGTTAACTGGATTGTGTTTATGAAGGCGTGCTTAATATGCTTCTCGTAGAGTAGTTAATTTCGAGCTCTTTTAATGGTGCACAAGAGTTTTACGCTCGCTATTTTCTATGAAACACTCACAATCCACCGCTACCTGAAGTCGCGTGCATTATTGAAATCCATTGAATTTCAAACATTAGGAGCCTCTAATCGTTTAAAGTCAAAGAGAATTAAAGAAGATAGGGTAAAGAACAAATTAAGAAAGGTTTCACAAGATAGATACTAAGAAAAATTTTGATCTAATTAGAACTAAGATCTCATATGTTGCATAATTAGAAAGCGCTTAGATAAGTTATGCAACGAAAGCATAAAGTATTGTTTTATTTTTAATCGTTATAAAATTGTTAGTTAAAAACTATCCAATGGATTCTTTATTAATATAACAATGTTATCCGTATAACCTATACAAGGATGCAAACTTTAAATCCTAACCTTTTTGCCGTGTATATTATGGTTGCCATATAAATTTTTTTTAAAATACTAAAAATTCTTTGAAATATTAACACGTGTAAGATGTATACCCTTATATTATATATATATATATAGAGAGAGAGAGAGAGAGAGAGAGAGAGAGAGAGAGAGAGAGAGAGAGAGAGAGAGAGAGAGGTAGGTAGCATTCTGGATAGTTTATATATATATATAGAGAGAGAGAGAGAGAGAGAGAGAGAGAGAGAGAGAGAGAGAGAGAGAGAGAGAGAGAGAGAGAGAGAGGTAAGTAGCATTCTGGACAGTTTTTTTTTTTTTTTTTTTTGAGCAATATTATTTATACATACTGAAATAGGTGTACGATATATGCCACACTCATAAATGAGTGGGATGTATGATACACATTCTATTTGGAGTGTAAACTTAACATATTATTATTATTTTTTTTTTTATTATAAGAAAGATAAATTGCACATTTGGCCCTCAAACTAAGAGTTTTGTGACACTTTGGTTCTCTAATTTTAAATTATTATAATATTTAGCCGAAACAGTCAGAATTATTGTAATTATATTTCACATTTTAATTTATTTGATTAAATATTAATAAATCGATAATAAATTATAATCCTACAATACTCTTCTCAGAAAGCTAACTATTTTTCATACTCTTGTCACAATTTTTATTAAAAAATAAAAAAAGAGTCAAGAAATTCTAAATATCGTAAAATAAAAAGGTGGCAAAACAAAATTTTTCATAAAAAAATATTTTTCCAGTTTTTCATCCCTTTTTTTGTTATGAGGAATACAAGTTTTTACGGAATAATTTTTTCATATTTTATGAAAATCTAGTATTTTTATTTTTGAATAAAAGTTTTAAAATAAAAATTTTAAATAAAATATAAAAATAAATTAAAAAATATTTATTTTCTGTCGAATCAAACAAGTAGAAAACTAAAAAAATAAGTTTCTCATTAAAGAATTTTTTTTGAAAAAAAACTTGTTTTCATATTTTTCTGTGGTACCAAACTATCCGTGAGTCCTCACGGTAGAAATTGCAACCACGCTTAACATTTCTCTTAGAATAGTTGATTGACAATTTGAATGAAAATATCACTATTATCACTCCGTTTGGTTGGTTTGGGTACAAAGGGAAATATAGGTGCCCCGTTTGTACCCAAAAGATGTATACCCTTATATTTTATATATATATATATATATATATATATATATATATATATATATATATATAGGTAGCATTCTGGACAGATTTTTTTTTTATTTTTTGAGTAATATTATTTGTACATTCTGAATGGATGTATGATATATGTCACACCCATAAATAAGTGGAATGTATGATACACATCATATTCAGAGTGTAAATTTAGTTTTTTTTTTTTTTTTATTATAAAAAAGATAGATTGCAACGACGCTTAACATTTCTCTTAGAATAGTTGATTGACAGTTTTGAATGAAAATATCCGGTTCTGTCCCCGCCCCAAGTCACTATCACTCTTTTTGGTTGGTTTGGATACAAATGGTTGGTTTGGTACAAAAGGGGATATAGGTGCCCCCCTCCCCCACTATTATATATTTACTAGCAAGCCTAAGCCTCTATCCTCGACAACTTCCAAGTAAGAATCCACACGAGCTAGATTAAAAATGGAGACGAGCAACGGCGAGATGAAGAACACCGACGACCTGCTGCTAGACGTCCAGTCGAAGATCAAACACCGAGTCCATGACATCGTCAGCTCTTTCGCCCTCAAGTGTGCTGTCGAGCTTGGCATCCCGGACCGCATCCATGCCTACGGCGGCGAGCCCATGCCTCTCCCGGCCCTCGCCCGCTCTATTTCCGTACCCCCCGAGAAGAAGCCGATGCTCCGCCGCCTCATGCGTCTTCTGTCTGTACAAGACATGTTCAGCGTGCAAGCTCAAGCTGTCGGCGCTGCCGAGAACGACGATGACGGCACTGCCTACCTCCTCACGCCCTTCTCGCGGCTCCTCGTCACCAACGCCAACGAAGGCGGCCCGCACATGAGCGCGTACGTGCGGGCGCTTTTGGCACCCGACATGGTGAAGCCATGGCACTACATGAGCGAGTGGCTGAAGCAGGAAGGTGCGAACATGACTGCGTTCGAGATGACGCATGGCGGGAAGTCCTTGTGGGACGTGGCCCAGGAGCGCCCACAGATCGGCAGGCTGTTCAACGAGGCAATGGCGTGCGAGACTAGGCAGACGGCGGTGGCAGCAGTGGCGTGCTGCCCGCAGGTCTTCTGTGGGATCGGGACGCTGGTTGACGTCGGAGGTGGGACCGGCACGGCCGCCAAGATAATCGCCGAGGCGTTTCCGGAGGTGAAGTGCACCGTGCTTGACCTCCCGCATGTCGTGGCCGCCACACCCAAAAGTGAGATCTTCGACGCCGTCGGCGGCGACATGTTTGAGTACATTCCACCGGCCGACGCGGTGCTCCTCAAGGTAAGATTTTCGGAACCTCCTCCTTTCAAAATAGAAATACTAATCAATTCCTATTGGATTTGAGGTGGATACCTGAAAGAAAGAATAGGGGATTTTTTAAAAATAACCCTATAACAATTAGAAATTTAGAAAATAACCCTTCCAAATTTAATTTTGCAAAAATAATCCTACTTTTGCCACCTCAGCGCCACGGAGGAGAGAGGAACTGAAGACGCCGAAGCGTTCGGCGCCTTCACAAAAATCCTGTGAAGGCGCTGAATGGATCAGCGCCTTTAACATTTAAATTAAAGGCGCTGAACGGTTCAGCGCCTTTAACATTTAAATTAAAGGCGCTGAACGGTTCAGCGCCTTTAACATTATGTTAAAGGCGCTGAACCAATCAGCGTCTTTAACATAGTTAAAGGTGGGATTTCTCAATTTGTAGTGTGGCTAAGTCCTCAACTTGTAGCGTGTGCGGAATGCGCTGAATAAAACAGCGCCTTTAGCAAAGACGCATGAAGGCGCTGATTTATTCGGCGCCTTCACAGTTTTTTGTGAAGGCGCTGAATGGATTAGCGCCTTCATATTGAAGGCTATTGAAGGCGCTGATCCATTCAGCGCTTTCATAGGTTTTTTGTGAAGGCACTGAACGCTTCAACGTCTTCAGTTCCTCTCTCCTCCGTGGCGCTGAGGTGGCAAAAGTAGGGTTATTTTTGTAAAATTAAATTTGGAAGGGTTATTTCCCAAATTTTCAATTGTTATAGGGTTATTTTTAAAAAATTCCCGAAAGAATACACTTAAACTATATTATATTCGTAAAAAAAATTTTACATATAATTTTAAATTTAACATTATATATTTAGAATTTTTAAATTTTACAACTAGAATTTAAATTTTAAATTTAAAAATTTCAAATTCAAATTTCTTTCAAATTTTCAATTTTAAATTTTGAATTTTAAAATTTTATAATATTCATTTTCAAATTTTAAACATTAAAATTTATTATTTTAAAATAATAAATATAAAATTTAAAATTTAAAATTATAAATTTTAATTTTAAAACAATATATTTTAATTTTAAATTTTATATTTCAAATTTTAAAATTTAAATTTTGATTTTTTTAATTTTTTCAAATTTATAGTTTGAAATTTCAAGTTTTAAATTTTAAATTTTAAAACTTAAATTTTAATTTTAATTTTTAAATTTAAATTTTTAACTACTAATTTGAAATTATAAACTTTTTAATTTTAAAATATAAATTTAATATTTTTTAAATTTTTTAAAATTTTAAATTGAGAGAAATTTTTTGGAATTATGCAATATGCATCCAAAGATTTGAAACCATAAAATTTTTTAAAGTGATAGAATTCTCTATTTCACTTAGATCAAAAGCACAGTTTATTAACTCAACAAAAAAAATTTTACTTGTATCCAAACAGACTCTAATGGGTCGGATTCTTTACATTCTTTTGCTTTTAGAAAAAAAAAAAACAATGATAAGACAAGGAGAAAAAAAGAAACTTTTGAATTAGAATCTTTGTAGGATATAATTGTTTATCAACATTGCCATCTCTCTCTCTCTCTCTCTCTCTCTCTCTCTCTCTCTCTCTCTCTCTCTCTCTCTATATATATATATATATATATATATATATATAGAGCAAACGGACTCCGTTGTCATTCATTTATTTTCGATGATAGAATTTTTAAAACGACGATCGACACTGTTAAATATGATATAAATTATTTAAACTATTTAGAAATTAAATTTTATACTTTTTTGCTATTCTTTCCTTGTCCATCAATTGCACATATAAATGAATAGCTGAAAATAAATATTTTTTAAAAAAATGATGATAGGAGTCTTCTAAGCAAGATCAAGAGTATAGATCTTATTTTAAATAATTTAAAAAATTTTCTATCCAAAATTTAATTAATTGATAATACTTTACATCGTTAAACTAGCAAAAGACTCATATTTATCATTAAAATTATAAA
>CM054939.1:18853273-18915773 GCA_029168755.2 Tillandsia fasciculata | reverse complement strand
ATATATATATATATATATATATTACTTCTATCTAAATTAAGAAAATGACGACACATGGTTCAAATAAGAGAATTAATATTGAGTTAGGGATAGATTACTTCAATTACCTTTCAATAATATATCATTATTTTAAATAGGAACAAAAATTTGAGATGATTGTTAAATTCAGCTATAAAATTTTGTAAAAATAAATCGGTAAGTAAAGTTAGTTATATTTAATACCGTAGAAACATTTATCTAAATAAATTTGTTGGATTAACTATTAATTTTGATGATTTTAGCAAAATAAAAAATCTCTTTATCTTGTTTTTTGAGTTGCAAATTAGAGGAATACTGAAATTTGAAACAATATGATATACCAATTTTTTTGTAATAAAGTTTCCCTATCTAATTCATCGATTATTCCAATAAAGTGTAAGGGTCGACTAATTGACGTAATTTTAAATGTAAGAGAATAAATAAAACATGGCCTAATTAAAAGTATAGACACTTTTCCAATTAGGCCTAATATATATGTATCATATTAAAGTGGTAGTATTTTAATATTAATTTGTAGATTTTGCCGGTTGGGTTTGGATCCACTTATATTTTTTATGCATCTTCACAATCATCATTTATGTAATTGAAAGCTGGAATTAGAACAATAAGATTGAACAGAAAATTATAAACTATATTTTTTGGTTATGTTGTAATTTAATCTTTCTGTATTCCTTCTCATTTCTTTCTCATATCACCATATACACACACATAGGGGTGTCACGAGCTGGCTCGTTTAAATATCGAGCTAAAAAATTCGACTCGTTTATTAACGAGCCGAACACAAGTTGGCTCGCGAACAACAAGTTTGATTTTCATTCCTACTGCTAGGTGTAAAGTTAAAAAAAAAAATTAAAAATTAAAATTTTAATCTAATAATTAAAATTCACAAAAAATTGATGGTCTAAAATCTAAATAGTAATAGATATATATATATATATATATATATATATATATATATATATATATATATATATATATATATTCGAGCTATTATCGAGCCGCATACGAGCGAGCTGACCCAGCTCGTGTTTGACTCGTTTATTAAACGAGCTGAAAAATTTAGCTCGTGTTCGGCTCGTTTACTAAACGAGCGATTCGATCTCGAGCTCATTTCGAGCCGAACACGAGCTGGCTCGCGAACAGCGAGCTGGATTGCCACCCCTACACACACATATCACGAACAAATATCTTTTGCAATTAATATATATTAGTCCATTGTTTTTCATGAATTATAAATACTACACGTTCTTCACTGACCAAGAAGTATTGGTGTTACATTTGTATTTGATCCTGACAAAAAAAATCTCATGAAATATGTAATACAGAATGTTCTTCACGACTGGGGCGACGAAGATTGTGTGAAGATTCTTAAACAATGTAAGAAAGCAATTTCTACAAAAGGAGACGGCGGGAAAGTTATACTTATTGATATAGTGATAAATATGCTCAGCGACGATCCTAAAAAAACTGAGATGGAACTCATATTCGATGTTACTATGATGATAGGCCTGGGCGGAAAGGAGCGCGACGAAGAGGAGTGGCAAAAAATTTTTAGTAAAGCTGAGTTCGCAAGCTACAAAGTTAGTCCTATGAAGGGAACATGCTCCATAATTGAGCTCTTTCCCTAATCACAGGATTAAACCAAGTGAATAATGGTATGATCAATTAATCATGTGTTAAAATAAACTTCTAGGTAAAATAATCTATGTTACTGTGGTGCGTATTAATTAAGAGTTTTTTTTTTTTTTTTTCTAATTTTGTGCATGTTAATTTACTTTGTAATAAGGAAGAAACTCGCGCGATGCACGGATTGTGATTTGTAACAATAATATTTTTATTTTTTTTTATTTAGCTAGTTTAATAGTATAAATTGATTTGAAATAAACATTTGAAAACTTAAATGTAGAATAGTAGTACAAAACGCATATAAAGTTACTAATTAATATTAAATCGTAAAAAATAGACATGATAAAACGTAATTAAAATAAGAAAAATAAATTCAAAATATAGGTAATATAAGAATTTTTAATTATTACTCTATCATTGATATTACACCAATATATAAGAAATAATTTATTTATTTAGCTGGCAAACTCTTTTAATTTTCAAAGGATAAATAAGATGAGAAAGGAATATGTAGAGGAATTGTAACCGTTAAACTTTCTCCACAAACGCCTTTAGTTACCTTCAAAATTATGTTGAGAAGCCCTTATATTATTTATTATAATATATCATTTGGAATTGCAGGGAGATTGCTGCGATAAAAAAAAAATGATAAAAAAAAATTTATTTATCCGTACGTAATATCGTATTCTGCAGATTGCAATGAATCAGTTACGATATATTTTTTGCAGTACCACCGAAGAACACAGAAGCATATTTCTATATACTTTTGCTCCAACTCCATGAACCTCAATACCGAAGGACGCTTAAGTCTAATTGGAACTACGCCACGTATCATTACATAGTGCATCAAAAGTTTAAGTTTTCAAGTTAGAATGGAGCCTGAATATTATTAATAGTAAAAAAATACTATTTACTATTATTATCAATTTTATAGTAATGGAATGCCTAGGGTTTGTAGTGGTGGGTGGAATAGTATTGATCTAAGAGTTAAAATGCAATATTTTAAAACTTAGATCAAATAGCAATCCAAAAATGTTACTGAGTTAAGGGTTATTGGTTCAATCAATGGATCAACCACTTGTTGAATCAGTACCTCAGCATGACATCATAAATATTTAATTATTATTTTTAATTTTATTATATATAATTAAGTATAAACATATGCTATTATTCTAGTATCATACTTAATTATAAAAAACTGATTTTTAAACCAAATCAAGTAGATATAATTTTTTTCAAGTTTCAATTTTTATAAAATTGATTTGTATTAATAGAAAATAAAATCAACTAAATTAATTTAAAACTATTGGATTTTAATATGACTTGATCAAAAAAAATTCAGGTCTGTTTGATTAAAACTGGATCGATTCATCGGTTCAATAGTTGAACGGTTAGTTCAAATGGTTCAAAGTAGTACTTTGACTTATCTTGGTGGATTGAACCTAACCGTTTCATAGACTTGGTCACGGTCGGACCGATCGAACTAGCCGATTTTATCTTTTTTAAATTATTATTAAAAAATTGATAGTAAATGCTATTCATTTAGTATGAAAAGTATTCCAGTATTCTAGGTGAACTATTGAGTATTTGGCCCTTGCATCAAAGGCTTTGGCACCTAGATCCCATTGTTGCATGATCCAAGGGCTAAAGACTTTGATCCAAGGGTCAAAAATAATAGGTATATATAGTATGATAACAATAATAAAATCAAATATATATCAATATTCAGAATCATAAATAAAACTATAAAATAACTTATAAAGCATCATAGAGAAGAAATTCTTAATAAAATAGTGAAAGCAAGAAATACGGTTGTGATACGAGCGGTACCAACTGAATTAGGTAATTTGGCTTCTCCTCCTATCTCGGACACTCTCTCGCATAGTGTGGAATTGATGAAAATACTTATCAGAATACACGTGAGTAAGCGGCAGGACTAGTATCCTATTTATGTAAAGTACAGATCGACTTCCCATCAAAATCTAATTGGGATTCTATTTAATTTAAATAGATGAAAAATAAATAAGATATATCATATCAAATAATTCTATATCTATTATGATTGGCCTTTACACTACAACCAAATTATGCTATAGCGACACTTTTAAGTATTTCTAAAATTTGAAAAAAGTGTCGCTAGCAAAAATACCGACACTTATTATTAATGTCGCTATATGTGTCATCGCTATGGCGTATAGTGACACATTTTTATAATGTGTCCAAAAATGTGTCCCTATAACCTAATTTTGGATACAGGTGAAATATAGATAGGACATTTATTGTAACGACCCGGCCCACTAGCAATAATAACTCGTTGGGCTCAAACCACAACCCAAAATGCTTAAGCTCGATTATTATTACTAGTGTCCATGTCTCTTATATACCCAATTACAATCCCATTCACATCCGATTTGGGGCTATTGGGGTGTCATAGACTCCTCCCGTTTAGGTCTGACATCCTCGTCAACCCAAACACACGCACAACCCAAGATAACCAAGCGATGTGAGACTTATCTCGCTAGCCCTGTCATCTAGACCCGGGCTCAGCCGAGACTCGTTACACACTTCCGGTTGGTTATTGGCTCTGATACCAAATGTAACGACCTGGCCCACTAGCAATAATAACTCGTTGGGTCTAAACCACAACCCAAAATGCTTAAGCCCACTTATAGGAAGTTTCGTTCCCGAAACTTAAACTTAACTAAACCACTATTAAGCCTCTAACAGGTTCGCAGTAGTGACAATCAGTCACAAAATATCGACAACTCTCAGGCTACTCATTTAGACCCAATCTGATACTTCCCATTACAGGGCAGAGTATTTCCTCAATTCTTTCGACAGTACGTTGTCTGCAGCCAACGTGCTTACCAAAAGAAAAGCGAAATACCATAGATCTGTCGCCAACATCTAGTTGGGGACACAACTCCCATCAGAAGGTATATCACATACCTCCCAACACAGTCTCAGTGCTAATGACATAACCTTTATCAAGGATTACTACCACCTCGTGGTCATAAATATCACCCTGACTAACTCATAGGAGAGTCTACGTCGGTCCACAAAATCTGTGCAAAAGGTGGGGCCAATTTGAATCCATTCCAAAACAGGGTTACCATCAGGCCCATAGGCCACTGAATTATGACACGGGGATACTGAAGGATCAACAACTTGTTCAACCTCTGGGCAAACTGTGGGGCTGGTACAATAATAGCAGTCATCTGCTGCTGTGCCATCAGCTAGACGATTACGACAATAACGGTGATTTAACCTTTAACCACTGTAACTGATCTGAGCGCTCTGGCTCCACTGAAACATTAAGCCCACGGCCGAAACCATGGCCGCGGCTAACCCTGCACTAACAACGATCCCAAGAACCAAAGTGCGTACGACTAGTAACCAAAACAACGAGACTCAACTGTGTGAAACACACCTGAGCTCCAAACCACTATGCCAATACCCTGCGCTCTCACAGGATCACCAGTCATCCTAGGGTTCGTTCCTAGCCAAACTTAGACATCGTATTCCTATTGCTCTGATACCATTTAATCTGTCACGCCCCGAGTTCGAAAAACAGCCTCTAAATTTTTTATTTTTTTTTTTTTTTTAAATCAGAGTTTGAAAACAGCCAGGGCGCGACAGACCGCCACATATATAGAAAATTCTCAATTCCCTCCTTGGAATTGAGCCTTTTCTATACATGCACGTCTAAGCTTTTGCAACAACATCAGAGTAACTAAACTACGTATAACTAAACAATTTAAATTACAACAGGTTATGATTACAACTCTTTTACATAATTTGCGGAATAATTAAAAGTAGCGGCTACCATGGGTCGATTGCTAACACGGAACCTCACCAACACGTCCCGACATCCCAACACCCGAACGACCTGAAAAATAGTCACCCAGGGGGTGTGAGATATATCGACAGTGTATCCCAGTGGGCACGACGAGCCGAGAAATAGCTAATCGTACCTACTGGATACAATAATCTGCGGATAGTAATAGATCAACAGGTAACAGCTGATATATGAAACAACTCTGGCAGGAAGCATAATCATGATGCTGAACATAATGAGTACCATAATACAGGACTATAGCATACTGAAATACGATATAATGAACTATGCCTCGGTAATGGAACCAGATACCCAATCAGTAAATAAAGCATTGGTACTGATAGATGATGCTAATCAAGCTGTAACTGACAAATCAAGCTATAATGCCAAATCTGATAGTCCTGTAAATCTCAATCCACAAGAGATACTGTTGAGGGCAAATATGATAATTCACAAGCATCGGTGCTACAAAAGAAAGGTACTACTAATCTGTGCCAGTCATACTAGATGAATGTATCATAATCATAATGCTGTGCATATACGGGTACAGAAACATCAGAATCAATCATGGTGATAATCAAATATAACTGCGCAGAAGTAGGTACTGAAATAAAGCATGCTGGTACATAGAAGTAGATAAGCTATGCATCAATCAATGAACATCAAGTACCCAATCAATGCCACTATTGGTCACGAGGACCTCGGGCTCATGCCACTATCTGGCACCTATCTGGCTGACATAACCCCGCACCCACAGGTGCTATCTGGGGGCTCACGGGTCCTTCCTCTAGACCACTTTACCGGTAAAGAACAATAATGTAAGAATTTGAATTTTTATTGTAAATAAATAAAAGAGAAGAAATAAAAGTCGAGTTGAATTTTGAATCATAAGTGACCCCTTTTTCTGGCAGTGTAAATTGCACAGTTACGAGGCTAAAATGTCGCTTTTAAATTCGAGCCTAATCTCGAAAATCCGAGATCACCAGCACGACCGTCTCGCTGAACCGAGTGAAAACCATATTAAGCAAGTTTAGATCCGATGGTCGGATCTTCCAGAAATCAACGAAGAAGCGGGCGGGACCCACGACTTAAAGTGAATAGTGCTTGGGACTGTAGATGAACAGTAAACCCTAATTTCGAATTCCCCTAAGTGCCAACGTTGGCCAATTCGCTGTCCGGACTCCGATCATAGCACTTCAGGTAGTCGATTTGAACGGTTTCGTCGTTCTGAACGCAATGGCACTGACGGAATTTCCGTTTGACGACACTAGAGCCTCGAAAAGCGCGTTAACTGTAATCTGGAACGGTATTTTATGGACCGAGTTTTTATCCGGGCAGTTTCTCGGAAATCAAAAATCGCTACCTGATAGGTCTCGTCGAGCCGGACGTCGTGGCGAAGTCCATTTTTCATTTCGACGACCAGAACGCCTCGAAAAGCGTGAAATAGAGTGAAAATGCGGTATTTACACAATAAACCCTATATTTCTTGCCTCATTTTGCGTGCCACCCTTTTGAGAAGGACTGGAATGTGAGAGGAGTTATACTGTGAGGGACTGGGTTGGAATTGAATGGCTTAGAGGGGACTAAACCGCAATTATGCACCATGCATATAAACACATGCATGCCGAGCTAGGGTTCTGCAAACCCTAAACCTATAGCCTTGCCCTAGCCGCACCCTCCAACAGATTCCTCCTCTCTGCCGCACTCCACGGGAGCCCCGCACCGGCCGCCGCCACCCCGTCGCCGGAGAAGAAAGATCAAGAACTATCTTGATCTCGGGTTCTTGAGGAGGAAGACTCTTGGGAGAACCCTAGGTGGATCAAGTCTGTACCTGAGGCATCCTCTGTGAAGCCGCAGCCGAGCTCGGGGTGAACCGACGCCTGGCTCCGCCCTGCGCCGCCGCGGGAGACACCATCTCCGTTCCAAACTCCGGCGAGGTGAGTTTATGAAACTTTTCTCATCGATTTAGCATTGGGCATGACCAGTGAACTACTGACACCGTGGAGACCATCCGGGTGCAGGCCGGCCGAGCCGCTGCCGCCGTCCCGATCGCCGGCGGGAACTCTTGGCCGCCGGAATTAGCATCTTGGCCGATCGGGAGCGCCGCGGGCATCCGGCCGTCGAACTTAAGATCAGCACTGTGGAATCGGGTCTCCTCGTCGACTGGAACCTCTCCACCAAAGCTTGGGACGATCGGATCAAGATCGGGACCGCGCGAGCGTGCCCTAGAAACCGGCTTCCTTCAACCTTGGCCGATCTCGGCCGTCCGGCGTCGCCGCTGCCTCCCACCGCCGGCCATCGCCACCAGAAGCCTCCTGGAACCGAGTGGGACCTTTTGGTCCAAGTTGCACCGGCCCGGAGTTCCTCGGCCGGAATCCGCCATTAACGGCCTTCAAGCTCCACCGAGCTCCGCCGCCGCGCGTTGCCGGCGCTCCCCGTCACCGGACAACCACCCAGGTAGGCCTATTTCATCGTTCTATTGTCGTTGGTGGCTTTGCATGGCACTCTTAACGTCAGGATAAAAACCTTCTGTAGTTGCACCCGAATTGGCTTCGATCTTCATCTCCGGCCAACTCCGGCGACTCGGGCTTCGTCCAACCCCACAGGTAAGCTCTAAATATTAATTATAAGATCCCCATGATTTTATTTTGGGCCAGAGACCCCCCTGTCGCTTGGTTCCATGGTTACACCCAAAATTGTCCTTTTCGGGCTTGTGCGCCGCCGCCTCCGGCCGCCGGGGTTCGACCCCACATGGACCAAACATCTTCTGGGACCCTCATTTATCTGGTGCTCCCCTCTAGTGCAGGTCTGAGCCTGTGTTGTTCCAAGTGCACCCAACCCGAGCTTGGGCACTTTGGTGGTGCTGCTCCGGCCACTGTTCCGGCCAGTCTCCGGCAAGCCTCAGGTGAGCCCCACTGTCCCTAGTCCATGCTTAACACCATGCTCTAGTTAACTCTTAATTTGATCAAGTATATGTTAAGCTTTAGCATAGTTGTGAATGGAACCCTAATGTTTATGGGCCAACTTTGTTAATGGGCCTGGTCTCGGCCAAATCTTGTGAGCACGGCCTTCGTCCTGTCGAAACAAACATGCTGAAAGTTACGGCGTCATTTTTGGACCCCCGGATTGTAAGAACGAGTCGAAACAAGCTACTATTAGAGTTATTATGCAATTTAAAAATGGATTATGGATCAAGATGGTTATTGGACACGATGACTACCTTTAGACGGTGTTTTTACACTAACTGGGCGTTTTGTTAGAGTCCCGTGGGCTCTCGTTGATCGGGAATTGGATTTCGTTCCGTAAATCGACTTTATTGACCCGTTTAAGCTTTTCGTTACTGTAGTGTCGTCGGGATGGGTTGTGTGAGCTTATTACTGACTATTAGCTGTTTATTCAGGGCCCAGTTGTTCAGCACCAGCCTCCCAGTAGCAGAGCGGGAGTTCGAGGATTTGCCTACACTTAGGTGGGTTATCTTCGGTCCGGGCTTTAGCTTTTTGGCCCTCTGGTTGCTTTAGTCCAGTCGGACACCTGTTTTTGGTTAGCCCTGCTGATTTTATCTATATGACCTATCTTGACTGATATCGATTTCTTTAGACATCGCATGTACACCTGTGCTTGACCTTACCTGTTCATGATTAGTCCTGATGATTGTATCTATACATCGCATGATTTTTCTGATAGACACTGATTCCTTAGACACACTATATTTATGTACATCTGCTTGTCAGCTTGCATATCCTGGTGTATAGATGTCATGATTGATTATTGCTGCTAGTTTCATGCCATTCGTCACACTGCTTTATTCAGATATGCATGATTGATCCTGATTGATAGATACACACAGATACCTGCCTCCCTGTTGGGATTTTTCCCGGCTTGTTGCCGATTACCCGGTCGTTGGACCGCGAGCTTGAGCATAGCATGATTGATCGCCACGCACGCTGTACGTCACGTACACTGACGGTTTGGCCACCGTCACAGTGTTCTTTACCGGTAAAGTGGTCTAGAGAAGGGACCCGTGAGCCCCCAGATCAGCACCAGTGGGTGCGGGGTTATGTCAGCCAGATAGGTGCCAAATGGTGGCATGAGCCTGAGGTCCTCGTGACCAATGGTGGCATTGATTGGGTACTTGATATTCTTGTGATTGATGCATAGCTTTTATACTTCCATGTTCTAGCATGTTTATGTAGTACCTACTACTGTTCAGTATACTTGATTATCAGTGGACTTATTATTGATTATCTGCCTAGTTCCATTTATCTGTGGATTTATTGCTTTCCGGTAGATATTATCTGTTATTTCAGCTGTACCTATCGATCTTTACTATCCGCAGATTTTAGTACCCAGTAGGTACGATTAGCTATTTCTCGGCTCGTCGTGCCCACTGGGATACATGTACAGTGTATCTCACACCCCCTGGGTGACCATTTTTCAGGTCGTTCGGGTAGTGGGGTGTCGGGACGATCCAGTGAGGCTGTCACGATAGAGCTGTTACCCTGATGATATATTGATGTCTGAGATCTTGGATGATTGTAGCTGACTTTCATTTGTAGCATTTCAGCTTCTAGTTATTTGGATATTTCAGATTGATGTTAGTATGGTTACTTTGGATTATTCCTGCTGATTAGTTATTGTTTAGTTGAGATACTTATTGTTCTCTGATTGATGATTGGATTCGCCTAGCCGTGCATGTATAGGAGAGACTCTATCCTTTGGGATAGGGGATTTCCTATATGTGTGGCGGTCTGTTACGCCCGTTTTGCAAACTCTGATTTATTCAAAAAAAAAAAAAAAATTCAGACCTGATTTTTAAACTCGGGGCGTGACAGATTTTATGGTATCAGAGCAATAGGTACACGGTACCTAGGAAAGATTGATTAGGAACTGGTTAGGATGAACCCTAGGATGACTTATGACGTGAGAGCGCGGGATATTTGTCTAGCGGTTAGGAGCTCAGGTGTATTTTCACACTATGAGTCGTTTCCAAATCTTATCGTTGTGACTACGAGCGGTGTTCGCACGCGCTCTGGGCTTAGTGGTCGTGGTGGGTGCAGTGTTAGCTGCGGTTGTGATACGAGCCATGGGTTTGATATATCAGTGGAGCCTTAGAGCTCGGATTGTTGGCAGCGGTTAGAGAATCAGCTCACCGCTTTTGCTTGGATAGTTCAGCAGATGGCTCAGCATTAGATAGTTGCTATTGTTGCACTGGCCCCACCACTAGTCCAGGTGCTTGGAGAAGTCAGTGATCCTCCGGTTGTCCCCGTTCCACTAGATATAGTACTTTTGTCATAGCCGGGGTTATTAAAATTATGTTGTGGCTGCTATTACCGGAGGTTCCCCGAATATAGTTATCGGGATGCCAATGAGGTTAGCAATCTTGTTGCTTTGGACGGAAGGATTCTGACGACACTCAGCAAATATTAGACCTTATTGAATTGTGTCCCAACCCTGATCAGTGTAAAATAATTTGGGATTCACGATTACTTCGATAGAGATGGTGGTGGCAGTGAGAGCTTTGGCGCAGACATGGTTGATGGATAGGCTAAATTCGGTGATCTATGGGCCGATTGAAATCCTGGTTTGAGTGGGATTCAGATTCAGACCCCACCTTTGGCACGATTTTAGTGGAGTCTTAGTTACTCCAATGAGTATGCAATAAGTTTAGATATTGTGATTACTACGATGGCGAGATATGACTGGAAAGTCTAATATATAGAGTGATGATGATAGCTTGAGGATTTGATTTCTATTTTAAACGAATTCGAATTGTGGTAATTTCGCACATTGTGTGTGAAATGATTTGGGGTCGCAATCTCCCCTGTCGATGTTTGAGTTGAGACTGCCGTCGCTAGAGCTGTGTTAGCAAGTGGTGATGCACTTAAGGTGTAGTGGCCCTAGTTCCCATGCAGCGTTCTTCCGATGAATCCACTGTTAGAACACCTAGTATTGGTGTATTTGGCCCACGGTGCATCAATCGGATGCTATTGATGGACCCTGTGCGTTCCTTTTGGCCATGTTGGCTTTCGGCTGGGTTCGCCGAAATTTCTGAAAAGAATCAGGCCAAACGGAGGTCGAAAATGGATTCAGCACGGAAAAATGCTTGAAAACGACTATTTGTTTGTTTAATTTGGAGTCCGGATGCCCAAAAACGGACACCCGGAAGTTTTTAGTGGTTTTTGGTGCATGGGAAGGGCCGTAGACCGCCGGGATGCCACGTGGCGGCCTGTCATTGGCCGGTTCAGGATGCGCGGTCCACAGAGTAGCGCGGCGGGGTGCACAGACCTGGTGCAGGGACACGTGGCACCGCCTGATTGGCGGGCCCATGGCGCGCGGTCTACCGGGTGAGCGTGGCGGTGCATGGACCAGGCGGGGGGACACGTGGCAGCCTCCGGTTGGTCGGTGCACGCGGCGCGATCCACGGAATTCCTGCGGAAGGCGTGGACCGGGTGCAGGGGACACATGTCACTCCCTGATTGGCGGGTGCAGCATGCGCGGTGCACGGAGCGCGCGGCAGGTACCTCGGGACGCGTGCCCACGTGCGATCCACGTCGCGCGACCGGCGCGCACGTCGCGCGGTCGGCGGGTCAACCGGGGACACGTGGTGCCCGCTCATTGGCGGGCGCAATCGCCTTACTGTGCTGGCGGGGTGGACACGTGGCGGTCGCTGAGTGGTCCCGCGTTGGTGTTTCCTGTTTGGCGGGACACGTGGCAGTCACTGAGTGGCCTTGCACTGGTGTTGCCTGTTCGGGGGGACACATGCCAGCACGTGGGACTTTCGGGCGTGAACAGTGTTGGGCCGGGCCCAACACTGTAGGCGCCCGAAAGTTTTCGGGCGCCCGAAATTGGGCCCGAAAGTTGGTCCACTTGCTTTTTCGGGCTGATTTTCTTGGAGGCCTATATATAGGCCATTTGGGCTGCACTTTTGCACCTTTTCCCGAGGGATTTAGCCTCTGCTTCCTTCATATGAAATATTCCTCTCCCTCTTGCCCATCTCTTGGTGAAATCTCAGATTTTCTGGATGCCGCGACGACTGTGTTTTCTACCTCGTAGTGCGGAGCGACGTTCTACTGTTGGAGGCCCATTTCTGTTGCATTTTCGTCTGGGAGACCTGCAGAGCTACCCCGACCTTATTTTTGGACGATTTCTTCGACAGCGCTTTCACAAGAGGTAAATCTACGTTTTCCGTGTTGGACGTTTTTGCTGGATTTGAGCTTATACAGGGGTTTGGGGTACATTTTAACCACCCTTTGTGACTGTTTGAGTTTCTGGACAGCTGCTGCTTTGCGAATTTTTATCTCCACTTCCGACTATCGGATTTCAACGATTCAAGAGCCTATCGACATCTACACTTCGCAAAGATCGTCGTGATATTTTTATCGAAATTTATTAAGGATTATTTTTAGGTGAAAATTTCGTGTAAAGGGACTGTTCTTGCAGGAATGTTTGGGACTTAATTTTTGTGTGAATTGTATGTAATTGTGGATTGTTGTTGTACCCAGGACTTTGTGGGCACCGCTATTGTGTTATTAGCTTAGCTGGTACGTAGATTTGGCTTTATCTGGACTTTTTATCTGTTTCGTCCCGGACAGTTAGCGTGTTCAGGTGGGTGATCCTGCTTTCAAAATCTATGGACTGCACTCTAATTCTACAAATGTAGTAGCATGCATGTTAGTATATGAGCTAGATAATCTGTGCAAACTGTATGTTGAAACCACTGTAGCTAGCTGCTAAATCTGATGACCTCTTGGTAAACTCTGCAACATGGAAATTTAACTTAGCATAATTGTTAGTTAATTAATTATCATGCGCCACTAAACTACAGTAACTTGAACATGTATCAGATTTATTTATCACTTTAGCTTCCCCACAGTGGTAGTACTTTTGTCACTCTGGACATAGTGATTTTTTCCTGAGTCGTGGGCTGGGAGGTTTATTAGCTGTGGATGCATTTACACTCGCGTCTGGGGACCGAGTGGAGTCTGTAGCAGTCTGTAGATCAGGTTGCATTGTGATAGTGATAGTGATAGTGGATCTGGGATCTTTGGGAGATGGTCATAGTGACAGTGTGGATTCTTAGCTAGTGAGTGAGACAGTGATTGGATCATAGCCTGCAGGAGCCACCTTTGAGCTCGACAGAGATGCGCTGATACTTTGCTCCGTGGGGTCGCTCCCCACGAGTGCCACTCCGGAGTTGGGCTTGATACTTCTATCGCGGCTTGTCGATGCTGGTGTCCCTCTGGCTGAGCCAGTTTTGGCAGTCACGGACACCGTCCCTCTGGCTGAGCCAGTTTTGGCAGCTACGGACATACCTACAGTAGTAGGTAGGCGCAGGTTTGACTGGACCCGTTGTGGCAGTCAGTTTGGGATTGGGTGATTTGAGATGAGTCTCAGTAGTGGCATATTGATCTTCTGTCCTATTCCTTGAGCATTTAGATAGAGGCATAGTAGCAGTAGATGTTTTACTTTCCAGCTTTTCTATACAGCATTCCTTTTGTTACTTTATGCCTCTAGTAGACTTAGTGGGCAGACCGTCGGGCTTGTTGGTGGCACCCACTGAGAACTACTGTGGGAGGTAGTTCTCACACCCGTCGTGGTGTCTTTTCCCCAGGGACTTCAGCTCCAGTTCCTGCTGCACCAGTTGCTGATCCAGCTCCTACAGACCGAGGTAAGGGAGTCGCGAGATAGATCCCTTCCCCCTTCAGCTTCAGAGTGTGATAGAGGTACCCTTATATTTTTGGTAGTGTCTTGTTTGAGAGATCTTGTAGTGAGGGATCGAGTTGTACTCTTTTGTTTTCTTTTGAGAGACTTTTGTATTTCTCAGGTGAGGATGTTATGTATATTTTTATGAGTGACAGCTCTACTTTCTGTTTATAGTTAGTTTTTATTTTTACAGCTCTGATATCTGCTAGTGTAGTTGTTTATTTGCAGGTTAGACGCTACGTCTCTACGGGGCTTCCCGTAGGGGCGGCGGATCTGTTGGCGAGCCCGGGGTACAGTTCTGACCCCGGGGCGTGACAGATTAGAGTGGTATCAGAGCCTAGGTGTAGGTCTTTGAGGACTTAGGAACCCTAGGCTTGTGGCTGAACCCTAGGATGACCCACGTGAGAGCCGAGATTTTAGCGAAAGTCCTGATTGGGTTTTTAACTCTCCCGAACGGATTGGGATGAGTGATAGACATGTCTTCCTTTAGTAGTGACTATGTTGGCTGCAGACAACATAGTACTGCTGAAAGGGGGACATGCCTTTTGACTTTCGCTAGATTGGGTCGAGTGTTGTTTCGGGTTCTGATTGTTTGCTTTGTCCCTCAGGTGGGGATGCCTCCTCGACGTTCGATGGTGACGCGCTCGCAGCCTTCGTCCTCTGAGCCCGAGCAGGAGGACTCGGGGCGAGGACCTCAGGCTGAGATTCTGGAGCTCCGTGCCCAGATGGCACAGATGGCGAAGGCGACCCGACGCCAGGAGGAGGCAATGGCGCGGCTGATGCTCATGATGGAGTAGAGAGCACAGCCGGCAGTGGCACCCCCTGAGACTTCGCCGGTGCCTTCTTCCCCTGTTGTGGCACCCCCTGTGGTACAGCCTGCACCGGCGGTTCCTGCTGAGCCGGTTTCGAGTAGGCCACCAGCCGGGGCGACGGGATCGTTGACTTCGGCAGAGGAGCGGGAGGTAGTAGATTTGCTGATGAGATTTCGCCAGTTTGATCCGCCCCGCTTCTCGGGTATGAGTGCTGAGCCGTGGGCGGCCGAGTCTTGGATATCAGCCATGGAGCGCCAC
The DNA here is from genome assembly GCA_029168755.2 of Tillandsia fasciculata. Taxonomy (NCBI): domain Eukaryota; kingdom Viridiplantae; phylum Streptophyta; class Magnoliopsida; order Poales; family Bromeliaceae; genus Tillandsia; species Tillandsia fasciculata. The sequence continues at coordinate 18,900,497 of CM054939.1, read as the reverse complement.
TTTGAGAGCCTATTCGTTGACGAGAGGTTTCGAGTTATCTTGGCCACCCACTTTCTGGAGAGCAACGCCGAGGCGTGGTAGCGGCGTGTGCGACCAGCTGGTCCACCTGGGATGCAGCTTCTTTCCTGGGCCGAGTTCCGGAGTATGTTGCTTGGAGCCTTCTTTCCTGAGAGCGTCAGATAGCGACTGGAGGAGCAGCTGAAGAATCTCCGCCAGGGAGATAGGCCTGTGCACATGTACATAGCTGAATTCAATCAGCTATTGGCATGCTTGCCACACGTGGCCAGAGATGAGAGCCATCGCATCTACATGTTCGAGAGAGGACTTCGCCGGGACATCTACCAGTTCGTCCGCTCCCGCAGACTGCAGACTTTGGAGGCCTCGATGGAGCAGGCCTTGTATGTGGAGTGTGGGGAGGCCGTGATGGCTGAGGTATCTCCGGTCCCTGTAGCGACTTCTGGGGCGAAGCGCCCGGCTTCTGCGGAGGAGGGGCAGTCTAGCAGGCAGGGACCCCCGAGACCTCCGCGTTTTCACCCTCAAGGCCGGGGGTACCAGGGACGCCAGAGATCGGGGGCGTCTCGTCAGACACAGCAGCAGCAGCAGCATCGACCCCCGCGACAGCAGCAGTCCTCACAGCAGACTTCTCGGCAGCAGCGCCCAGATCGGTGTATTATCTATAGAGGCCCACACCCGCCAACTCAGTGCCCGCAGAGACAGGGCCGGTGTTTTCGCTGCGGGCAGGCCGGCCATATTACGAGTGCGTGTCCTAGGGCCGGTCATCCAGCTCCTTCTTCAGCATCAGCACCGTCTGTTCCTTACCAGCCAGCCGGTCCTTCTGCAGCCTACAGCAGGCCAGATTTTGTCTCATCTTCTTCATGGCAGCCAGAGCGACGTCCCCCGGCACCGAGCGGTCGTGTATATGCCGCTCAGGTTGAGGACGCTACAGCAGCAGAGCAGGTCGTCGCAGGTATTATTCTGATCTCAGCAGTCCGTGCTCGGGCTCTTTTTGATACCGGTGCTTCTCATTCATTCATCAGTAGAGCTTTTGCATCCCTGCATGGTATAGCGGTAGCTTCTTTATCACATGCATTAGAGGTTCAGATACCGGATCATGTTCTGCATGTCGATGAGTACTGTAGAGATTGCCCCGTACAGTTGGGATCCTGGATTCTGCCGGCCGACTTGCTTGTCTTACGACAGCTCCAGGATTTCGATGTTGTACTTGGTATGGATTGGTTGTCTAGATATTATGCTACCATAGATTGCTGAGAGAGGACGGTTACTCTTCGGGAGCCCGGGCAGGAGGTGTTTGTCTTCAGGGGCTGTCAGAGTTCTTTGTTTGCCTTGACTATTTCTTCGGCGAGGGCCAGGCGGTTGATGAGTAGAGGATGCACCGCATTTCTGGCGACGATTGTAGAGGTGCCTACGGCGGCACGGGGACTCGAGGATATTCCAGTTGTCCGCGAGTTTCCCGATGTGTTTCCCCCAGAGTTGACGACCATGCCGCCGGAGAGGGAGATTGAGTTTGTGATTGATGTGGTACCCGGAACCGCACCAATCTCGAAGGCACCTTACAGAATGGCGCCTGCCGAGCTGAGAGAGTTGAAGGCCCAGCTTCAGGATCTTTTGGACAGAGGCTTCATTCGGCCCAGTGTTTCACCGTGGGGAGCGCCTGTGTTGTTCGTGAAGAAGAAGGATGGGACACTTCGCTTATGTGTGGACTACCGGGAGCTGAATAAAGTGACCATCCGGAATAAGTATCCTCTGCCACGGATTGATGACTTGTTCGATCAGCTACAGGGAGCCTCCGTGTTTTCGAAGATTGATCTCCAGTCAGGTTACCACCAGCTGAGGGTGAGGGCCGAGGACATCCCCAAGACGGCGTTTAGATCCCGGTATGGGCATTACGAGTTTACGGTTATGCCGTTCGGTTTGACCAATGCCCCAGCTGCATTTATGGATCTGATGAACCGGGTATTTCAGCCGTACTTGGATCTATTTGTGGTTGTGTTTATTGATGACATCCTGATCTACTCCCGGAGCGATGTGGAGCACGAGGAGCACTTGAGGATAGTGCTGCAGCTTCTACGTGAGAAGAAGTTGTATGCCAAGCTTAAAAAGTGCGAGTTTTGGCTTCGGGAGGTTGCTTTCTTGGGCCACATAGTTTCAGCCGCTGGAGTGGCGGTCGACCCGACGAAGATTGATACAGTTCGGGATTGGCCGAGACCGACGACGGTTACTGAGGTACGGAGTTTCTTGGGCCTGGCAGGCTACTATCGTCGGTTCGTGGAGGGCTTTGCGAAGCTCTCTACTCCCCTGACCAGTCTGACGAGGAAGGGGACGAGGTTCGTTTGGACCGAGCAGTGTCAGCAGAGTTTCGAGGAGCTGAAGAGGAGATTGATCTCAGCACCTGTTCTTGCACTGCCGGTTATGGGAGAGGGCTTCGTGATTTACAGTGACGCCTCGCACAGCGGTTTGGGATGCGTACTGATGCAGCATGGTAGGGTAATTGCTTATGCTTCCCGGCAATTAAAGGATTACGAGAAGAATTACCCTACGCATGACTTGGAGCTTGCAGCTGTGGTTTTTGCACTGAAGCTGTGGCGGCATTACCTCTATGGTGAGCATTGTGAGATCTATACGGATCATAAAAGCTTAAAGTATCTGTTCACCCAAAAGGAGCTGAACCTGAGGCAGCGCCGGTGGTTGGAGCTGTTAAAGGATTACGATCTGAGTATCCTTTATCACCCCGGCAAGGCCAATGTGGTGGCAGATGCTTTGAGCCGGAGGTCAGTGCATAGCTTGAGTTTGATGATTACACAGCAGGCCCAGCTGATAGAGCAGATGAGGCGACTTCAGATTGAGGTTGTATCCCCTGGGGTCTCTGCGAGGCTTATGACTATGGTCTTGCAGCCCACTCTGTTGGACAGGATCAGGGAGACGCAGAGTGAGGACCCCCACTTGGAGAGGATCAGGGCACAGGTTCAGACAGATCAGAGATGGGATTTTTCAGTGGACAGCTCGGGAGTACTGCGGTACAGGGACCGAGTTTGTGTGCCATTGGATTTGGAGATCAGAGACCAGATATTGAGAGAGGCCCATTATACACCTTATACCATCCATCCTGGAGGTACTAAGATATATAAGGACCTCAAGGCACACTTTTGGTGGTCAGGAATGAAGCGGGATATTGGAAGGTTTGTAGCTCATTGCTTAACTTGCCAGCAAGTGAAGGCTGAGCATCGTGTTCCTGCTGGCAAGTTGCAGAGCCTTCCAATTCCCGATGGAAATGGGACCACATCACCATGGATTTTGTGACTGGGCTACCGAGATCACAGAGTGGAGCCGACGCAGTCTGGGTGATTGTTGATAGACTTACCAAGTCAGCACATTTTCTGCCAGTACAGATGACTTGGCCCTTAGAGCGCCTGGCACAGCTATACTTGGATGAGATCGTGAGGCTGCATGGAGTACCCGCGTCCATTGTTTCGGATCGAGACCCGAGGTTTGTGTCCCGATTTTGGGGGAGTTTGCAGTCAGCCTTGGGGACACAGCTTAGATTCAGCACGGCATTCCACCCACAGACTGACGGTCAGTCAGAGCGCACCATTCAGACTCTTGAGGATATGTTGCGTGCGTGCGTCATGGATTTTGGAGGAGGTTGGCACCGACACTTACCCCTGGTTGAGTTTGCGTACAACAACAGCTATCAAGCGAGCATTCTGATGGCTCCGTTTGAGGCGTTGTATGGACGCAAGTGTCGGTCGCCTCTGTACTGGAGCGATGTGGGTGAGAGGAGGACGTTGGGGCCTGATTTACTGCTGGAGGCAGAGGAGAAGGTCAGAGTCATTCGTCGGCACTTGGAGACAGCCCAGAGTCGCCAGAAGAGTTATGCAGATACTCGGCGGCGAGACCTTGAGTTCCAGGTTGGTGATCATGTCTTTTTGAAGGTCTCGCCCTCGAAGGGGGTCCGGAGGTTTGGAGTGCGTGGGAAGCTTAGTCCCCGCTTCATTGGACCCTTTGAGGTGCTTGAGAGGGTAGGCCCTGTGGCTTATAGAGTTGCTCTACCTCCCCGTTTGGCTGGTGTTCATGATGTCTTCCATGTTTCGGCCTTGAGGAGATATGTGTTCGATCCGTCTCATGTGATTGACTTTGCATCCTTGGATATCGGCGAGGACTTGGTTTACGAGGAGCGCCCGCTGCGAATTCTGGCTCGTGAGGTGAGGGAATTGCGCAACCGGGCAATACCTTATGTGAAGATCCTTTGGAGCAACCACGAGGAGCGAGAGGCTACCTGGGAGCTCGAGACGGAGATGCGTGATGCCTACCCTTTTCTGTTCGAGACTTCTGGCTGAGGTACGTCTGTTTTACCTTGTTTCATTTCGGGGACGAAACTTTCTTTTAGTGGGAGAGGATGTAGTGGCCCTAGTTCCCATGCAGCGTTCTTCCAATGAATCCACTGTTAGAACACCTAGTATTGGTGTATTTGGCCCACGGTGCATCAATCGGATGCTATTGATGGACCCTGTGTGTTCCTTTTGGCTATATTAGCTTTCGGCTGGGTTCGCCGAAATTTCTGAAAAGAATCAGGCCAAACGGAGGTCGGAAATGGATTCAGCAAGGAAAAACGCTTGAAAACGACTATTTGTTTGTTTAATTTGGAGTCCGGATGCCCAAAAACGGACACCCGGAAGTTTTTAGTGGTTTTTGGTGCATGGGAAGGGCCGTAGACCCCCGGGATGCCACGTGGCGGCCTGTCATTGGCCGGTTCAGGATGCGCGGTCCACAGAGTAGCGCGGCGGGGTGCACAGACCCGGCGCAGGGACACGTGGCACCGCCTGATTGGCGGGCCCATGGCGCGCGGTCTACCGGGTGAGCGCGGCGGTGCATGGACCAGGCGGGGGGACACGTGGCAGCCTCCGGTTGGTCGGTGCACGCGGCGCGATCCACGGAATTCCTACGGAAGGCGTGGACCGGGTGCAGGGGACACGTGTCACTCCCTGATTGGCGGGTGCAGCATGCGCGGTGCACGGAGCGCGCGGCAGGTACCTCGGGACGCGTGCCCACGTGCGACCCACGTCGCGCGACCGGCGCGCACGTCGCGCGGTCGGCGGGTCAACCGGGGACACGTGGCGCCCGCTCATTGGCGGGCGCAACCGCCTTACTGTGCTGGCGGGGTGGACACGTGGCGGTCGCTGAGTGGTCCCGCGTTGGTGTTTCCTGTTTGGCGGGACACGTGGCAGTCACTGAGTGGCCTTGCACCGGTGTTGCCTGTTCGGGGGGACACGTGTCAGCACGTGGGACTTTCGGGCGTGAACAGTGTTGGGCCGGGCCCAACACTGTAGGCGCCCGAAAGTTTTCGCGCGCCCGAAATTGGGCCCGAAAGTTGGTCCACTTGCTTTTTCAGGCTGATTTTCTTGGAGGCCTATATATAGGCCATTTGGACTGCACTTTTGCACCTTTTCCCGAGGGATTTAGCCTCTGCTTCCTTCATATGAAATATTCCTCTCCCTCTTGCCCATCTCTTGGTGAAATCTCAGATTTTCTGGATGCCGCGACGACTGTGTTTTCTACCTCGTAGTGCGGAGCGACGTTCTACTGTTGGAGGCCCATTTCTGTCGCATTTTCGTCTGGGAGACCTGCAGAGCTACCCCGACCTTATTTTTGGACGATTTCTTCGACAGCGCTTTCACAAGAGGTAAATCTACGTTTTCCGTGTTGGACGTTTTCGCTGGATTTGAGCTTATACAGGGGTTTGGGGTACATTTTAACCACCCTTTGTGACTGTTTGAGTTTCTGGACAGCTGCTGCTTCGCAGATTTTTATCTCCACTTCCGGGTATCGGATTTCGACGATTCAAGAGCCTATCGACATCTACACTTCGCAAGGATCGTCGTGATATTTTTATCGGAATTTATTGAGGAATATTTTCAGGTGAAAATTTCGTGTAAAGGGACTGTTCTTGCAGGAATGTTTGGGACTTAATTTTTGTGTGAATTGTATGTAATTATGGATTGTTGTTGTACCCAGGACTTTGTGGGCACCGCTACTGTGTTATTAGCTTAGCGGGTATGGAGACTTGCCTTTATCTGGACTTTTTATCTGTTCCGTCCCGGACAGTTAGCGTGTTCAGGTGGGTGATCCTGCTTTCAAAATCTATGGACTGCACTCTAATTCTACAAATGTAGTAGCATGCATGTTAGTATATGAGCTAGATAATCTGTGCAAACTGTATGTTGAAACCACTGTAGCTAGCTGCTAAATCTGATGACCTCTTGGTAAACTCTGCAACATGGAAATTTAACTTAGCATAATTGTTAGTTAATTAATTATCATGCGCCACTAAACTACAGTAACTTGAACATGTATCAGATTTATTTATCACTTTAGCTTCCCCACAGTGGTAGTACTTTTGTCACTCTGGACATAGTGATTTTTCCCCGAGTCGTGGGCTGGGAGGTTTATTAGCTGTGGATGCATTTACACTCGCGTCTGGAGACCGAGTGGAGTCTGTAGCAGTCTGTAGATCAGGTTGCATTGTGATAGTGATAGTGATAGTGGATCTGGGATCTTTGGGAGATGGTCATAGTGACAGTGTGGATTCTTAGCTAGTGAGTGAGACAGTGATTGGATCATAGCCTGCAGGAGCCACCTTTGAGCTCGACAGAGATGCGCTGATACTTTGCTCCGTGGGGTCGCTCCCCACGAGTGCCACTCCGGAGTTGGGCTTGATACTTCTATCGCGGCTTGTCGATGCTGGTGTCCCTCTGGCTGAGCCAGTTTTGGCAGTCACGGACACCGTCCCTCTGGCTGAGCCAGTTTTGGCAGCTACGGACATACCTACAGTAGTAGGTAGGTGCAGGTTTGACTGGACCCGTTGTGGCAGTCAGTTTGGGATTGGGTGATTTGAGATGAGTCTCAGTAGTGGCATATTGATCTTCTGTCCTATTCCTTGAGCATTTAGATAGAGGCATAGTAGCAGTAGATGTTTTACTTTCCAGCTTTTCTATACAGCATTCCTTTTGTTACTTTATGCCTCTAGTAGACTTAGTGGGCAGACCGTCGGGCTTGTTGGCGGCACCCACTGAGAACTACTGTGGGAGGTAGTTCTCACACCCGTTGTGGTGTCTTTTCCCCAGGGACTTCAGCTCCAGTTCCTGCTGCACCAGTTGCTGATCCAGCTCCTACAGACCGAGGTAAGGGAGTCGCGAGATAGATCCCTTCCCCCTTCAGCTTCAGAGTGTGATAGAGGTACCCTTATATTTTTGGTAGTGTCTTGTTTGAGAGATCTTGTAGTGAGGGATCGAGTTGTACTCTTTTGTTTTCTTTTGAGAGACTTTTGTATTTCTCAGGTGAGGAGGTTATGTATATTTTTATGAGTGACAGCTCTACTTTCTGTTTATAGTTAGTTTTTATTTTTACAGCTCTGATATCTGCTAGTGTAGTTGTTTATTTGCAGGTTAGACGCTACGTCTCTACGGGGCTTCCCGTAGGGGCGGCGGATCTGTTGGCGAGCCCGGGGTACAGTTCTGACCCCGGGGCGTGACATAAGGTAATGGTGAACAGTTGATATAGGTTATAGTATCGGCATAGAGATTTGTGTCATGAGGTATGAGTTATACCCTCTGTTGGATTCCGGTGGGAGTCGTGTCCCCAACTTGATGTTGGCGACAGATCTACAGTATTTCAATTTTCTTTTGATAAGTATGTTGGCTGCAGACAATGTACTGTCGAAAGAGTGGTTTGAAGTACTCTACCTCGTAAGGGGTAATATCGTGATTGGGTCTACTTGTTTGCTTATCTATATTTATAGTCTCCAGGGTTACCCTCTGGACAACAATGTTATAGTTTCAGTGATGATACCCCAGACCGTATTAGACCTTAGGTAGGTCTCAGACAGATCGCGTACATAGTGGATTATCTTTGTCATCATTGTGGACACTTGTCCTAACTTGTGGTCACTAGCCACGTGGATGTTGCCAGATGTTGCAACTGAATTGATAATAGAAATATATGGTTTAAGCCCAAAAAGTTGGACAATATGTCCAAATCGGATATTTTAAGCTTTATGAATGGTGACCTTGGGTTGCCATGTTTTATGATGCTAAGAGACTAATCGGGTGATATTTAACCGGCAGTTGTGCGTCCTTAGTAGTCTGAGGTTTAGTTCTAGCAACTGGTGGTGAAAAATTATGCCACGAACGATTATAAAGTGTAAGAAGAGATTCTCTACCTTATATGATTTCACTTAAGAAAGTGAATCTAGTGGCCTTTGTCAGTGTTCGGCCTCGATAGTCAGCCTAAACGGGTAAAACCGTTAAGTTCTGCCTGCACAAACTGTAAGTTATGTGAAACCAGAAAAGAGTATGAGAGCTGGTTGCCACATCGGATGCGATCATATCAGCACTTAAGCATCAGATCTTATCTGAATTCTGCAATTAAGCATACTTGTGCGGTATAGCCTTGGTCGAACGTATAGCATGTCTACGTGAACCCTAGTTGATGGAGCTTAAAATATAAATCATTAAGCCTTAAGGAAAAAGAAATTTGACGTGTCCAAATCAAGACTGTTAAGTCTTTGAGGAGCTGAACTTGAGGCAGCGCCGATGGCTCGAACTGCTAAAGGACTATGATCTCACTATCCAGTACCACCCAGGTCGGGCCAATGGGGTAGCGGATGCCTTGAGCCGAAAGCACGTGTCGCCAGAGCTGCTAATGATCACGGATCAGGACTGCTTGATTTCTGAGTTTCAGCATCTAGACTTGGAGATCGTTCCTTCGGGGTCTACCGCTCGACTTTTAGCGATGGTAGTGCAGCCTGTCCTGCTTGATCGCATAAAGGAGGGACAGCAGTCGGACCCCTCCTTCCAGAAGGTTCGAGAGCTGATATCACTGGGACAGACTGACGATTACCAGCTGCACGACGATGGCTCTATCCGATGCAGGGGCCGTGGGTTTGTTCCAGATGACGGTGAATTAAAGAAGGACATCCTTACTGAGGCGCATCGGTCCTTATATATGGTACATCCTGGCGGGACTAAAATGTACCGGGACCTGAAGCAGCATTACTGGTGGCCTGGGATGAAGACTGATGTGGCGAACTATGTGGCGCAGTGCCTAGTTTGCCAGCAGGAGAAGACGGAACACCAGAGACCGGCGGGAAAACTGCAACCGCTTCCAGTACCAGTTTGGAAGTGGGAGCTGATCACGATGGACTTTGTTACTGGTCTGCCTCGATCCCAGCGAGGCCACGATGCTATATGGGTCATTGTGGATCGACTCACCAAGTCGGCCCACTTTCTGCCGATACACACGACTTGGACCCGTGATAGACTCGCCCAGCTCTATATTGATGAGATCGTGCGACTCCATGGCACTCCGGCATCGATCGTTTCGGACAGGGACACTCGCTTTGTGTCTCAGTTCTGGAGGAATGTACAGGAAGCTATGGGCACGAAGCTAAAATTCAGTACTGCCTTCCACCCCCAGAGTGACGGGCAGTCCGAGCGAGTCATTCAGACATTGGAGGATATGCTGAGAGCCTGTATACTTGAGTACGGAGATGGTTGGTACCGGTATCTTCCCTTGGTAAAGTTCGCCTACAACAACAGCTACCAGGCGAGTATCGGTATGGCTCCTTATGAGGCACTGTACGGGCGCCGATGTCGTTCCCCCATCTGTTGGGATGACGTCGGTGAGCGCCGTGTTATCGGGCCAGAGCTACTTGAGGATGCAGAGGCTAGAGTGCGAGGAGCAAGACAGCAGATGCTAACCGCGTAGAGCAGACAGAAGAGCTATGCGGACCAACGACGACGAGACTTGGAGTTCCAAGTAGGTGATCATGTTCTACTGAAGGTATCGCCAACTCGGGGAATCAAGCGATTTGGGATTCGCAACAAGCTCAGTCCCCGATTTGTCGGTCCCTTCGAGATATTGGAGCGCATTGGTCCTGTAGCATATCGATTGGCTCTTCCTCCTAGCCTCGCCCGGGTGCATAATGTCTTCCATGTCTCCATGCTACGGAAGTATATCAGGGATCCTTCACATGTGATCAGCCCTACCGCCGTCCAGCTTCGCGAGGATCTGAGTTATGATGAGACACCTCTGAAGATCCTGGCTCGAGATGAAAAGAAGCTGAGGAGTAGATCGATCCCCTACGTCAAGGTACAATGGGAGAACCACGAGGAGCGCGAAGCCACGTGGGAACGCGAGTCAGCCATGATGGAGCGTTACCCCCATTTATTTGATTCCTAGTTGTACTAAGTTTCGGGGACGAAACTTCTTTTTAGGTGGTAGAGATGTAAGAATTTAAATTTTTATTGTAAATAAATAAAAGAGAAGAAATAAAAGTTGAGTTGAATTTTGAATCATAAGTGACCCCCTTTTTTCGGCAGTGTAAATTGCACAGTTACGAGGCTAAAATGTCGCTTTTCAATCCGAGCCTAATCTCGAAAATCCGAGATCACCAGCACGACCGTCTCGCCGAACCGAGTGAAAACCATATTAAGCAAGTTTAGATCCGACGGTCGGATCTTCCAGAAATCAACGAAGAAGCGGGCGGGACCCGCGACTTAAAGTTAATAGTGCTTGGGACTGTAGATGAACAGTAAACCCTAATTTCGAATTCCCCTAAGTGCCAACGTTGGCCAATTCACTGTCCGGACTCCGATCATAGCACTTCAGGTAGTCGATTTGAACGGTTTCGTCGTTCTGAACGCAATGGCACTGACGGAATTTCCGTTTGACGACCCTAGAGCCTCGAAAAGCACGATAACTGTAATCTAGAATGGTATTTTATGGACCGAGTTTTTATCCGGGCAGTTTCTCGGAAATCAGAAATTGCTACCTGAGAGGTCTCGTCGAGCCGGACGTCGTGGCGAAGTCCATTTTTCATTTCGACGAACAGAACGCCTCGAAAAGCATGAAATACGGTGAAAATGCGGTATTTACACAATAAACCCTATATTTCTTGCCTCATTTTGTGTGCCACCCTTTTGAGAAGGACTGGAATGTGAGAGGAGTTATATTGTGAGGGACTGGGTTGGAATTGAATGGCTTAGAGGGGACTAAACCGCAATTATGCACCATGCATATAAACACATGCATGCCGAGCTAGGGTTCTGTAAACCCTAAACCTATAGCCTTGCCCTAGCCGCACCCTCCAACAGATTCCTCCTCTCTGCCGCACTCCACGGGAGCCCCGCACCGGCCGCCGCCACCCCGTCGCCGGAGAAGAAAGATCAAGAACTATCTTGATCTCGGGTTCTTGAGGAGGAAGACTCTTGGGAGAACCCTAAGTGGATCAAGTCTGTACCTGAGGCATCCTCTATGAAGCCGCAGCCGAGCCCGGGGTGAACCGATGCCTGGCTCCGCCCTGCGCCGCCGCGGGAGACACCATCTCCGTTCCAAACTCCGGCGAGGTGAGTTTATGAAACTTTTCTCATCGATTTAGCATTGGGCATGACCAGTGAACTACTGACACCGTGGAGACCATCCGGGTGCAGGCCGAGCCGCTGCCGCCGTCCCGATCGCCGGCGGGAACTCTTGGCCGCCGGAATTAGCATCTTGGCCGATCGGGAGCGCCGCGGGCGTCCGGCCGTCGAACTTAAGATCAGCACCGTGGAATCGGGTCTCCTCGTCGACTGGAACCTCTCCACCAAAGCTTGGGATGATCGGATCAAGATCGGGACCGCGCGAGCGTGCCCTAGAAACCGGCTTCCTTCAACCTTGGCCGATCTCGGCCGTCCGGCGCCGCCGCTGCCTCCCACCGCCGGCCATCGCCACCAGAAGCCTCCTGGAACCGAGTGGGACCTTTTGGTCCAAGTTGCACCGGCCCGGAGTTCCTCGGCCGGAATCCGCCATTAACGGCCTTCAAGCTCCACCGAGCTCCGCCGCCGCGCGTTGCCGGCGCTCCCCGTCACCGGACAACCACCCAGGTAGGCCTAATTCATCGTTCTATTGTCGTTGGTGGCTTTGCATGGCACTCTTAACGTCAGGATAAAAACCTTCTGTAGTTGCACCCGAATTGGCTTCGATCTTCATCTCCGGCCAACTCCGGCGACTCGGGCGTCGGCCAACCCCACAGGTAAGCTCTAAATATTAATTATAAGATCCCCATGATTTTATTTTGGGCCAGAGACCCCCCTGTCGCTTGGTTCCATGGTTACACCCGAAATTGTCCTTTTCGGGCTTGTGCGCCGCCGCCTCCGGCCGCCGGGGTTCGACCCCACATGGACCAAACATCTTCTGGGACCCTCATTTATCTGGTGCTCCCCTCTAGTGCAGGTCTGAGCCTGTGTTGTTCCAAGTGCACCCAACCCGAGCTTGGGCACTTTGGTGGTGCTGCTCCGGCCACTGTTCCGGCCAGTCTCCGGAAAGCCTCAGCTTAACACCATGCTATAGTTAACTCTTAATTTGATCAAGTATATGTTAAGCTTTAGCATAGTTGTGAATGGAACCCTAATGTTTATGGGCCAACTTTGTTAATGGGCCTGGTCTCAGCCAAATCTTGTGAGCACGGCCTTCGTCTTGTCAAAACAAACACGCTGAAAGTTACGGCGTCATTTTTGGACCCCCGGATTGCAAGAACGAGTCGAAACAAGCTAATATTAGAGTTATTATGCAATTTAAAAATGGATTATGGATCAAGATGGTTATTGGACACGATGACTACCTTTAGACAGTGTTTTTACACTAACTGGGCGTTTTGTTAGAGTCCCGTGGGCTCTCGTTGATCGGGAATTGGATTTCGTTCCGTAAATCGACTTTATTGACCCGTTTAAGCTTTCCGTTACTGTAGTGTCGTCGGGATGGGTTGTGTGAGCTTATTACTGACTATTAGCTGTTTATTCAGGGCCCAGTTGTTCAGCACCAGCCTCCCAGTAGCAGAGCGGGAGTTCGAGGATTTGCCTACACTCAGGTGGGTTATCTTCGGTCCGGGCTTTAACTTTTTGGCCCTCTGGTTGCTTTAGTCCAGTCGGACACCTGTTTTTGGTTAGCCCTGCTGATTTTATCTATATGACCTATCTTGACTGATATCGATTTCTTTAGACATCGCATGTACACCTGTGCTTGACCTTACCTGTTCATGATTAGTCCTGATGATTGTATCTATACATCGCATGATTTTTTTGATAGACACTGTGTGATGATCCGGACTCCCGCAGGAACTGTGCAACATTAAACAGTGACTGCGGGGAGCTTGTACGGTGCATCGGAGCTTGTAGAATTGAAATTGGACATTTAAAAATAGACTTGGCGCGAAAATCGGGGCAAACGGGAATTTCCGGGAGCTTTCGGCAAAATTTCGGATGAGAATTTGGCGAAACGGACGGCGAAATCGGACTCAGCACGCGAAAACGGTCAAAATGGTATATTCACTTTATTTTTGGGCACTAGGTTACTGTTCACGCCGGAACAGTAACTCCGGCCGCCGGAATTACTGTTCCGGCAAGCGGCGGCGCACGGCGGCGGGCAGCGGCGCAGCGGCGGAGCACGGAGGAGCGCGGCGGCGCGGGCAGGCGCGGGCAGCGCGGGCAGGCGCGGGCAGGAGCGGGCAGGGGCTCGGGTGCGCGGTCCATGGGCCAGGCGTGCACCGGGTGCACCGAATTCTTCCCTTGCCACGTGGCAGCTCCTGATTGGCTGGCCGGCTTCTAGAAGCACGTGGGGAAGGTGACACGTGGCAGCACCCCATTGGCAGACATCTTCCGGAAGACCCGGAGCGCGGACCGGCCGTGCACCACGTGGGACACGTGGCGAAATCTGATTGGCCCTTGCACCGCTGTTCCCTGTTATGTGGACACGTGGCGCAATCTGGTTGGCCAATTTCCGTGTTTCCTGTTTTGCCCGGATCCTGTGTGGAGCCCCAGCCCATTATAAATAGCATCCCCCACCCCTCTCTTTCCCCACCTCGTTTTGCGGGCCATAGAGAGAGAACCAGAGAAAGTGTCCTCTACAAAAAATTTTCCTCTCTCTCTCTTCTCTCTCTCTCTACAATCTCAGAATTTTAGGAGTTACAGATAGAGAGTTATCTGCGACGCGGCGCACTGCGACGATTTTCTTTTTAGGCCCATTTCCCGTCGCAGTTCCGTCGAAAATCCCTGCGGGCTAACCAGGTGGAATTTTTGGACGACTTTCGCGGCAGCACAACCGTAAGAGGTAGGGCTTCGATTTCCATGTTGATCATTTTGCTCCGTTTCGTACTTTTGGCATAGTTTTCAAGTCCTCTTTGACCCCCCATTTTACTGTGATGGTTTTTGGACAGCACCGACTTCTCCGATTTTTATCTTGACGTAGGAGCGTCAGATCGAGGCGTTTAAAGAGTCGATTTTGATCTACTCTTCGCGAGGAACGCAACCGTGATTTTTCTGGGATTTTAGGAGCTCATTTTAGAGGTGAAAAACTCCTCTTTTCCCGTGCTGTCTGAAAAACAGCAAATATTGTACTTTTTGGGATTTGTATTTATACCGGGAGTATTGATTTGCAGGATTTGAGGACTGTGGACAGCCAGGAGACTACCTGGGGTGTCGTTTGAGCTGCTCGAGGTGGGCGGTTGTTGCTTACCTCATTTTTGACAAGCTCACTGGGATTACTAGAAATCCCCTAAAATATGACAATTAATGAGAATCATTGGGACTACTAACAGGACTACTAACAGGACTACTAACAGAACAACTAACAGGACAATTAATGAGAACCATTGGGACAAATTAATATGACAAATGACAAGGACCGCTGGGACGAACTCCCCTAAAACTTAATATAACCCCACAAATGATATGATGACTTATATTGGGACACTGTGATTGAGACAAAGGCTATGATCTCGCATGCAAATGACTTTTATTCAGTAAATCAATTGTTTTAAACCTTTGACACTATTTTACAACTTTTAAAGACAGTTGCATGCATGCCCGGACATCAGGTAAGGCCACTATTTATTGCTACACTATCATATTGGGATTTGAACATGTTTTATTGTTGTCCTTTGCATCCAGATGTTGTTGCTCAAGTATGAGCAGGGGTTTGGGATAGTGTAGTCGAGATTGCATTAGATTGTGGATTGTGGGGTATTGCGGTGACCGCGGACAGTAGGCGGTCGACCAGATGTTTATCCTTGCATCAGATTGGG
Source organism: Tillandsia fasciculata (assembly GCA_029168755.2). Classification (NCBI taxonomy): domain Eukaryota; kingdom Viridiplantae; phylum Streptophyta; class Magnoliopsida; order Poales; family Bromeliaceae; genus Tillandsia; species Tillandsia fasciculata. The sequence continues at coordinate 18,885,367 of CM054939.1, read as the reverse complement.
GTTGAGTCTGGTTTATTGCATCAGTTGGGGATTGGGTTTCTGTAGTGGATGGAGTTTCCCACTTTGATCATAGTCATGATCCAGTCCTGCTATATTGAGACATGTGCTACAGAGATACTTGTGATACTGATGACAGAGATATTTTACTCGTGTGGGTCGCTCCCCTCGAGTGCCACTCCGGAGTAGGCTTAGAACCGAGCCGTGTGCCGGTCGATTGGATATTATGGGATCGTGCCGTGTGCCGATCAGATACTGGTTCTTGAGCAGGCAATACCGATCGTGTATCGGTTGCTAGATTGGGTTTATTTGGTCAGATACTATTTCTGATGCATGCATACAGTTTTGACAGCATAATAGTGATAGTTTTCCTGTTTCAGCATCTTTTGTATCTACCACTTCTCCTTTTCCCTTTTGCCTCTAGTAGTCCTAGTGGGTGCGTCAGAGTTGAGGTTTTTACCCACTAGGGGAGGCTGCTGGTTTATCTGGTAGTTCTCACCCCCATTATTGTTTTCTGTTTCTTTCTTCTCCTTTATTTTGCAGAGTCATCTGCGGGAGCTGCTAGGCCATCGGCAGCTGATCGAGGTAAGGGGATCGCTGAATAGATAGATCTCCTGGGAGACTGAGAGCTGTAGATAGACGTTGTACCCTCCACTCAGACTGTGAGATTCTCCTTTTATTTTGGGTCTGGCTTCCGCCAGCGGGTTGTATTATTTTGAGTGAGCTGGGAGATTATTGTACATATTACAGCTGTATTTGTAGTTCCAGTCTGAGATACTATGTGGTTCTTCTATTTCAGCTCTGTATTATGCTCTTGTTGTACATTTCATACCAGAGCAGGTGACCAGCGCTACGTGTACGCGGGAAATCCCATGTGCACGGCGGATCTGTAGACGGGCCCGGGTCCTGATCTGCACCCGGGGCGTGACACACTGATTCCTTAGACACACTATATTTATGTACATCTGCTTGTCAGCTTGCATATCCTGGTGTATATATAGATGTCATGATTGATTATTGCTGCTAGTTTCATGCCATTCGTCACACTGCTTTATTCAGATATGCATGATTGATCCTGATTGATAGATACACACAGATACCTGCCTCCCTGTTGGGATTTTTCCCGGCTTGTTGCCGATTACCCGGTCGTTGGACCGCGAGCTTGAGCATAGCATGATTGATCGCCACGCACGCTGTACGTCACGTACACTGACGGTTTGGCCACCGTCACAGTGTTCTTTACCGGTAAAGTGGTATAGAGGAGGGACCCGTGAGCCCCCAGATCAGCACCAGTGGGTGCGGGGTTATGTCAGCCAGATAGGTGCCAAATGGTGGCATGAGCCTGAGGTCCTCGTGACCAATGGTGGCATTGATTGGGTACTTGATATTCTTGTGATTGATGCATAGCTTTTATACTTCCATGTTCTAGCATGTTTATGCAGTACCTACTACTGTTCAGTATACTTGATTATCAGTGGACTTATTATTGATTATCTGCCTAGTTCCATTTATCTGTGGATTTATTGCTTTCCGGTAGATATTATCTGTTATTTCAGCTGTACCTATCGATCTTTACTATCCGCAGATTTTAGTACCCAGTAGGTACGATTAGCTATTTCTCGGCTCGTCGTGCCCACTGGGATACATGTACAGTGTATCTCACACCCCATGGGTGACCATTTTTCAGGTCGTTCGGGTAGTGGGGTGTCGGGACGATCCAGTGAGGCTGTCACGATAGAGCTGTCATCCTGATGATATATTGATGTCTGAGATCTTGGATGATTGTAGCTGACTTTCATTTGTAGCATTTCAGCTTCTAGTTATTTGGATATTTCAGATTGATGTTAGTATGGTTACTTTGGATTATTCATGCTGATTAGTTATTGTTTAGTTGAGATACTTATTGTTCTCTGATTGATGATTGGATTCGCCTAGCCGTGCATGTATAGGAGAGACTCTATCCTTTGGGATAGGGGATTTCCTATATGTGTGGCGGTCTGTTACGCCCGTTTTGCAAACTCTGATTTATTCAAAAAAAAAAAAAAAAAATTCAGACCTGATTTTTAAACTCGGGGCGTGACAAATAATCCACGGGGCGCGACCCCGGTAATGTTCGTGAAGTACAGCGGTGCGTGGCGATCAATCATGCTATGCTCAAGCTCGCGGTCCAACGACCGGGTAATCGGCAAGAAGCCAAGAATCCCAACAGGGAAGCAGATGTCCGAATATCTCAATCACAAGTCTATCATGCATATCTGGAATATCAAAGCATGTATAACTGGAAATGAATGCAGTGAAACATAAACAACTGGCATGATCAAACTGTAATAACAACTATACTGTGATGTATGAACAGGGAAGCAAGCATATAGGCGAATAGCAGATAACGAACATCAATGAAAGTAACACAGGTATGCATAATCAGGGCTAAGTCAAGAACAGGTGTCCGACTAGACTAAAGCAACCAGAGGGCCGAAAAGATAAAGCCCGGACCGAAGATAACCCACTTGAATGTAGGCCGATCCCGAACTCCCGCTAGACTACTGGGAGGCTGGTGCTGAACTGCTGGGCCCTGAACAGAAACTGTGATCAGAAATAGACTCACTCATGCCCATCCCGACAACACTACAATAATATGTCGCTAATACGGGGAACTTAGCCGAAACTAGGCTTAAACCGAAATTCTCGAAAATCCACTGAATCACTAAATATGACCCGCCAATGGTCTACAAATGTCCGAATACTACAAAACTTCATCTGCTATCCCTAAACAACACATTTTAGTTGTTCGGGCAGACAGGGACCTAATCGTAAATATCTGTGTCGAAATGTTGCCATAAATACTTGCACGACTCCAGAAAAGCCCAATTCGGCTTCGGAGTTTTCCGACGAAATACCAAAAACACTGGACCAGCCAGGATAGTGTCGGGGATAACCAGAGGCAACAACTGACGACCAGAAATCCAAATCAGAACGCGAAACTCACGCCGGAAACCGTAAAACCGGCAATTTTGCCAATTCACGGAACGAGATCCGATTCCTGCTCAACGAAAGTCTACAGACTTCTAATAAATTGCTTAGTCATTGGTTAAATACCGTCTAAAGACAGCCAGTGCATCATAATTACAGTTAAGTCCATAATACTTACTAATTTGCATAAACAATATTGTTTTAAACTCCGTTTCGACTCGTTCTCAAAATTCGGGAAACCAAAGACTATGCCGTAAGTTTCAGCGCGTCCGAGACAACGAGACGAAGCTCGTGCTCACGGACTTTGGCCAGCATAGGGCCCAATTACAAAGTTGGCCCATAACATTTATAAGTCCAATAACCACACTAAGTTATAACATGTATAAGACTTGATCAAACTGAGATTAAATGTGAGCATCATGATCTAAACATGTTACTGAGTTGAGGGCTCACCTTGGGCTTTGTCAGAGACTGGCCGGAAAGTTGGCCGGAGCACGGTGGAGCAACCTCCTCTCAAGCTAGAGCTCGGTTTGGCCAACACTTGATCAACGCTGGTGCCAAATGCCTACAGAGACAAGTATCAGTACCAAGACCCTCCCAGATGGAGATTGGTGACAACCAAACTTGGCGCCGGCGGCCGGAGGCGGCGGATGGCCGGAAAAACCCAACCTCTAACACCCATAAGGCAACACCTCCGGCCACCAACCCAGGTATGTCCTTTGGGTCGGTTTTAAGCCTCCCAAGTAATTGCATGTGGACCCTAACGTGTGGGAACTGATCTTTTAAATGTTGCACTCAAGGTGTTCGAGGTTGGGTTTTTCCGGCCATCCGCCGCCTCCGGCCACCGGCGCCAAGTTTGGTTGTCACCGATCTCCATCTGGGAGGGTCTTGGTACTGATGCTTGTCTCTGTAGGAATTTGGCACCAGCGTTGATCAAGTGTTGGCCAAACCGAGCTCTAGCTTGAGAGGAGGTTGCTCCACCTTGCTCCGGCCAACTTCCCGGCCAGTCTCTAACAAAGCCCAAGGTGAGCCCTCAACTCAATAACATGTTTAGATCATGATGCTCACATTTAATCTCAGTTTGATCAAGTCTTATACATGTTATAACTTAGTGTGGTTATTGGACTTATAAATGTTATGGGCCAACTTTGTAATTGGGCCCTATGCTGGCCAAAGCCCGTGAGCACGAGCTTCGTCTCGTTGTCTCGGACGCGCTGAAACTTACGGCACAGTCTTTGGTTTCCCGGATTTTGAGAACGAGTCGAAACGGTGTTTAAAACAATATTGTTTATGCAAATTAGTAAGTATTATGGACTTAACTGTAATTATGACGCACTGGATGTCTTTAGACGGTATTTAAGCAATGACTAAGCAATTTATTAGAAGTCTGTAGACTTTCGTTGAGCAGGAATCGGATCTCGTTCCGTGAATTGGCAAAATTGCCGGTTTTACGGTTTTCGGCGCGAGTTTCGCGTTCTGATTTGGATTTCTGGCCGTCAGTTGTTGCCTCTGGTTATCCCCGACACTGTCCTGGCTGGTCCAGTGTTTTTGGTATTTTGTCGGGAAACTCCGAAGCCGAATTGGGCTTTTCGGGAGTCGTGCAAGTATTTATGGCAACATTTCGACACAGATATTTACGATTGGGTCCCTGTCTGCCCGAACAACTAAAATGTGTTGTTTAGGGATAGCAAATGAAGTTTTGTAGCATTCGGACATTTGTAGACCGTTGGCGGGTCATATTTAGTGATTCAGTGGATTTTCGAGAATTTCGGTTTAAGCCTAGTTTCGGCTAAGTTCCCCGTATTAGCGACATATTATTGTAGTGTTGTCGGGATGGGCAAGAGTGAGTCTATTTCTGATCACAGTTTCTGTTCAGGGCCCAGCAGTTCAGCACCAGCCTCCCAGTAGTCTAGCGGGAGTTCGGGATCGGCCTACATTCAGGTGGGTTATCTTCGGTTCGGGCTTTATCTTTTCGGCCCTCTTATTGCTTTAGTCTAGTCGGACACCTGTTCTTGACTTAGCCCTGATTATGCATACCTGTGTTACTTTCATTGATGTTCGTTATCTACTATTCGCCTATATGCTTGCTCCCCTGTTCATACATCACAGTATAGTTGTTATTACAGTCTGATCATGCCAGTTGTTTATGTTTCACTGCATTCATTTCCAGTTATACATGCTTTGATATTCTAGATATGCATGATAGACTTGTGATTGAGATATTCGGACATCTGCTTCCCTGTTGGGATTCTTGGCTTGTTGCAGATTACCTGGTCGTTGGACCGCGAGCTTGAGCATAGCATGATTGATCGCCACGCACCGCTGTACTTCACGAACATTGCCGGGGTCGCGCCCCGTGGATTATTGTTCTTTACCGGTAAAGTGGTCTAGAGGAAGTACCCGTGTAGTAACCGTAATTTTTAAAATCCAAAATCTAAGCTTAAATAATCTCCTGGATTATTTAAATGGCAAAAAAAAGGGGGGGGGGGGGGGGGGGGAATTAATGGGACAATAGTGGCCCTAAAATACTGACTTTTGATCGGAGCCTGATCTCGAAAATCTGAGATCACCATTGCGATCGTCTTGTCGAAACATGAAAAATTGATATACATATGTCTTCGATCCGACGGCCGGATCTTCCGCAAAACAGCGAAGAAAAAGCGGGTCCCACAACTTAAGTTGTGAATAGTAACCCCTAATTCAATTGCCCTTTTGACCAACGTCGGCCGTTTCGCCGTCTGGACCCTGAACATAGCAGTATGAGTAGTCAATCCTAGCTATTTTTGACGTTCTGAGCGCAATGGCACTGACGGAATTCGCATTTTGCGACCCAGGTGCATCGAAGTGCGTGCATTGCTCTACAACTTGCAGAACTTTATGGCCCGAGATTTTACTCGAGCGCTGAATCAAGCAAGCAAATATGCCATTTGAAAGGTCTCGACGAGCCGGACGTCATGCCAAAGACCGTTTCGCAATTTGATGAGCCGTTTGTCTCAAAATACGTGAAAAGCACCAAAAAATGGGGTATTTTGGATGAAACTTTAAATTTTGTGGACCAAAAATTAAAAGGTATTTAGGATAGGGTCCTGTCAGCCTAAGGGATCTGCAGTAGGGACCTTGGGGTGTTTGGTTGGTTGGATGAGGACTAAACCGAAAATTTTGCAAAATCTTGCATTAATGCAACTTGTCTTTTCATCTCCCTTGGCTGGATGTACGAGGGGTCTGGGGGGGGAACGCGAGGCATCACAGCACCTCTTCATCATCCAGAACAAGCCTGGAGTGCTGGGAGGCCGAGGGACATCACCACCCAAAGAGAAAATCCGAGAGAGAGAGAGAGAGAGAGAGAGAGAGAAAAGGTTGGAACCAAACCTTTCCAATTTGGTTTCAGTAGTCCCTGTGGTGTTCCCCTGCATCTGAGGATCACCCCGGAGCTTGCTGTGGCCGCGCGAGGGAGGAGGAAGAGAACAGGCTTCTTCCTTTCTTCATCAACTTCGGCGAGGTGAGTGGCTCTAAACCACTGGTTGCATGCACCCAAGACCCATAGCAGTAGACTCCTTAGGTGCCTATGATGCTCCCTGCACAGCCCCGAGCCCCCATGCATGCTGGGTTGCCGGCGGGAGAAAGCCCTCGCCGGAACCCTAGCTTGCTCCGCCTCGGCCGTTCTCCAGAACCAGTGGACCAAAATGAAAACCAAAATGATGGAAAAATTCTGTTGGACCTAGGGATCATCTCCACCAAATTTGGTGAAGTTTGATCAAGTAGATCGATTGCAGATCGAAACCCTAATTTCGGGTTTTTGTGCACCATGGCCGAGCTGTGTGCTCCGGCGCCGGCGAGCCACCCCACCGCCGGCCACTTGCCCAGAAAGCTTCCTGGGAGTGAGGAGACTCCATCCATGCTGTTGCATGGACGCCATGCAGCCTCGGTGGAAATCCGCCATTAGAGGTGGTGGAGCTCGAAACCGAGCTTCGCTCCGCCGCGCCGCCGCCGTGTCCTGTCGCCGGGCACTGAACCAGAAGTGATAGTAGAGATGAAAGGCACCTTTTGGTGCAGTTGCTTGAGGCCCAGAGACCAGAGATGGAAAAATGCCATTTCGGGTCCATGAGCTTAATTCATCTTCAACCTTTAGCCGCGGCCAAACCTGGGGGAGCAAGCTTGAAACCAAGTTGATGGGGATGCTCCTGCAACCTAGTAGATTAATTCCACCCAAGTTGGGTGCTCCCAGGTGCCCCCTTTGCTAAGAACAAGCTTGGAACTTGTTTTGCTACATGTTATTGATTGGTGCTGTAGTGATCCGACCCTTCGGGTATTTTTGAACTCACATGTAATCGCTTAGGCCTTAAGCGAAATAAAATTTATTTAATTTTCTTAAGTCGGCCGGGACTAGGTGTGTGTATTTTTCTGCAATAGAGCGCGAAAAACGATGACCGACGGTGCGATCGGATTCGAAATCCGATATCGGGATCTCCCGGAACGGGATCCTTAGCGTTGCGGTAATTAGTCACGCATCGGGGACCGTGCAAAATATCTTGCACCCGTTAGAGATAAGGTGGGTTATCTCGTAGGGGTAATTAATTAATTAACTAATTATCCGGTGAGGGAAATTTAAATCCTCCTACGTACGAATTAATTTAGGATTTAAATTGTGGGATTTTATCTCGTGCATTAGATAAGAGATAAAATCGGGATATTTAAATCGGGGATTTGTTTCCCACAAGATTATTTAATAAAGGTGATTAAATAATCGGTGACTAAAATTTAAAAAGGGTTGATTTAAATATCCGGTAATTTGAATCCAATTGGGATTTGATTATTTAATAAGGGTGGTTAAATAATCGGGTGGTCAGAATTTAAGGTGATTAAATAACCGGTGGTCAGATTTTAAGATTTAATATCCCGTCAGCCGATATTTATGTGAGAGATAGAAACGGGGAGATTCGGGTTTTCCTACGTACGTAAAATTAAGGAAGTTAAAGATAGGGTTATCGGTAGGGATTAATTAATTAATAAATTAATTAATCGAACCGAAAATATCCGAAGGGATTTTTGGCGTGATTTTGGATAAGTAAATGGGAGAACTATTTATTCTCCTGTTTACCGAGCGCCGAGCGAAACCCTATTCTTATTTTACCGCCTCCTCAAACCCTCCTCTTTCGTGCTACCGAAACCCCCAACCGGTGAGGAAAAGTAAGAGAAAAGAGAGAACGGATCCATAACCGGAGAAAGGAGAAGGAACCAATCGTCCCAAACGCCGACCCGAGGGCAAGAAACGTGACCGGACACTTTCCCGAAGATCTCCGGTTAGTTTTATATTTTTTAATAATTTTTCCGAATTTTCCTAGTCGCCCGTTTTAGGTTTCTTGAATTTCTCCCCCGTCCCCGTTACCGTCGTCGTCATCGTAGTTATGTTAGACGAACGGAACGGACAAAGGAGGCGCGCGGTGCCACTAGGGCATCGCGCGGGGTGAAGGGGAGAAACACACGGACGACCGGGCGCCACCGCAAGCGGCGGCGGCGCCGCGCGGGTCACACCCGCGCGGGCGCCGCGCGGACACCGCGCGGCCACCGCGCGGGCGGCCCCGCGCGGGGTGCCGCGCGGGTGCCGCGCGGGCGCGCCGCACCGCGCGGCCCGCGCGGGGCGCCGCGCGGGCGGCCCTGCGCGGGCGGCCCCGCGCGGGGTGCCGCGCGGGCACCCGCGCGGGGTGCCGCGCGGGCGGCCCGCGCGGGCGTGCCGCGCGCGGGTGCCGCGCGGGCGCGCGGGGTGCCGCGCGGGCACCCGCGCGGGTGCGCGCGGGCGCCCCGCGCGGGGGCCCCGCGCGGGCGGCCCCGCGCGGGCCGCGCGGCGCCCCGGCGGGGTGCCGCGCGGGCACCCGCGCGGGGTGCCGCGCGGGCGGCCCGCGCGCGGGCGGCCCGCGCGGGGAGCCACGCGGGGTGCCGCCCGGGCACCCGCGCGGGGTGCCGCACGGGCGCCGCGCGGGCGTTCGCGCGGGCGCCGCGCGGACCCGTGTCCGCACGAGCACCGCGCGAACGCCGCGCTGGGTGCTGTGAGGACGCCGTCCGCGGAGCCCCGCCATGCGCGGCTCCGACGGACGGTGACGGCCGTTCAAGGCATGGGTGCCCCGCCGGACAGCGGGACGGTGCCGGACTTTTGTAAATAATAATGTGGGGTATTTTTCTATTGCGATATGTTAGTATATTTTCTGACCTTAGTGTCCGTGCGGACTTTATATAGGTCCGGGTGCGCAGCGGGAGAGTGCAAAGGGCTCGGGTGACCCGTCTTCTCTCCAACCAGGTGGGTAGAGTTGCCATAAGTGCAACAAGTGCAGTAAGTGCATTTATCGCCATTAAAGTATTCTTTAATTTACCTAACAAAGTAGATGGTAAGCTAACCTTTCGATTAAAGATATTTTATCTGACAATTTAAGCGGCTGCGGTCGCGGTGCTCACTACACGCCAATTTTGGCAATCCGGTGACGGATGCTGCACGTACACTGGCGGACCGGGCCACCGCATGGTGTACTTTTCCGGAAAAGTGGTCTTTTTGACCCGTGTGCCTCACAAAGGAGTGGGAGCCGTGAGGACCTCTTCACGGCTGCTATAGGGGCCGCACTAGCCCCGTGAAGTGGTTAAAGCATCAAAAGGTGTTTGTGCACGAGGGGGGACTTTAGTCACCCCGACAGGTACTCTGGGACTGGTGCCCAGCTTAAAATATGCACAGGGGTTTAACGAAAGGTTACGGGGTACTCGGTGTATTCGGTTTGTTTTCCCTTCTTGTTACTATTAGACATCTACTTTGTTTGTCACTGACGTTACCCACTCCGTGACAGGTACTGCTATTAGGTGCGTCAGCCGGGGTGACGGTGGGACTGCGTAGTGAGGACCGTAGTCGGACACTTGGTTATCTTGATTCTTTTGACTCCAACTCATTTCCTTATGCATGAATCTTTATTTTGCTTGTGGATGGCTTAGTTGTGAACTTGTATTAGCTCTGTGGATGAGGTGTAGGTTATAGTATGATACTTTTAGTAGTGTTCTTATGTGCGGCATGTTTTCATGATGAGTTAAAGGATTGCGAAAATGTTTTCTCAAAATGAAGTGCCGTGTGGGCACGGGTTTTCAACTCTGGGCTTTATCCTTTCCAAACAGTGATGCCGCTTAATTAACTTGCTATAATTGATGGTGAACGTCTACGGTATGGTTGTTGGTTGGGAATTGATGCATAATATTTGTGATTGAATGACATGTTGTAAATAAGACGCCGTGCATATGCAAAGGAGACTCTGTCCGTGGACAGAGTGAATTTGCGTATGTGGCGGTCTGGCACGCACCGGGGTTGAAGATTATGTTTCCTTATTAAAAAAAAAAAAAAATAGACACGTTTTTCCGCTTCACATGACTCAAAAACCCCCGGGGGCGTGACAGATTAAATGGTATCAGAGAGATACAACCACAACCATAGTAGACGTGATTTACATCCACAGTGCTAGGTACCACAAGCAAATTGGAAATGAGATAACCAAGGTGTAGGTGTAGTACGAGAGAGTACGGGGAAACGGGAACGTAACATAGGTGAAACCGTGAGACGATGTGCTAGGGATATAGCCATAGGATTGACGTGGTTTCTTTGTCTACAGCAGCAGACGGCCAAGGTTTGGCCACCGAGTACTAATCGATTCGTAACGAACAGATGGATCCCGCAGCAGCAGCCAGCCGTTTACTCCTAAATCAGCTGCGCGATATAGCAGGACAAATGCTGACCCTTACGGAACGATTGGGCTTACTGATCCGAGAACTTGAAGGTGTTGACCACACCCAGCGGGGCGCTAGGAACGACGTCCAGCGGGGGATGCCACCAACCGGATTCCCCACCTTCAACGAGGCAGTTATGTTAGCCCTGCGAGCAGAGCAGGAACTAGCCGAGATGCGCGCGCGAGAGAGAGTTGCCTATCCGGGACCGACGGAGGGCCCGGTACACAAACGCCCGAGGACGGAAAGCGATTTCGCAAGGGTGGCGGGAGCAGGACCCAGACCGTTTGGGAGGCCTTGCCCCATATGTGTGGGAGCGCACCAGGTGACGGAGTGTCCGTGGAGATACGACCATTGTTATCGGTGTGGCAGGCCGGGCCATAACCGTTATCACTGCCCTTGGAAACCGGGGGTCACCAGGCCTCCGGCACCGCGAACAAGGGGGACAGAGAGGACTGCTACACCCGTTCCCCAAGGGGACCCCGCCCGAGGAGACCGAGGAAGGGGACCCCCGAAGGGGCGCGGAAGGAAGGACAGGCTCCAGCAGAGGACGCGAGACCACCCCAGGGACCGTGCGTGATTTGCCAGGGTACTCACCCGGTAGTGGAGTGCACTTGGAGGTACCATTACTGCAACCAGTGCGGGTTGCCGGATCACACTCAGGATGTTTGCCCTCAGAGGCCCGCCGCCGCTGCCCCTATGCCGCCACCGCAAAAGGGTGCAGACGGTGCCGCGGCTCCCGTCCAGCCAAGGGATCCGCCCGACGACCAGGAGCCCTCGGACCCCACAGACTCCTCAGACTCCTCAGATGTTAGACCCCTTCCCCGGCACGCCGTGCGACGTTGGCCCAGGGGCTGTGGGCGGACTCCCCGGGATACTGCAGCGGGGGACGCGACGTCCCAGACCTAGGGACGGCAGGTGATTACTGTTCAGTTATTTTTTTTTCTTTCTCTTTCGCTTGCTTAAAGAGCCGACTACACCTTAGCCAGTTACACTCGTTAGACTCTCTCTCTCCCTCTCTAAGAACCTTAGGTGCTAGGCGAAACCTCCCCCGGCCTATGCGCACGGGCGGGTTTCGAAGTTTTTAAAAAAAAAAAAAAAAAATCCAGTGTTTTCGGGGCCCGCTAAGGGCCGCGCAAGGGACAAATGGGCTCCGCCCGAAGCCTTGCTACCGAAAACTTGGTGGGCTGTCATGCAGCTCAGGGCCGCTTCCCAACTCAGGCTTAGCGGTCCCGTGGTAAGAGATTTCCCGGATGTATTTCCGGCGGAGCCTCCTGGTATGCCGCCGGAATGGGAAGGTTGTCGTGCCCCTGGGATCTGGTGGTCCTACCGTTAAAAGAATACGACGTGGTCTTGGGCATGGACTGGCTTACCGAGTATCAGGCGGTCATCGACTGCGAGAAGCGACAGGTGCAACTGCGGAAGCCGGGATTCCCAGAAAACGTGTACTTGGCGTGCAAGAGCACGTCCTTTCTTGCCGTCATCTCCGCGTCACGAGCTAGGAAGTTGATAGAGGGCGGGTGCGTGGCCTACCTAGCCTCAGTAGATCTAGCCACCCGACCCGTCCCCCCCGCATTCGGAAATTCCCGTGGTAGGAGAATTCCCGGATGTCTTTCCGGCGGAGCTTCCCGGAATGCCACCGGAGCGGGAAGTTGACTTCCCAATTGAACTGCTCCCGGCACCAAGCCCATCACCAAGGCACCGTACAGGATGGCCTTCGCGGAGCTGAAGGAACTCAAGGCGCAGTTGGAGGACCTCCTGGACAAAGGATTCATCAGACCAAGCGCATCACCTTGGGGCGCACCCGTCCTGTTTGTAAGGAAAAAGGACGGGAGTCTCCGGTTGTGTATCGATTACCGAGAGATAAATAAAGTGACGGTCAAGAATAAGTACCCCCTACCAAGGATCGATGACCTCTTCGATCAGTTACGGGGGGCGACGGTGTTCTCAAAGATTGACCTACAGTCGGGCTATCATCAGGTCCGGGTCAAGGGGGAGGACGTTCCCAAAACGGCTTTCCGTACTCGCTATGGCCATTACGAGTTTACGGTAATGCCGTTCGGGCTCACAAATGCCCCGGCAGTGTTCATGGATATGATGAACAGGGTATTCAAACCCTTCTTGGACTTGTTCGTGGTGGTCTTCATCGACGATATCCTCATCTACTCCCGTACAGACGAGGAACATGAAGAACACCTGCGCACAGTCCTCCAGACCCTACGGGAACAGAAACTCTACGCCAAACTCAAAAAGTGTGAGTTTTGGCTCCGAGAGGTCGGGTTCTTGGGGCACGTGATCTCAGCGGCCGGAGTCGCGGTGGATCCAAAGAAGATAGATTCGGTAACGGACTGGCCCCGACCGACCACGGTGACGGAAATTCGAAGCTTCCTAGGATTAGCCGGGTATTACCGGCGCTTCGTGGAGGGCTTCTCCAAGATAGCCACCCCCCTAACCCGTTTAACGAAAAAGGGGGAGAAGTTTGTCTGGACGGACAAGTGTCAAAGAAGCTTCGAGGAGCTTAAGGATAGGTTGACGCGAGCCCCGATTCTCGCCCTGCCAGAGCCTGGGGAGGATTACGAAGTATACTGCGACGCGTCACGGAATGGATTGGGTGGAGTGCTCATGCAACGGGGAAAGGTCATAGCCTATGCGTCAAGGCAGCTCAAGGAGTATGAGCGGAATTACCCCGTGCACGACTTGGAACTCGCAGCGGTGGTGTTTGTGCTCAAGCTTTGGAGGCACTACCTGTACGGGGCACACTGCAATGTGTATTCGGATCATAAGAGCCTCAAGTACCTCTTCACCCAAAGAGAGCTAAATCTGCGACAAAGGCGGTGGCTGGAGCTATTAAAGGATTACGATCTGACGATCCACTATCACCCGGGAAAGGCCAACGTGGTGGCCGATGCCTTGAGCCGCAAAGGACAGGCCGTGGAGGTAGATGTAAGCTCCATCACACGGCAGGACAGCCTGATTGCGGAATTTTCGCGATTAAGACTAGAGGTAGTCCCGGCAGGGACAGTCGCACGACTTTTGACGCTGGTGGTCAGACCTACTCTGCTGGACAGGATTCTCGAAGGCCAATCGACTGACCAACAGCTCCAGCTGGTGCGAAGTAGGATAAACACAGACGAGGAGAGCGACTTTATGGTGAGCTCCGACGGCACGATACGATTTCGGGGGCGAATTTGCGTGCCGGATCTACCGGAGCTCAAGGAGGAGATCCTGCGGGAAGCGCATAATGCCCCATATACAGCGCATCCCGGGGGAACGAAGATGTACAAAGACGTCAAGCAAACCTTCTGGTGGCCGAAAATGAAGGAAGACGTAACGCGATTGGTGGCGCACTGCCTAGTGTGCCAACGGGTGAAGGCCGAACATCAACGGCCGGCAGGAAAGTTGCAACCTTTACCGGTGCCCGAGTGGAAATGGGACATGATTACCATGGATTTTGTAACCGGATTTCCGAGGTCGCCACAGGGACACGATGCGATATGGGTGATCGTGGACCGTTTGACAAAATCGGCCCACTTTTTGCCCATACACACGACATGGACTCGGGAACGACTGGCGCAAACGTACATCGACGAGATAGTGAGGTTGCACGGTGTACCAACATCCATCACGTCGGACAGAGACACACGTTTTGTGTCGAACTTTTGGCGAAGTCTACAACGAGCAATGGGAACCAAGTTACACTTCAGCACAGCCTTTCATCCGCAAACCGATGGACAATCAGAGCGGGTGATACAGATCGTGGAGGACATGCTTCGAGCATGCGTTCTGGACTTGGGCGAAGGGTGGGCACGGTGTTTGCCCCTGGTGGAATTTGCCTACAATAACAGTTACCAGGCCAGCATTCAGATGGCGCCGTACGAGGCACTGTACGGGCGCCGCTGTCGGTCTCCGATATGCTGGGATGACTTAGGCGAGCGAAAGTTCCTGGGCCCAGATTTGGTGGAGGAGACCGAAGCAAAGGTGCGATTAATTAAACAAAGGCTGCTGACCGCCCAAAGCAGACAGAAAAGCTATGCAGATAACAGACGCCGAGACTTAGAATTCATGGTAGGCGAGCACGTGCTGCTCCGGGTCTCACCCTCCAAGGGAAACCGACGTTTCGGCATAAAGGGGAAATTGAGCCCAAGATACGTAGGACCGTTCGAAATCCTAGAGCGCGTGGGACCGGTGGCGTACCGGTTAGCCCTGCCCCCGAACCTCGAACGAGTCCACAACGTGTTCCATGTCTCGATGCTCCGGAAGTACCTCGCTGACCCCTCTCATGCCTTGGATGCCTCCACCATTGAGTTGCGAGAGGACTTGAGCGTCGAGGAGACGCCAGTGCGGATTTTGGCAAGAGAGGACAAGAAGCTGCGCAACCGAACGATCCCCTACGTGAAGATCCAGTGGAGCAACCACGAGGAGCGCGAGGCGACGTGGGAACTGGAGTCGAAAATGAGGGAATGTTTTCCCGAACTGTTTAGTGAGGTTTGAGTTTAAGTTTCGGGACGAAACTTTTTATAAAGTGTGAGTGGTGTAGTGATCCGACCCTTCGGGTATTTTTGAACTCACATGTAATCGCTTAGGCCTTAAGCGAAATAAAATTTATTTAATTTTCTTAAGTCGGCCGGGACTAGGTGTGTGTATTTTTCTGCAATAGAGCGCGAAAAACGATGACCGACGGTGCGATCGGATTCGAAATCCGATATCGGGATCTCCCGGAACGGGATCCTTAGCGTTGCGGTAATTAGTCACGCATCGGGGACCGTGCAAAATATCTTGCACCCGTTAGAGATAAGGTGGGTTATCTCGTAGGGGTAATTAATTAATTAATTAACTAATTATCCGGTGAGGGAAATTTAAATCCTCCTACGTACGAATTAATTTAGGATTTAAATTGTGGGATTTTATCTCGTGCATTAGATAAGAGATAAAATCGGGATATTTAAATCGGGGATTTGTTTCCCACAAGATTATTTAATAAAGGTGATTAAATAATCGGTGACTAAAATTTAAAAAGGGTTGATTTAAATATCCGGTAATTTGAATCCAATTGGGATTTGATTATTTAATAAGGGTGGTTAAATAATCGGGTGGTCAGAATTTAAGGTGATTAAATAACCGGTGGTCAGATTTTAAGATTTAATATCCCGTCAGCCGATATTTATGTGAGAGATAGAAACGGGGAGATTCGGGTTTTCCTACGTACGTAAAATTAAGGAAGTTAAAGATAGGGTTATCGGTAGGGATTAATTAATTAATAAATTAATTAATCGAACCGAAAATATCCGAAGGGATTTTTGGCGTGATTTTGGATAAGTAAATGGGAGAACTATTTATTCTCCTGTTTACCGAGCGCCGAGCGAAACCCTATTCTTATTTTACCGCCTCCTCAAACCCTCCTCTTTCGTGCTACCGAAACCCCCAACCGGTGAGGAAAAGTAAGAGAAAAGAGAGAACGGATCCATAACCGGAGAAAGGAGAAGGAACCAATCGTCCCAAACGCCGACCCGAGGGCAAGAAACGTGACCGGACACTTTCCCGAAGATCTCCGGTTAGTTTTATATTTTTTAATAATTTTTCCGAATTTTCCTAGTCGCCCGTTTTAGGTTTCTTGAATTTCTCCCCCGTCCCCGTTACCGTCGTCGTCATCGTAGTTATGTTAGACGAACGGAACGGACAAAGGAGGCGCGCGGTGCCACTAGGGCATCGCGCGGGGTGAAGGGGAGAAACACACGGACGACCGGGCGCCACCGCAAGCGGCGGCGGCGCCGCGCGGGTCACACCCGCGCGGGCGCCGCGCGGACACCGCGCGGCCACCGCGCGGGCGGCCCCGCGCGGGGTGCCGCGCGGGCGCCCCGCGCGGCACCGCGCGGGGCGCCGCGCGGGCGGCCCCGCGCGGCGGCCCTGCGCGGGCGGCCCCGCGCGGGGTGCCGCGCGGGCCCCGCGCGGGTGCCGCCGGGCGGCCCCGCGCGGGCGGCCCGCGCGGGGTGCCGCGCGGGCACCCGCGCGGGTGCCGCGCGGGCGGCCCCGCGCGGGCGGCCCGCGCGGGGTGCGCGCGGCGGCCCCCGCGCGGTGCCCGCGCGGGCACCCGCGCGGGGCCGCGCGGGCGGGCCCCGCGCGGGCGGCCCGCGCGGGGAGCCACGCGGGGTGCCCCGGGCACCCGCGCGGGGTGCCGCACGGGCGCCGCGCGGGCGTTCGCGCGGGCGCCGCGCGGACCCGTGTCCGCACGAGCACCGCGCGAACGCCGCGCTGGGTGCTGTGAGGACGCCGTCCGCGGAGCCCCGCCATGCGCGGCTCCGACGGACGGTGACGGCCGTTCAAGGCATGGGTGCCCCGCCGGACAGCGGGACGGTGCCGGACTTTTGTAAATAATAATGTGGGGTATTTTTCTATTGCGATATGTTAGTATATTTTCTGACCTTAGTGTCCGTGCGGACTTTATATAGGTCCGGGTGCGCAGCGGGAGAGTGCAAAGGGCTCGGGTGACCCGTCTTCTCTCCAACCAGGTGGGTAGAGTTGCCATAAGTGCAACAAGTGCAGTAAGTGCATTTATCGCCATTAAAGTATTCTTTAATTTACCTAACAAAGTAGATGGTAAGCTAACCTTTCGATTAAAGATATTTTATCTGACAATTTAAGCGGCTGCGGTCGCGGTGCTCACTACACGCCAATTTTGGCAATCCGGTGACGGATGCTGCACGTACACTGGCGGACCGGGCCACCGCATGGTGTACTTTTCCGGAAAAGTGGTCTTTTTGACCCGTGTGCCTCACAAAGGAGTGGGAGCCGTGAGGACCTCTTCACGGCTGCTATAGGGGCCGCACTAGCCCCGTGAAGTGGTTAAAGCATCAAAAGGTGTTTGTGCACGAGGGGGGACTTTAGTCACCCCGACAGGTACTCTGGGACTGGTGCCCAGCTTAAAATATGCACAGGGGGTTTAACGAAAGGTTACGGGGTACTCGGTGTATTCGGTTTGTTTTCCCTTCTTGTTACTATTAGACATCTACTTTGTTTGTCACTGACGTTACCCACTCCGTGACAGGTACTGCTATTAGGTGCGTCAGCCGGGGTGACGGTGGGACTGCGTAGTGAGGACCGTAGTCGGACACTTGGTTATCTTGATTCTTTTGACTCCAACTCATTTCCTTATGCATGAATCTTTATTTTGCTTGTGGATGGCTTAGTTGTGAACTTGTATTAGCTCTGTGGATGAGGTGTAGGTTATAGTATGATACTATTAGTAGTGTTCTTATGTGCGGCATGTTTTCATGATGAGTTAAAGGATTGCGAAAATGTTTTCTCAAAATGAAGTGCCGTGTGGGCACGGGTTTTCAACTCTGGGCTTTATCCTTTCCAAACAGTGATGCCGCTTAATTAACTTGCTATAATTGATGGTGAACGTCTACGGTATGGTTGTTGGTTGGGAATTGATGCATAATATTTGTGATTGAATGACATGTTGTAAATAAGACGCCGTGCATATGCAAAGGAGACTCTATCCGTGGACAGAGTGAATTTGCGTATGTGGCGGTCTGGCACGCACCGGGGTTGAAGATTATGTTTCCTTATTTAAAAAGAAAAAAAAATAGACATGTTTTTCCGCTTCACATGACTCAAAAACCCCCGGGGGCGTGACAGGTGCACACCAAGTGTTTGATAAAATGCCACAAAGAAGAAAAAGATGGAATTAGATTTCGAATGTAAAATGAAAGTTGCTTCATTTTATCCCCTGAGCTTGATGCTCACTTCAGATCAAAGTAGATATGTGTGGAATTGTGAAATGAGCAATGTGAACATGTTAGAAAACAAAGGCTTTGGATCTGGTTGATCCAGCAGTTCTGGGCTGCACTTTGGGCAAGCCCCTGTGTCCCTGAGGTACCCTGAGCATGATGATCAAGTTATTTTGCAGTTGGCACAAGTATATTTAAAGTTGTAGTGTCTTCAAGCTCTAAATTTAGTGTTTTGGCCCAAGGTCTGTTCTGGGCTGTTTGTGATGCTACGACAGTGAGCTCCTGGCTAATTTGGGGTCACTGAATGCGATGCTCGCATTTAATTTCAGTTTGGGTGAGTCGAAGAAACAAAAATTGCTTTAGGCTATGTTAGAGAAGTATATTATGGCCCGAAGTTTTTCTCGGGTTCCGTGCTGTCGCAAATGGGTGAGCACGGTGTTCAGCGAGTCGAATGTCACCCACTGGAAGTGACGGTTCGTAAAAAATGATATTCCAGTTAAGAGAACGAGCAAAAACGGCTCTCTAATATCACTAAAAGTGCGATTTTTGGAAACCCTAAGGGTCTAAGCGCAAATGTGACAGTGTGTACTGCCTAGGGCAGTGTGTGGGTGATTCCTAAACTTTTCGTCTAAGCGCAAATGTGACAGTGTGTACTAATCCAACGGCTCCCGTTGAGCGGAAATCGGATATCGGTTCGAGAATCGGCAAAATCGTCGATTTAACGGCATCCCGACGGCAATCGCACAATTCGGGAAATTGCGGCGATTCTGCCTAGCCGACTATTGAGTCCCAGTAGAATCTGGTAGAGCCAGCGGCAAAGGGTTAAAGCCCGAGTCTCCCGAAAATCCAAAAGGAATTCCCGGGAGGGGCATTTTGGTAGTTTTACCAATATTTGAACATAGGGTTGTGTTTGTCTAAGTGTTGTTGTTAAACACTGATGTTTAAATAGTTCGAGGTTTCGAGTTTGATCTGGGTTTAAGTTAGGGTTAGTGTGTTTGAGTTTCCCTGATCAGCATTCTTAATTCAGGTTGGCTCGGTTTGCATCTGGTTTTCGAGCGATCAGTCGATACAGTTAGTCGCCTGCAAAACGACAGGTGGGTTTATCTTCGGTCCGGGCTTTATCATTTCGGCCCTCTGGGGTATAGTATTGGTTCGACCCCTGTTCTTGTAGCCTAGTTGAGAATTGAGCCTGTATTCTTTTTGATCAGTTTTAATTTTTCTATAAACATGTTTTTAGTCAACCAATGTTTTGTCTCCAAGCATCGCAGAGTCGCCGGAGTCTGTTCTTGTTTGATAGGACGAAAACATAGCTCTTCGAGGTTTGGACATAAAACATGTATTCAAAATTGTTTTCCTAAAAAGATTTTTAGTTTTGCATGATTGATTCTCAGTTGCTTCCAGATATTATGACTCTATTCCTGGACATTTGCCATGCCTGATTGGTCATTAATTAGCTTGCACATTTATACTTGATTATCAGTATATCCTGATCCATGTTCTAGAAGTTGTTGATTATATTCTGCATTTGCACCCTTATTGGGATTTTGGTCATTTGCTAGTTTGCATACCTGTTTATCAGTACTCCCTGATTATTCTGATCCATGCTATAGTAGTTGATGATTATTCCTGCATATGAGTTGAGATTCAGTTGATTCTGATATTGCATCCTTGATTGGATTAGTTGATGATTATTCCTGCATATGAGTTGAGATTCAGTTGATTCTGATATTGCATCCTTGATTGGATTAGTTGATGATTATTTCTGCATATGAGTTGAGATTCAGTTGATTCTGTTATTGCATTCCTGTTGGAACTGTTCTGACTTATGATTGATCATTTGAGTTGAGATATCTGTTGGTATTCTACTGTTGCATCCCAGTGGGGATTTCCCGGCTTGTTGTCGATTACCCGGTCAGTGGACCGTGAGCTTGAGCACAGCATTATGATTTGCCACGCACTGCTGTTCTTCACGAACATTGCCGGGGTCGCTCCCCGTAGAGATTGTTCTTTACCGGTAAAGTGGTCTAGAGGAAGGACCCGTAAGCCTTTGCATCGGGAGGCAGAGCCTCTGCGCGTGCAGGTTTTGTCAGCCAGTTATAGTGCGGTTCGATGAGACCAATAGTGGCGTTAGCTTGAGGTTCGATGAGACCATTAGTGGCATTAGCCTGAGGTCCCCGTGACCAATAGTGGCATTGTGATTGGGTACTTGAGTTTCTTTCATTGACGCATAGCTTTTATCATCTCCATGATTCATTTACATTCATCTTGTACCCTGATTGTTCAGTTCCTGCTTTATTACAGTATCTATTTGTGGAGACCGTAAACCCCGCATAGTTTTTCCGACTGAATCTACAGTTGAGAACACCTATTGTTGGTGTATCTGGCCCAAGGTGCATCAAAGTGGTGCTACTGTTGGACCTGAGTGGTATCTGTTACTGTTTTGGCCTTCGGCTGGGTTTGCCGAATTTTCGGGAAGGATTTTGGCCAAACAGAGGGTAGCATTGGATTCAGCACGGAAAAACACTTGAAAACGGCTATTTATTTGCCCAATTTGGAGTCCGGATGACCAAAAACGGACTACCGGAAGTTTCGGGGGAAAACGGGTGCATGGGGGGTGACCGTGGACCGGCTGGTGCCACGTGGCGGCTCGGGATTGGCCGGCCCACGCTGCTCGGTCCACGGAGGAAGCGCGCGGGTGCATGGACCGCGGGGCGGGCCACGTGGCAGCGCGGCATTGGCGGGTGCGCGCGGCTCGGTCCAGGGAAAAATGCGGAGCGGCGCGTGGACCGGGTGTAGGACACGTGGCGCAGCGTCATTGGCGGGTTCACGCGCACCCGGCCCACGGGGGCCTTAGGCGGTGAGCGGGGGCGGCGGAGCGGCCGACGCGTGGCAAGGCGCCACGCGTCGCCACCCGCGTCGCCCCGCCGCTGTAGCAGGGGGCGCGTGGCGCGCGCTCGGTGGCCCCGCACGGATGTTCCCTGTTTGGGGGTACGTGGCGGGCGCCGGGCGCGTCGGACGGCGGCTGGTCCGACCCGGACCGCACCGGATCGGGCCGGGCTAAAGGATTTTAACCCGAAACCCATTAAGCCTTTAAAGGCTATTTATCCGGTTTTAACCCCATTTTTCACCCCTTTAGGATCGGATTTTCGCTGTGAGCCCTGAAGAAGAAGTGTTCCTCTGCCTGAGATCTTTCCAACGGTGGCTTCCCGGAGTTGTGGTGGTGCACGGTTTCCGAGGTTGGCCGTTTTCCGTCGCGGCGCGCTTAGTTCATCTTCGACCCGTTTTGCGTCTTCTCGGTGCGCAGACTCTCCTGGCTTTATCCGACACCCGATTTCGACGATTTTTGCGCCGTTGGACTCACGACAGGTAGGGCTTGGTTTTTGATATTCAAAGTTTTCCCAAATTAATTTCGGATTTTGGAGGTATTTGAGCTTTCTGTTGTCCCTTTTTCTTTGCGGATTTTTGGACAGCGACACAGTGTTTTGGCCGTATCTTTGCGTACAGACATCGGATCGGAGTGATTCAAGAGCCTAAATTCATCTACTCTTCGCGAGGAATCTGCTGTATTTTTCTCAGGACTTTAGGAGACTGTCTCGAAGGTGAGAATCTTCTCTCTTTCCAGATGTTGATCTGGGGAAATTTCTACAGTCGGGTTGGAGGTTATTTTCTTGCCGGATTTATTTCTCAGCGTAGAAAGCTCGGATTTGGATGTGCAGGTAGTCGTTTCGAAGCTATCGACGCGTAGATCGCGGGGATATTTTATTCGGATTTTTCTGAGGACCCTTAGCAGGTGATTTTTGGCCATCTTTGCAGCGGAATTCCTATATGTTAAACCCGACAGTTTGAGAGGAATATTATGTAACAACAGTGTGGTTTTTGTACCCAGGAGCAGAGTGGACTGTGTTGGACCCGGTGGACGCTGTGTAGCTGCCATCTTTGGTATTATCTGCTGTGGGACTTTCGACAGCGCGACAGTTCAGGTGGGTGGCCTCGCTCTCAGGATTTACGATCTGCACACTAATTCTAGCTGATTAGGGATGTGTTTGTATTATTGTTACCTCCAGTACAGCATGTTAGAGAGCATGAGTTGGGAATGCTTATTTGTTCCGATTAGCATGTGTTTCATATCAGTATTCTCTACATCCTTATTTATTGCTATCTTTGGACTTGACCTAGCACCCCTGTCATATACAGCATGTTCAACCAGACTAGTAGAAAACTCCAACTTGGGCTAGGTTACTTTATTGCTCTAGACACTCCACAGTCATCACTATTTCATCTGGACTTTGTTCCTTCCTCGCCCAGATAGGGGGCCGAGGGGTCGGGTTATTAGTGGGGTGCATTTACACTCGTGTCAGGGGACCGAGTGGAGTTGATAGTCAGTTCATTGATCAGAGTGTCTTTGGGAGTTGTCTGAGTGACAGTGGGTCTCGGCTGTGTTGCGTTCCAGCCAGTGAGTGAGACAGGGTTCCTTTGATTACAGTCGATCTTGTTGATCGTGGATTTGGACTATAGCCTGCATGGGCCACATTGAGCTCGACATAGATGCGCAGATACTTGCTCGGTGGGGTCGCGCCCCTCGAGTGCCACTCCGGAGCTAGGCGGGTTACTTGCTATTGCGGCTTTGTCGATGCAGTCCTTCTGGCTGGGCCTGTTTGGCAGCCACGGACACCCTACGTAAGGCCGCTCCTTCGGGACGTAACGGCAGTAGGTTGGCGCAGGTTGACTGGACCCGATGTGGCAGTCATTGTGGATTGGGTGATTTGAGTTGGGAGTCAGTAGTGGTATCAGTCTTCTTCTGTTTCACTCCTTGAGCATCTAGTTAGAGGCATAGTAGCTGTAGAGTTATTTCATCAGCATTTCTTTCCAGTATTTCATTTGTTACCTTATGCCTCTAGTGGACTTAGTGGGCAGACCGTCGGTCTTGTTGGCGGCACCCACTGAGAACTACTTGGGGATGTAGTTCTCACACCCGTCGTGGTGTATTTTTTCCCCAGGGACCTCTACTTCTGTTCCAGTTGCACAGGTTGCTGATCCAGCTGATCGAGGTAAGGGAGTCGCGAGTTAGATCCCTACCAGGTGTCTTCTGATAGTAGCTGTACCCTCACCTTTTGAGAGTTGTTTTGAGTGATCTTGTAGTGAGGATCGAGTTGTACTCTTTTTATTTTGGAGTGACTTATGTATGTATGTGAGGACTGGGTCTGTACATATACTTAGAGTTGTTTTATTTCAGTTCAGTATTTTCGTTTCATCTCTGATACCTGTATAGTATAGATGCTCATTTGCAGGTTAGACGCTACGTTTCTACGGGACTTCCCGTAGGGACGGCGGATCTGTTGGCGGGCTCGGATCGCAGTTTCGATCCGGGGCGTGACAGATTAGAGTGGTATCAGAGCCTAGGTTGTAGGTCAGTGAGGACTTAAAAACCCTAGGCTTGTGGTTGGACCCTAGGATGACTTACGTGAGAGTCGTAACTCTGTTGCGAGAGTCTTGATTGGGTTTTATACTCTCCCAGTGGATGGGGTGAGAGATTGACATATTTTCCTTCTGTGGCGACTATGTTGGCTGCAGACAACATAGTGCTATCGGGAAGGGAGGTATGCCTGAGGACTTTCGCGAGATTGGGTCGAGTGTGATTTGGAAGTTCTGACTGTTCTTTTCTTCCTTCTCAGGGAAGTGATGCCTCCGCGACGCGGGAGGCCTGCGCGTTCGCAGCTTCCTTCCTCGGTGCCTGAGCAGGAGGGCTCGGGACCAGGACGGCAGGATGAGGTACAGGAGCTCCGAGCCCAGATGGCACAGATGTCGGAGGTTATCCAGCGTCAGGAGGAGACCTCTCGTCGTCAGGAGGAGGCCTTGGGCAGGATGATGGCTTTGTTGGAGCAGAGGTCGCAGCCTGAGGTGGCACCTCGTGAGAGTGCGCCTGTACCTTCTCCCCCAGTTGTGGCCCCTCCTGTTGTTCCTTCAGCACCGGCAGTTTCCGTGGAGCCGGTTCCTAGCAGACCAGCATCGGGGACGACGGGATCGCTGACTTCAGCTGAGCAGCGGATGGTGGTGGAGTTGTTGATGAGGTTTCGCCAGTTGGACCCACCCCGTTTTTCTGGTATGGGAGCTGAGCCGTGGGAGGCCGAGACTTGGGTCACGGCCATAGAGCGTCATTTTGAGAGTTTATTTATCGAGGATCGCTTCCGGGTCCTTTTGGCTTCTCATTTCCTGGAAGGCAACGCCGAGGCATGGTGGCGGCGTGTGCGACCGGCTGGGCCGCCGGGGACGCAGCTTCTCTCATGGGCGGAGTTTCGCAGTCTTCTTTTGGGAGCCTTCTTCCCCGAGAGCGTCCGACAGAGACTGGAGGAGCGGCTGAGGACTCTTCGTCAGGGAGACCGTCCCGTGCAGGTGTACATAGCCGAATTTAACCAGCTGCTGGCTAGTATGCCTCACGTGGCCAGGGACGAGGCACATCAGATCTATATGTTTGAGCGAGGGTTGCATCGGGATATTTACCAGCATGTTCGTTCCAGCAGATCGCAGACTCTTGAGGCTTCGATGGAGCAGGCACTATACGTCGAGTCTGGAGAGACGGTGATGGCGGAGGTGGCGCCAGCCCCAGCAGTGACTTCGGGGGCAAAGCGCCCAGCACCAGTGGATGAGGGGCAGTCAGGTGGACAGGGACCCCCGAGACCTCCGCGACCTCCTCCGCAGGGTCGTGGGCATCAGGGGCGCCAGAGATCAGGAGCATCCCGTCCGTGGCAGCAGCAGCGCCGACCATCTCGGCAGCAGTCCTCTCAGCAGCAGCAGTCGCAGCAGCAGCAGCAGCCTCGGCGACAGCCACGATCAGACCGGTGTGTCATTTGTGGAGGGCCACACTCCCCGCCTCAGTGTTCCCAGAGTCAGGGACGTTGCTTTCGATGTGGACAGGCTGGTCATCTCCAGAGAGCGTGCCCCAGAGCAGGTCCTCCAGCTCCTTCCTCGGCTTCGGCACCTACTGTTCCATACCAGTCAGCTGGGCCTTCTGTGGCCTATGGTAGGCCTGATCATGCCTCATCTTCCTCTCGACAGCCAGATCGACGACCGCCAGCACCGAGTGGGCGAGTTTATGCGGCACAGGTGGAGGATGCTACCGCCGCGGAGCATGTCGTCGCAGGTATCATTTTGATTTCAGCAGTTCATACTCGAGCTCTTTTTGATACAGGCGCATCGCATTCATTCATTAGTAGAGAGTTCGCATCCTTACATGGTATAGAGGTAGCACCTTTATCACATGCATTAGAGGTTCAGATTCCAGACCATGTTCTGCATGTTGTGGAGTATTGTAGGGAGTGCCCGGTACAGTTGGGACCCTGGATTCTGCCGGCAGACTTGTTCGTGCTGCGGCAGCTCCGGGATTTCGACGTTGTACTAGGTATGGACTGGTTATCTCGGTATTGCGCCACTATAGACTGCAGGGAGAGGACTGTGACTCTTCGTGAGCCAGGACAGGAGGAGTTCGTATTTCGAGGCTGTCAGAGTACCCTGTTTGCGATGACTATCTCGTCGTCGAGAGCTCGGCGGATGTTGAGTAGGGGCTGTACTGCTTTCCTGGCGACGGTCGTAGAGGTGCCTACGGCGGCACCGGGACTCGAGGATATCCCTATCGTCCGCGAGTTCCCGGATGTGTTTCCCTCTGAGCTATCGACCTTGCCGCCGGAGAGGGAGGTTGAGTTTGTGATTGATGTGGTTCCAGGGACCGCACCAATCTCGAAGGCACCTTATAGGATGGCCCCAGCGGAATTGAAGGAATTGAAGGCTCAGTTGCAGGATTTGATGGATGTAGGCTTTGTGAGACCCAGTGTATCTCCGTGGGGAGCGCCAGTTTTATTCGTGAAGAAGAAGGATGGATCACTCCGCTTGTGCGTGGATTACCGTGAGCTAAATAAGGTGACCATTCGGAACAAGTACCCGCTACCACGGATTGATGATCTGTTCGACCAGTTGCAGGGTGCATCAGTGTTCTCAAAACTGGATCTTCAGTCAGGTTACCACCAGTTGAGGGTGAGGGCCGAGGACATCCCCAAAACGGCTTTTAGAACCCGGTATGGGCATTATGAGTTTACAGTCATGCCTTTTGGACTAACTAATGCCCCGGCCGCATTCATGGATTTAATGAACCGGGTGTTTCAGCCGTACCTGGATCGATTTGTCGTTGTGTTTATAGACGACATTTTGGTCTACTCCCGGAGTGAGGTAGAGCATGAGGAGCATTTGAGGATCGTGTTACAGCTCCTGCGAGAGAAGAAGCTATTTGCCAAGCTGAAAAAGTGTGCATTTTGGCTCCGGGAGGTTGCTTTTCTAGGCCACGTCATATCAGCCGCAGGGGTGGCAGTGGACCCGACGAAGATTGAGGCAGTTCGGGATTGGCCTAGACCGACGACGGCTACGGAGGTCCGTAGTTTCCTTGGATTAGCGGGCTATTACCGTCGATTTGTAGAGGGTTTTGCGAAGCTCTCTACCCCCTGACCAGTCTGACGAGAAAGGGGGTGAAGTTTATTTGGTCTGAGCGGTGCCAAGAAAGCTTTGAAGAGCTTAAGAGGAGATTGATCTCAGCGCCAGTTTTAGCTCTACCCGTGATGGGCGACGGATTTGTGATTTACAGTGATGCTTCACACAGCGGCTTGGGTTGTGTCCTGATGCAGCATGGTAGGGTAATTGCCTATGCTTCCCGGCAATTAAAGGATTATGAGAAGAATTACCCTACTCACGACTTGGAGCTCGCCGCTGTGGTGTTCGCCCTGAAGTTATGGCGGCATTATCTCTACGGAGAGCACTGTGAGATTTATACAGACCACAAAAGCCTAAAGTATCTTTTTACTCAAAAGGAGCTAAACTTGCGGCAACGCCGGTGGTTAGAGCTTTTAAAGGATTATGACTTGAGTATCCTTTATCATCCCGGCAAAGCCAATGTGGTTGCAGACGCCTTGAGTAGGAGATCAGCACAGAGCTTGAGCATGATGATTACTCAGCAGGCACCACTTGTGGAGCAGTTGAGGCGTCTACAGATAGAGGTAGTGTCCCCTGGGGTCTCTGCTAGACTCTTGTCCATGGTCTTGCAGCCCACTCTGTGGGACAGGATTGGTGAGGCACAGAGTGAGGACCCCTACTTGACGAGGATCAGATCGCAGCTTCAGGCAGAGCAGTTAGGGGATTTTTCAGTGGATAGCTCGGGAGTACTGCGGTACAGGGACCGAGTGTGTGTGCCTACAGATTCGGAGATCAGGGATCAGATTTTGAGAGAGGCTCACTATACACCTTATACCGTCCACCCTGGAGGTACTAAGATGTATAGGGACCTTAAGGCACACTTTTGGTGGTCTGGAATGAAGCGGGATATTGGAAGATTCGTGGCTCAGTGTTTAACTTGTCAGCAAGTGAAGGCAGAACATCGTGTACCAGCTGGCAAGTTGCAAAGTCTTCCAATTCCCGAATGGAAGTGGGACCGCATCACCATGGATTTTGTGACTGGGCTACCGAGATCACAGAGTGGAGCCGACGCAATCTGGGTGATTGTTGATAGACTTACCAAGTCAGCTCATTTCCTGCCTGTGCAGATGACTTGGTCCATGGAGCGCTTGGCACAGCTTTATTTGGCTGAGATTGTTAGGCTGCACGGAGTACCAGCGTCCATTGTTTCAGATCGAGACCCGAGATTTGTGTCACGGTTTTGGGGGAGCTTACAGTCCGCCATGGGTACTCAGCTTAGCTTCAGCACGGCATTCCACCCACAGACAGACGGCCAGTCAGAGCGCACCATTCAGACGCTTGAGGATATGTTGCGTGCGTGCGTCATGGATTTTGGAGGAGGTTGGCACCGACACTTACCCCTGGTTGAGTTCGCGTACAACAACAGCTTTCAGGCGAGCATTAAGATGGCTCCGTTTGAGGCGTTGTACGGACGCAAGTGTCGGTCGCCCCTTTATTGGAGTGATGTGGGTGAGAGGAGGACGCTGGGACCGGATCTACTGCTGGAGGCGGAAGAGAAGGTCCGGGTTATACGTCGGCACTTGGAGACGGCCCAGAGTCGCCAGAAAAGTTATGCAGATGTTCGGCGGCGAGACCTTGAGTTCCAGGTTGGGGATCACGTCTTCTTAAAGGTCTCGCCCTCGAAAGGAGTCCGGAGGTTTGGAGTGCGGGGGAAGCTCAGTCCCCGTTTCATTGGACCCTTTGAGGTGCTCGAGAGGGTAGGCCCTGTGGCGTATAGAGTTGCTCTACCTCCCCGTTTGGCTGGTGTGCACGATGTCTTCCATGTTTCGGCCTTGAGGAGATATGTATTCGATCCGTCTCATGTCATCGACTTCGCATCCTTGGACATCGGCGAGGACTTGGTTTACGAGGAGCGCCCAGTGCGGATTCTGGCTCGTGAGGTGAGGGAATTACGCAACCGGGCAATACCTTATGTAAAGGTCCTTTGGAGCAACCATGAGGAGCGAGAGGCCACTTGGGAGCTTGAGACGGCGATGCGGGATACCTACCCTTTCCTGTTCGAGTCTCCTGATTGAGGTACGCAGGTTTACTTTCCTTTTGTTTCGAGGACGAAACTCCCTTTTAGTGGGGGAGGATGTGGAGACCGTAAACCCCGCATAGTTTTTCCGACTGAATCTACAGTTGAGAACACCTATTGTTGGTGTATCTGGCCCAAGGTGCATCAAAGTGGTGCTACTGTTGGACCTGAGTGGTATCTGTTACTGTTTTGGCCTTCGGCTGGGTTTGCCGAATTTTCGGGAAGGATTTTGGCCAAACAGAGGGTAGCATTGGATTCAGCACGGAAAAACACTTGAAAACGGCTATTTATTTGCCCAATTTGGAGTCCGGATGACCAAAAACGGACTACCGGAAGTTTCGGGGGAAAACGGGTGCATGGGGGGTGACCGTGGACCGGCTGGTGCCACGTGGCGGCTCGGGATTGGCCGGCCCACGCTGCTCGGTCCACGGAGGAAGCGCGCGGGTGCATGGACCGCGGGGCGGGCCACGTGGCAGCGCGGCATTGGCGGGTGCGCGCGGCTCGGTCCAGGGAAAAATGCGGAGCGGCGCGTGGACCGGGTGTAGGACACGTGGCGCAGCGTCATTGGCGGGTTCACGCGCACCCGGCCCACGGGGGCCTTAGGCGGTGAGCGGGGGCGGCGGAGCGGCCGACGCGTGGCAAGGCGCCACGCGTCGCCACCCGCGTCGCCCCGCCGCTGTAGCAGGGGGCGCGTGGCGCGCGCTCGGTGGCCCCGCACGGATGTTCCCTGTTTGGGGGTACGTGGCGGGCGCCGGGCGCGTCGGACGGCGGCTGGTCCGACCCGGACCGCACCGGATCGGGCGGGCTAAAGGTTTTAACCCGAAACCCATTAAGCCTTTAAAGGCTATTTATCCGGTTTTAACCCCATTTTTCACCCCTTTAGGATCGGATTTTCGCTGTGAGCCCTGAAGAAGAAGTGTTCCTCTGCCTGAGATCTTTCCAACGGTGGCTTCCCGGAGTTGTGGTGGTGCACGGTTTCCGAGGTTGGCCGTTTTCCGTCGCGGCGCGCTTAGTTCATCTTCGACCCGTTTTGCGTCTTCTCGGTGCGCAGACTCTCCTGGCTTTATCCGACACCCGATTTCGACGATTTTTGCGCCGTTGGACTCACGACAGGTAGGGCTTGGATTTTGATATTCAAAGTTTTCCCAAATTAATTTCGGATTTTGGAGGTATTTGAGCTTTCTGTTGTCCCTTTTTCTTTGCGGATTTTTGGACAGCGACACAGTGTTTTGGCCGTATCTTTGCGTACAGACATCGGATCGGAGTGATTCAAGAGCCTAAATTCATCTACTCTTCGCGAGGAATCTGCTGTATTTTTCTCAGGACTTTAGGAGACTGTCTCGAAGGTGAGAATCTTCTCTCTTTCCAGATGTTGATCTGGGGAAATTTCTACAGTCGGGTTGGAGGTTATTTTCTTGCCGGATTTATTTCTCAGCGTAGAAAGCTCGGATTTGGATGTGCAGGTAGTCGTTTCGAAGCTATCGACGCGTAGATCGCGGGGATATTTTATTCGGATTTTTCTGAGGACCCTTAGCAGGTGATTTTTGGCCATCTTTGCAGCGGAATTCCTATATGTTAAACCCGACAGTTTGAGAGGAATATTATGTAACAACAGTGTGGTTTTTGTACCCAGGAGCAGAGTGGACTGTGTTGGACCCGGTGGACGCTGTGTAGCTGCCATCTTTGGTATTATCTGCTGTGGGACTTTCGACAGCGCGACAGTTCAGGTGGGTGGCCTCGCTCTCAGGATTTACGATCTGCACACTAATTCTAGCTGATTAGGGATGTGTTTGTATTATTGTTACCTCCAGTACAGCATGTTAGAGAGCATGAGTTGGGAATGCTTATTTGTTCCGATTAGCATGTGTTTCATATCAGTATTCTCTACATCCTTATTTATTGCTATCTTTGGACTTGACCTAGCACCCCTGTCATATACAGCATGTTCAACCAGACTAGTAGAAAACTCCAACTTGGGCTAGGTTACTTTATTGCTCTAGACACTCCACAGTCATCACTATTTCATCTGGACTTTGTTCCTTCCTCGCCCAGATAGGGGGCCGAGGGGTCGGGTTATTAGTGGGGTGCATTTACACTCGTGTCAGGGGACCGAGTGGAGTTGATAGTCAGTTCATTGATCAGAGTGTCTTTGGGAGTTGTCTGAGTGACAGTGGGTCTCGGCTGTGTTGCGTTCCAGCCAGTGAGTGAGACAGGGTTCCTTTGATTACAGTCGATCTTGTTGATCGTGGATTTGGACTATAGCCTGCATGGGCCACATTGAGCTCGACATAGATGCGCAGATACTTGCTCGGTGGGGTCGCGCCCCTCGAGTGCCACTCCGGAGCTAGGCGGGTTACTTGCTATTGCGGCTTTGTCGATGCAGTCCTTCTGGCTGGGCCTGTTTGGCAGCCACGGACACCCTACGTAAGGCCGCTCCTTCGGGACGTAACGGCAGTAGGTTGGCGCAGGTTGACTGGACCCGATGTGGCAGTCATTGTGGATTGGGTGATTTGAGTTGGGAGTCAGTAGTGGTATCAGTCTTCTTCTGTTTCACTCCTTGAGCATCTAGTTAGAGGCATAGTAGCTGTAGAGTTATTTCATCAGCATTTCTTTCCAGTATTTCATTTGTTACCTTATGCCTCTAGTGGACTTAGTGGGCAGACCGTCGGTCTTGTTGGCGGCACCCACTGAGAACTACTTGGGGATGTAGTTCTCACACCCGTCGTGGTGTATTTTTTCCCCAGGGACCTCTACTTCTGTTCCAGTTGCACAGGTTGCTGATCCAGCTGATCGAGGTAAGGGAGTCGCGAGTTAGATCCCTACCAGGTGTCTTCTGATAGTAGCTGTACCCTCACCTTTTGAGAGTTGTTTTGAGTGATCTTGTAGTGAGGATCGAGTTGTACTCTTTTTATTTTGGAGTGACTTATGTATGTATGTGAGGACTGGGTTTGTACATATACTTAGAGTTGTTTTATTTCAGTTCAGTATTTTCGTTCCATCTCTGATACCTGTATAGTATAGATGCTCATTTGCAGGTTAGACGCTACGTTTCTACGGGACTTCCCGTAGGGACGGCGGATCTGTTGGCGGGCTCGGATCGCAGTTTCGATCCGGGGCGTGACA
>CM054939.1:18785739-18853173 GCA_029168755.2 Tillandsia fasciculata | reverse complement strand
ACATTGCTTCATGGAGCACGACCAATAATTCATGACACTCTCGACTCTAGCCCTCCCGGGATTACTCAGGGGCACAAGCTAGCGTACTCCACACAGACCCTATCTGAGGTCACCAATGCGACGCCATTGCTTTCTATAACACGGCAACACGGGTCGGTTTCTTCAACCGTCGTACTAATTGTGACTTACACTTAACAGCGAACCCAATTAGGCGAAAGTCACAGAATGGCACTCCTACCCTATTTTCAACAGCATGTTGTCTACAACCAACATGATCGCCTAGATAGAGTAGCCGCACACCTTCAATCCATCTCCAATTGTCGTTGGAGACACACATTAACCCAATTAATCCTTTCGCCACATACCAAGTTCTCGTCGCTCACGAGCCTAAGTCCTTATGGTTTCCCATCCTAGGGTCTCCTAGGTCTGTCTAGACCATTTTATGCTCTGATACGATTTTATCTGTCACGTCCAGAGCCTGCCTACTTGGTAGGTTCGGGTACGTGCACAGACCGTCGAACGGACAGAGTCTCTCTTGTCCGCTCAAGGCGTCACAACTAGTACAATTCAAAATGTTCCTACCCGAAACCGAATTCATACAAGAATTGTGAGAGAAAGGTACATAAAACATAAAACAACTAGCTATTACACACATTCATTAGACATACACATTCACATTTTTCTTTCTTTTCTCTTATACAATCCATAATATTATTATAATTTCATTAATTTATAATTTTACACTGCTGGCTACTCATTGTCGCAGGGTATTTCTATCTAGGTCTCAATTTGGTAGGGCGCTATCTACTGCACTATGCCCTCGCTTTGCGCTATTGCGTCGCTCGAAAAGAAACCTATAAAAATAGGGGTGGAAACTAAAAAAAAGTTTTTAGTGGATTTGGCCCCGACCTGGGCACCTCTCCCACTAGGTCTAATCAAGGCATAAGTAGATAGATAAGAAAATATATAAACTACTATACTGTGCAGATATAAATAAACACTACTCTACGCCTTGCCAATATGTTTCAATGCTGAACTTGATATGACCCATGATCTCATGACCCAATCATCGTGCTCATCTCACATCGAGCCAAACTCACATCACTTGACAACCACTAGGACTTTCACCTAACAGGGGTCATCTGCTGGGGAATAAAGCTCATCCATCATTTGACACTCCGAAGTACACTGCTCGGGAGGAGCGACCTCCCCGAGCCGAACAGACTATGTGAGTATGATCCCGTCCTCCAATCCAGAGGACTCACCAAATCACGACGACGCTAACCTAGGAAAACTATCAACCCTAGCGCCCAACTCATCCAAGAGCTCTATGCAATACCAATGTAGCCGATCTAGAGAACTCGCCCTACCACAATGACACTACTCTGAGAAAATCAACCATCCCTAGTGTCTAACTCATCTGAGGGCACAGTAACAACCCTAATGTAGCTAACACTCTACATATAACAGATGTCACTCGATCTATGTTGTCATCACTAGGTTCTACTCAACCCTAAGTTATCACATAGTTTTCATCACTTATTTTCTAAGTTCCACACTAATCTTTTAATGCAATAGTAGGGTTCTTGTTCTTGAACTGACCCAATTCTCACGCATTCCATTTTTTGGATTATTGACCCATGTCACCCAATCTGAACTTGAAAGTGTGCTAAAAATTGCGATCATTCACCCAACACTAACCCTACATGCATCAAATACCTTGTGTACATATAGGGTATACAATAGAAACATAAACATAGAAGGATATTCGTCCATTTAGGAAAGCACCACCCACCTGAAATCGCCTACGATTGCTTGTAGACACTTGCAATCGGACTCCCGGGGCGACTCGCTAACCTTGGAGCACTAACCAATGATACCGCGACGTTTTCAGCCCATTTCGCAAAATCGCTCGCCGAAGGTGGCTGTTCTTCCAATCAAAGTTGCATGGGGTTCCACTCTAACCTTCAATTAGAGAATAAACCAATCAATTTAGGTCTAAAACCCCAAAATCCACGAAAACCCTGAATGTGCCCTAGATCCTCTTTTACCCAAAATTACTTTGAAATACACAAAAAAATTTATAATTAAACTAGCATAGAAGTATCTTAGGGAACGCAAGAATTTCAATTTTAAAAGATTTACTAAAATCAGAGCTCAAGACCCAAAACCCTTATCGTGGCTGCGAAACTCGCCGAGCTCCCACGCGAGCCGAAAACTCGATCCGAAACCACCACGCGACTCCCGAGGTCGAACTCCACCGGGGCGTCGAGTTCCGGCGAGGAGGATGGAGAGACGAGAGAGAACGAGATGGAGGGAGAGCTCCTCCCTCTCCCTGTATGCGTGCATGTGTGGTGCATGCATACAGAAGAAAATGAGGGAGCGTGAGAAAGAAAAAGGGATATGAGGGTCTCTCTTAAAGGAAACCCCACCCCTCTCCCATGTGAAATGAAGAAAATACCCTTATTGGGCATTTCTGTCATGCAAGATCCGAACCCTCCCTCCAAGGTCTGGACCCCGAAGGTCCCCCTTTAGGTCACCCGCTGATGATCCGGACCCTCCCAGTAGGGTCCAGACCCCAAAGGTCCCTTTTCTGGGTCGCAACGAAGGTCCGAACCTTACCCGCAAGCTCCGAACTTCACAACCAAGGTTCGAACCTTGACCTAATGGTTCGAATCCTGAACCCCTCAAGGCCCAAATTTACCTTGTCAAAAAATTTCCAATTTTTCTCTTTGGGATTCCAACACTCTTCTAATTGTCCCGAAACCCTCGGGACCCAACGTGGACTTGTCTACAGTTACCTCTTGACTATTTTCAGCCAACTGGTCAAAGTTCAGTATTCTTTTATTTTTGTTTTTGCATCGAATTTGCACCGAAAACTCTCCAACTAGCTTGAAACTTCACCAAGATCATAGGAACGGTCCTTTAAGCTAGTTTTCACCAGAACTTCGCTAACTGCAGAAGTCCAGAGCATTACAATGATAATGGACCCCTAGAGTTTAGTGGATGCATGGTTAGGAAAATAGTATAATTTAAGGGGTGAAAATTATCAAAGGGGTAGATCTAATGGTGGAAAACTTGGTAGCACCAAGTGTTTAGTGTTATTGATAAAGAGAGAGAGAGAGAGAGAGAGAGAGAGAGAGAGAGAGAGAGAGAGAGGCTGGGGTGCTTTTATAAGCATGGAGGCATCCGTGCTTATAAGTTATTTTTGATGTTGTGACTTCCAAATCGATGATCGGCTCCGTTAGACTTGATCTAGAGTATTTGAAGTATTTAGAAAATAAATTTCACGATTTTTCGATACCATTTGCTTAGTGATCGAAATGGCTCAAAATTAATGGCTGAAAATAAAAATCTCAAAAAATATGACGAAATGACACTAAAATTTTAGATCAAAAATATTAATCTTATTTTATGTAGTATAAAAAATTTTCTATCAAAATTTTACGTGATTTGCACATTTCTACACCGTTAAACTTACAAACGGCTCACCATGACCATTAAAATTGTTGATATTGAGCCCATTTGATCATTCGACAAATAATATTAAAAAATCACAAAATTTATTTTCTTGATACTTCAAATACTCTAGATCAAGTCTAACAAAGCCGATCGTCGATTCGAAAGTCCCAACATTGAAAACAACTTATAAGTATAGAAGGCTCCGTGCTTCTATAAGCATATCAGCCTAACTCTCTCTCTCTCTCTCTCTCTCTCTCTCTCTCTCTATATATATATATATATATATATATATATATATATATATATATTACCATGACCATTAAAATTGTTGATTTTGAGCCCATTTGATCATTCGACAAATGATATTAAAAAATCACAAAATTTATTTTCTTGATGCTTCAAATACTCTAGATCAAGTCTAACGAAGCTGATCGTCGATTCGAAAGTCCCAACATTGAAAACAACTTATAAGTATAGAAGGCTCCGTGCTTCTATAAGCATATCAGCCTAACTCTCTCTCTCTCTCTCTCTCTCTCTCTCTCTCTCTCTCTCTCTATATATATATATATTATATATATATATATATCTATATATATAGAGAGAGAGAGAGAGAGAGAGAGAGAGAGAGAGAGAGAGAGAGAGAGATAGAGAGAGAGTCCGGCTGGAATGCTATCGATAGCACCAAGCAATTAGTGCTACCAAATTTTTTATCGTTAGACTTATCTCTTTGATCATTTCCACCCCTTGGATTATACTATTTAACCAACCACCCACTAAACCCTTGGGGACCACTATCATCCTAACCACACATCCCTTAATCCAAGAGATAAAAACTTGATAGCACCAATGACTTAGTGCTATCGATAGCATAGTAGCCAGTTCTATATATAGAGAGAGAATTAGGATATTATTCTATTAATGTTGCTATTAGGTTTTCAACCTTTGTATGAAGGGATGTCACGCCCCAGGATTTCAAAAGCAGTCTAAATATTTTTAAAAAATCAGAGTTAGAAACTTAACCCCTAGAACGTGGGCAGATCCGCCACGCACATAAAAAAATTTCAGTCCAAACGAACAGAGTCTCCCTTATATACTCACGACTAAGCAAGTACAATGAACACAATCAGAGATACTGCATACACTAATAATAACTTAAAACAGTAATCCAACATAACTGAAAACTAAATAACATAATATATGTCATATGCAAAATCTCAAATCTCTGAAACATAAGAACAGCATACTGCCCAATACTCTAAATGGTAAAATCATAAATACTGTAAACTGATAGCAGAATGGTGCAGGCTAGCTATCTAGCTAGCAAAATGGGACGGCTCTATCACGAGAATCTCATATTATCGCCCCGACTGCTCACCACCCGACGGACCTAAAAAATGGGTCACCAAAGGGTGTGAGACACAACTGAATGTATCCCAGTGTGTGACACCCCCGGAATTTGGATTAATCCTATATATAAATGATATAATAGGACTAAATCTCTTAAACCCGGCTATAGCATTTTAGGTAGTAGCAAGACCCAAGAGGTTAAGAGAGTTAAGCGTGCTAGAGCTAGAGTAGTTCTAGGATGGGTGACCCCCTGGGAAGTTAGGGCGTCACAGTTGGTATCAGAGACATTCACCAGCCGGAAATGTGAGATGAGTCTCGGCTTAGCCAGGGTTATATAGCGGGTAGAGTGAGGCTCCCCGGCTAATGACCGTTGTGGGTGGAGTGCAGCTCCCCACAAGGTCGGCTAAGGCTAGCGAGACAAGTCTCACATCGCCTGGTACTTGTGTCACGCCCCGAGTTTTAAAAGTCCGGTCTAAATTTTTTTTTTTGAAATCAGAGTTCGCAAACTGGGCGCAACAGACCGCCACACATATAGGAAACCCTCTATTCCGAGAACAGAGACTCCCCTATATATGCACGGCTAGGCTAGTAATCAGCAACAGATATCTCAGTAAGGAATACTAATCTACTCAGCAGACACAATCCAAATATCTTATTACCTCATCAGTTTAAATATCTAAATCGAACAGGAACTGAAATGAAAAGCGATAATATGAGGGTCAGCATAAATCAACAAGGATCCTGAATCATCAATATCTATGATCATGGGGACAGCTCTATCGTAACCGCCTCACTGGATCGTCCCGCTATCCCTCCACCCGACGGACCTGGAAAATGGTCACCCAGGGGGTGTGAGATACACTGTACATGTATCCCAGTGGGCACGACGAGCCGAGAAATAGCTAATCGTACCTACTGGGTACTAAAATCTGCGGATAGTAATAAATCAAGGGGTAAAGCTGAATATGAATAATCAAGTAATAACTGGTACTGAAATAAGAATGCTGAGTAACTGTATAATCAACAAACTCAACAGCACAGAACAGGATATAATCAATAAGATAACCAAACTGGCATGAAGCTTAATCAAGTAACTGCACATAATGAGTACTGAACTATAAAGGCATGCTGATATATTTTGAAGCTGAAATTAAAAGCAATCTTATACCATCTGGAAGCAAACATAGGTTAATAAGAGCAGGCTAAACAGGCAACATATGCATCAATAAGGAAACTACCAAATACCCAATCAAAAGCCACCATATTGGTCAACAAGACCTCAGGGATACCTCGCCGAACCTGGCACCAACCTGGCTGACATACTCCGGCACCCTCGGGCACTAACCTGGGAGTCAACACTCCGGCACCCTTGGGCACTAACCTGGGAGTCACGGGTCGTATCCAGACCACTTTACCGGTAAATAACATCTACACGGGTCATGACTCCGCTGATGTTCGTGAAGTACAGCAGTGCGGGCGAATCATAATGGTCAATTTCACGGTCTAGTGACCGGGTAGTCGGCAACACGCCGAGATCTCAACAGGGAATCATCAGTCAACATCTATCGATCAGGATCAATCATGCATATCAGAATGTCAACAATATATCGGGTGACAGGAATCAACCTGTATAACCAGATCATGCAAATCTATGTACTGAAATATAAGACTGATACACAGGCACATATGATATGTCTCACGTAGATCAAGATCTATCAGGAATAATCATAGGGCATGTCAATACAATCATCAGGGATAATCTAGACAAAATCAGCAGATATATATGACGAGTCTAAAAGAGTCAATGTCTATCCAGAAGGATCACATGGCATATAGATCAAATCATCAGGTATAATCAAGAACCAGTGTACATGGTATGTCTAAAGAATCAATAGCTGTCAAGATAGGTCATATGGATAAAATCGACAGGGCTAGTCAAAAACAGGTGTCCGACTGGACTAAAGCAACCAGAGGGCCAAAAAGCTAAAGCCCGGATCGAAAGTAACCCACCTGAATGAAGGCAGATCCTCGAACTCCCACGCAGCTACTGGGAGGCTGGTGATGAACAACTGGGCCCTGAATAAGAAGCTACAGTCAGTAATAGACTCACACAACCCATCCCGACGACACAACAGTAACGGAATGCTAAAACGGGACAATATCGCCGATTTACCGAACATTATCCACTTTCTGCTCAACGAGGGTCTACGACACTCTAATAAATTGTTTAGAGACATGTTTACACCATTTAAATACTGTTCATGTTGTTACATTAGCAAGTTAAACAATTAAACTTCACTAAAATGCATAATAACCTTGTTTTAAATGCTGTTTCGACTCGTTCCTGAAATTCTGGAAGCCAAAGACAGCGCCATAAGTTTCAGCGCGTCCAAAACGACGAGACGAAGCTCGTGCTCACGGGCTTGGGCCAGCTTGAGGCCCACATACAAAGTTGGCCCATAAACTCTAAGTCCTCAATATCGTACTTGGCTATTATTATCAAACTATGCACGCAACCCAGGATTTAATGTGAGCACCATGATCTTCGCACAATACTGAGTCGAGGGCTCACCTTGTGCGCGTCGGAGGCCGGCCGGAGAGCTTGCCAGAGCAAGGTGGTGCACAAGCCAAAGCCACTCAAGGCTCGGTTTAGGGGTTATTGGAGCTGGGCAGGAGTTCGAGGATCTGCCTTCATTCAGGTGGGTTACTTTCGATCCGGGCTTTAGCTTTTTGGCCCTCTGGTTGCTTTAGTCTAGTCGGACACCTGTTTTTGACTAGCCCTGTCGATTTTATCCATATGACCTATCTTGACAGCTATTGATTCTTTAGACATACCATGTACACTGGTTCTTGACTATACCTGATGATTTGATCTATATGCCATGTGATCCTTCTGGATAGACATTGACTCTTTTAGACTCGTCATATATATCTGCTGATTTTATCTAGATTATCCCTGATGATTGTATTGACATGCCCTATGATTATTCCTTATAGATCTTGCCCAATAGTCCCACATCGGATGTGGATGGAATTGTGATTGGGTTTATATGAGACTTGGACATTAGTAATAATAACTGGGCTTAAGCATTTTGGGCT
This sequence comes from Tillandsia fasciculata, assembly GCA_029168755.2. Classification (NCBI taxonomy): domain Eukaryota; kingdom Viridiplantae; phylum Streptophyta; class Magnoliopsida; order Poales; family Bromeliaceae; genus Tillandsia; species Tillandsia fasciculata. The sequence goes on along the minus strand of CM054939.1, from coordinate 18,845,265 downwards.
GTGGTTTGGGCCCAACGAGTTATTATTACTAGTGGGCCGGGTCGTTATATTTGGTATCAGAGTTCGCAAACTGGGCTTAAGCATTTTGGGCTGTGGTTTTGGCCCAATGAGTTATTATTGCTAGTGGGTCGGGTCGTTATATTTGGTATCAGAGCCAATAACCAGCCGGAAGTGTGCGGCGAGTCTCGGCTGAGTCTGGGTCTAGATGACAGGACTAGCGAGACGAGTCTCACATCGCCTGGTGATCTTGGGCTGCTGTGTGTGTGTTTGGGCTGACGAGGACGTCAGGCCTAAACGGGGGGAGTTTGTGAAGCCCCCAATAGTCCCACATCGGATGTGGATGGAATTGTGATTGGGTTTATATAAGACTTGGACATTAGTAATAATAACTGGGCTTAAGCATTTTGGGCTGTGGTTTGGGCCCAACGAGTTATTATTACTAGTGGGCCGGGTCGTTATAACTTGTCAGTGTCTTTGAGCCTGACGTAGACGTCAGGGCTTAAAGGGGGGAAGAATGTGACACCCCCAGAATTTGGATTAATCCTATATATAAATGATATAATATGACTAAATCTCTTAAACCCGGCTATAGCATTTTGGGTAGTAGTAAGACCCAAGAGGTTAAGAGAGTTAAGCGTGCTAGAGCAAGAGTAGTTCTAGGATGAGTGACCCCCTGGGAAGTTGGGGCGTCACAATAATGTAACGATCCGACCCACTAGCAATAATAACTCGTTGGGTTTAAACCATAGCCCAAAATGCTTAAGCCCGGTTATTATTACTAGTGTCCATGTCTTATATATATCCAAAGACATCCACACTCCCATCCGATGTGGGACTATTGGGGTGTCACAGACTCCCCCCATTTAGGCCTGACGTCCTCGTCAGTCCACACACACATAGTAGCTCAGGATTACCAGGCGATGTGAGACTTGTCTCGATAGCCCTGTCATCTAGACCCAGACTCAGCCGAGACTCATCACAAACTTCCGACTGGTTATTGGCTCTGATACCAAATGTAACGATCCGGCCCACTAGCAATAATAACTCGTTGGGTCTAAATCACGGCCCAAAATGCTTAAGCCCGGTTATTATTACTAGTGTCCATGTCTTATATATACCCAAAGACATCCACACCCATCCGATGTGGGACTATTGGGGTGTCACACAGTGGGTACAACAAGCCGAAGATGAGCAAGTCGTACCTACTGGTATACAATAATAAAAAACTAATAAAGCTGGTTTGAAACAATAACATAGGCTGATATGAAGCAATAACTATAAGCAAGTATGCATCAAATATAATATAATCATCCAACCCAATTAGGTTTCGCTGTTGGTCTCTAGAACCTCAGGATAGTGCCTGACCAGAACTGCTACATATACCCCACACCTGCAAGAATAGCTAAAGCATAGAGCTCAATATCACCCGACCTACAGGTGCAACTACATGATGGGCTCATAGGTCAATCAGACCACTCTACCGGTAAAGAACACCTTAACGGGAGCCAGTCCGCTGGTGTACGTGAAAATGTACAGCTGGTGCATGGCAATCTTAATGCGGATGCTCAAAACTCGCGGTGAAAAGACCGGAATATGGCTAATAGCCGAGAACTTACAAACGGGATACAGAATAAATCATAGTGTCAACAAATGCCATAGTGAACCATAACTTCTACTCTATCATGCATGCCAATCAAAAGATACTAGTATGTATAACCAACCATCAGTAGGAGATATGTCAAGCAACAATTATGAATGTCAACTACCACTGCGAAATAACACGACATATGTATATATGGAGCATAGGAAAATTAAAGTACTGAAATGCAAGAACTAAAAGAAGGGCTAGCAAGATAATCAATGGTCCGATGTAGTACAGTACCCAATCAGGTTACACTATGCCAATGCCCGAATCGAATTACCCACCTCAGTGTAGGCGATCTAGGAATCTGCTGCTCAACTCGCATGGAGGCTCCTGACTGCTCGGGCCTATAACATAACCACTAATCAGATGCTAACTCGCACAAACCCGACCCACTAACACACAGTGTATAAAATAACTAAACCACTTACTTAAGTTAAGTCCTAGGATCCACTGGAATTTTTGGTAATCCGTCGATCGACCGACGATGGTCCGAATAGTGCCTACAAGCTACCAAATTTTACAAAACTTCACTTGCTACCTCGGAATGCTTCATTTAATGTGTCCGGTAGCAATAATCAACCTCGTGCTATAATCTCCCCTAACTGTGCCATAACTACTGTAAACTACACCCGGATTCGCTGATTTCGGCTCTGGAAGTCACCGACAAAAAATGAAAGTCACTGGACCAGCCAGGACAGTGTCGAGAACAACCAAGGACACCTGGCAATCATAAGTGACCTTCTAATTTGTCCGAATTGAGCGTTTTGCCGAAACGACGGTAAACCACCGATTTCGCCAATTTATGACTCGTTAATCGATTTTGATTTAACGAAAGCCATCGGACCACGAACGAAAAGTCCAAAGGTCAAGTGCATGCCGCCTGAGGCAGCCAAAGTGGCTACAATTGTAACTAGACACCTAGGTTTTTGAGAAAATGCATAAAAACACTTAAATTAGATCGTTTTGGCTTGTTACCTTAATCCGAAGACTTTCGGATCGATCCGAGGGTATCACTAGGTGGGCCTCAACACGCTAAGACTCGTGCTCACTATTCGAGAGTTGCCTGGAGTCTGAAAAATGCCCTAGGGCCAACCTATATCAAGATCAAGATGCCAACACTCAAGATCTAATCAGACCAGCCAATTATACTGAAAACTGAAGTGAGCATCATGCTCAGGAGGTCCAGAAGGTTTAGAGGCTCACCTTACAAGAGGTCCAGAGTCGTCGGGAAGATTGCCGGAGCAAGGTGGTCCAAAGCTTCAAGCTTTAGAACTCGGATTGGCCGAAGTTGCCTCAACTCAAGTTCAGGATGGAAGCAGAGGCAAGCAGTAGCAGCAGGGGCTCAAGAGAGGTGCCAGAGGAGGAAGATGAGGGCTGCGGGGGATTTGGGCTTGGTCACTTGTGCGGCTAGGATTTCTAAAGGGAAACCCTAGGAATCTATATGTAGAGAGGGATTAAAATGCTAAAAGGTCCTTCTACTTTATGAATTTGCACCCGAGTCCATTACTGGAGGTGTATAATGCTGAGAAGCCCCTCCCCACAAAGTTTAATGCATTTCCATGCATAAAATATAAGGTTATTTGCAACTATACACTGTAAAATTAGGGTTTTTCATGTTTTCGATGCATTTGGCTAATCGAATTTGAAATCAGACGTCGCCACGTCGTTCAGCTCGACGAGACCGATCAAGTAGAGATTTTGGTTCATCGCGTTTCGATCTCATTAGGTCGCATTAGTCGATTCTTCAGGAAAACCCACTGTCACAACCCGGGGTCGAAACTGTGACCCGGGCTCGCCTACAATCTGCCGCCTATGCAAAACCCCTCACAGGCGAAGCGTCCAACCTGCAAGAAAAGGTACTACAGCTAACAGATATCAGAGCTATAAAGTAAATCTGCTATAAAACTAAAACCAAACAACTGTACAATTGGAAATAATAATAATAATGTCCATCTCCCAAAAAAGATAATCATACAATATCCTCAGATACAAAACTCAGAACTCAACAGGGAGGTATCTCCAATAAAACATCAGTGTACTGGCTCTCAATACATATCATATCCTCACTACATTAGTCTCTCAAAAGAGGAAATAAAATAATTAATCTACTGAAGATCTCCTCTGAAGGGGTACCGCTACTCTCCAATGACGGGTAGGGATCTAGCTCGCGACTCCCTCGCCTCGATCAACAATCGCAGAATCAGCAACACCCGCTAAGACTCTACAAAACAAAGGAGAGAAAAGAAAGGGAGGGGGAAAACCCCCAACGGGTGTGAGAACTACACCAAAAAGGGAGTTCTCAGTGGGTACCACCGCCAGGCTCGACGATCTACCCACTAAGTCCACTAGAGGCACAAGATAACCAATGCAGTAAAAACTGAACAAGAAAGCTGGAGACACTCAACAGCTATCATGCCTCTATCTAAATGCTCAAATGGAGAAACTCTGATAAAGATATGCAACACTCGCACACGAGGTGCTCACCCAATCGAGCTGACTGCCACATCGGGTCCAGTCAAGCCTGCGCCTATCTACTGCCGTTACATCCAAGGTGGACCGGACTTACGTAGGGCGTCCGTGACTGCCAAAACTGGCCCAGCCAGAGGGACTGCATCGACAAGTCGCGATACAAAAATAACAGGCCCACTCCGGACGGGGCACTCGAGGGGCGCGACCCCACCGAGAAAAAAGGTATCCACGCACTCTGTCGAGCTCAAAGTGGCTCCTGCAGACTATAGTCAAAATCTACGCTCACTCTCAGAACGGAAGGACTCAGGATCCTCAAACATCTCGCACAACGGTCGGAGTACTCTTGACGACTCAGCTGATCAGCTATCTCGAATCTCGAGACACTAGCAAACTCCACCAACTCGTAGCACAAAACACACTGGCTGGAGATACTCCACAGCCGGGATCGACCCACAACTCAGGGCTAACAAAACTGGTCGGACAACACTCAATGACCGGGGACCACCGTCAACCCCAACGGTTCCCAACAACACTGACCGGAAGATACTCGACGGCCCGGGACCACCGTCTACCCAAACGGCTCCCCACGACACTAGCACAATCTAAACTCAGCTACCAGACTCCACTCAGCCCCCAGTCACGAGTGCAACAATGTCCCACAGACCATAATCTAAAACCGACCTCCGGTCAACCGTCCAAAGTCCGCGGTCACCGCAAAACCCTGTCAACCACAATCCAGCACAACCCGTCCCTGACACCAATGTCCCGGCTACACTACCACAAACCCCTGCTCGCACCCGAGCAACACAGACCGCCTGACTAACAAAGAAGGAGAAAGGAATAGCATGGTTTCTCCTAAGTCAAGTCCCAATAAGTAGTGTAGCAGTAAAAGATGGCCTAACTATATGTCCATACAAGCATGCATTTGTCCTCAAGAAAGATAGAAGAAAGTAAACCACATGCCAAAATCACTAATGAACTACACCTGTCCATAATCCTTGATCCATAATGACTCCTCAGAGTAATACCCGCACATAGCTACATAATCCTGCCCCATCGCATGAACCAATCCCATAAACGGCTATGTGCTAACATGGCATGCTACATAATCACATATAGGGTAACATTAACTTAGGTAAGCTTCCACTAATCACCAAAATGACTATCCAAATCTCGCAAGTCCTCATAATATAACATGAATATTAATCTTGCAATTCTTTTATACAATTATCATTACCAAGCTTACCTACCTCTCAATCACATACCGTGTACCCTAGACATGCATGCATCCTAACATAAAGAATTAGAGAACCGTCCACCGGTTCTGGAGATGAAGCAACCCACCTGAAACGCTTTCCGTAGGCAAAGCTGAAGTCGGTGAAGAGAGTGGCCACTTGCAAACAAAATCCGCTAAACCCGTATCCTCGGTACATGTTGCGCAAGCCTTGGCTCCAATCAACATCACGCCAACAATACAACACAATCAATAACCAACACCGCAAATTCTCCAAACAGCACATGCTGTTACAACAAACCAGCAGAGGGAAAAGGGGACTTTCACCTATGTACAGTGCTCTAAAAATTCCAGAAATTCACGGTTGTGATCCTTGCGACGAGTAGCCCCAAAACGAGTACTTATACGCCCCATTCTGACACATGTAGGCCAAGATACAAATTAAACAAGGTGGTGCGTCGGCAAACCGCAACACTGCGAAAACTGCGGGATACAACCCCAAAGAAGCTTAAATCTCTCTCACCTTCGAAGAGTCCTCAGAAAAATCCAATAAAAATACGAGCGCGTTTCTCTTGAAGAGTAGATGTCAATCGAGTACTTAAAAGCCTCATTCCGATGCTCGTAGGTCAAGATAGAAAATCGACAAGCCTCCGCTGTCCAAAATCTCACAGCAGAAAAAGGGATCACAAAAACACCTCAGGAACTATGCCGAAAACTCGAAATGAGGAGAAGTGATCGACATGGAAATCGAAGCCTTACCTCTCGTGAACGCGCTGCCGTGAAAATCGGCTCAAAACTTTATCGGGGTGATCCGGTGTGCCTCGCGGAATGAAGAGCGACGGTAAAGGCCAAAAATCCAAGGTGCGTCGATGTGCGCCGCGTCGCAGTAAACGCCGATGGCACGCTCTCCAAAAATACCGAAAATCCATCGAAGGGTGGAGGAGATGAAGTAGAAGGCTCTGCTCAAAGGAAAGCTCCCAGAAATGCCAAAAAAACTGGCACATAAGGCCCCTGCTGCCTATTTATAGGTTGAAATCCGGATGAAAAAGGCACATTGGGGGACATTTTCCAGGCGCCCGAAAGATTCGGGCGCCAACAGTGACGCCCGTTCCACCGTCCAACGCGCGCCCGGATCGCTGTGATTGCGACACGTCAACCCCCGCACAGCGTACAGCCAAAATCGCCTCCAGCCTTGCGCCGCGTGGCCACCCGCGGACGCTGACGCGTGGCGCGCCCGATCGCGGGAAACGCGGTCAACGCCGCCCACGTGCGCGCCTGCACCCTCTGCACGCACGCGCCCCGAGGCCGCTACACCAGCTCCATGGACCGAGCGCACGTGGACCGGCCAAACAGTGGCTGCCACGTGGCCCCGCCCGGTCCACGGCCCTCCGCGCTCCTCCGTGGACCGCGACCACTACACTATCCAATCCTAGCCCACCACGTGTCCACCGTAAACCACTGAGAAGACGCCACGTGGCATGCCTATCCCCGCAGCACCGCGGCTGCCCGCGCACTGCCCGCGCCCGCGCGCTGCCCGCGCCTGCTCCGCCGCCTGCCCGAGCCCGCGCCGTCGCCGGCGCTGCCCCAGCCGCCGGAACAGTGCCCCGTGCCTCGAAATCCGTGCCCGGGCATCCGGCCTCCGAAAAATACAAGTGAATAGTCCATTTTCATCGTTTTCGCGCACTGAATCCAAATCCGCTGTCCGTTTTACCAATTCCATTTCTAAAATTTGCCGGAGGCATCCAGATAAGTGTTCTTAACCCAAATTTCACGCTGAGTCCAAATATGATATCCGTTTCACGCGAAACCACTTCTAAACATTCGACTGGGTCACCCGAATACACTCGTGACCCATTTAATACACTGAGTCCATCACTTGTCCCCTATTTGAACACAAACACCGCCGACACGCCACATAGGCCTCCAGAAGCTGCAGATGTAACAGTAATCCTTACGTGGGAATTTCGGGTCCTCACACCCACAATAATTCAAATTTTTAAATTTATAAATTTTAGAAAAACAAATTCAATTTCAAATTTTAGAATTTAAAATTCATAGGTATTACAAGGGAGGGATGTGCGGTAAGTATGATAGTGGTCCCTTATATATATATGTACGTATATATGTATATATATGTATATATATATATATATATATATATATATATATATAAACACCGGATCTCATCAAAACTCTACAGTTAAGTGTGCTTGGGCGAGAGTAGTACTAGGATAGGTGACCCTCTAGGAAGTCCCCGTGTTGCATCCTCTATTATTTTATTATTTTCGATTAACACTTTTCTACACCTTAGATTGTTAGGGAAAATCTATACAGAATTTGATTATGATTAATATCTAACTGATTTCTTGATAAAATAAAATAAAAACTTACAGATAATGCAAATAATCTAAAATATTTAAATGATCCGGAGGGATTAACTGAGAACACCACCCCAAGGTACGACCGTAATTCCTTCTCCTGCGAGCACGATCGTGACGGAGGTTGACGAAAATTCTTTTTCTGTTTCTTCCTCTGTTTCTTATCCTGTAAGAACAAAGTAATATATATATATATATATATATATATATATATATATATATATATATATATATATATATATATATACACACACACACACACATACACACGAAGTAAATGAACGTTGAGTAACGTTCAACCCATGTACGGTTGGATTTCTTTCGTGCCAAGAAAGAATAAATAAATAAATAAAATTAATAAATATTAATAAAAAAATAAATAAATATTAATATTAAATAAATAGATAAATAAAGAGGATTTTGAATTTTTTTCCAATAATAAAAAAAAATTAATGTTTTTACAACCGTATAATATTTTTATTCATAAATAAATAAATAAATGCTACTGTAAAAAAAAAAAAAAAAAAAAAAAAAAAAAAAAAAAAAAAAAAAATGGTCACGATTTGAAAAAAGGAAAGAAAAAGATTTTGCTCTAAATGAGATATGAGCCAACAGCTTCCAATCTTTTAAAAAAATAACTCATTAACCAGTGAGAACAAATTTTAATTTTATATATATTTATTATTTTAATTTACTTTAGATCATTTTTGCAGCATATATATTCTTTTTATTGTATTTATATTTAAAAATATCTAATTCAAATTAAATATTAAATTATTTGTGTCATCTGGTTACTGCTGAACTAATTGAGATAAAAAGATTAATATTAAAATCTTAAACAATGTGTATTTATTTTATATATATATAATAAAACAAATAATAATAATATTAAAAGTTTTATTGAATCTTTTTTATAGCTCATAGTTGCAAGTCTTAAAAAAAAATTTATTCTCTCAATTAGATTATCTAAAATGTTTCAAACTTAGATACCTATCAAGCTATTTGTCTACTGGACAAATTATTTCATTTTTATCTAGATTTGCTTATGAACTTGGAGAACTATTAAAATTAGATTTGCACTTCCTTCAATCAGAGTAGAAAACCAATACTGATTTAGTGAGATTGAATCAAATCCCATTAGATATGGTTGATGTTATGTTTTTAAGTTCTGATATATCTCAGAACTTGTGGGGGAAAGTTTTTTATCAGCTTGATATATTTGGGTATCCTGATTGTTCACCTGTTCATATTTCTGTTGATCCTAGTATGATTCATTAGATTGCTCGAGAGAAAGTATTTCGTTAATTTAAAAGTAATATATCTTATGGAGTCAAATTTTTTGGTTGTTCTGTACAACGATACCAATTGAATTTCTGATTCTTTGAACATCAAATCTATTTCTATTCGGTGTGATTATAAAGCTGCAATTAAGTTTTTGTAAAATGAAATTGATAAATTTCAAAGCTAATAGACATATTAAATTGAGACAAGAATTTGTTAGATGTCTAATTTTTATAATGTTATTTCTTTGAATTTTATCATATCTGAACAGAAACTTGCAGATTTCTTGACGAAAGGTCTGAACAAGATTAAGATTCTGGAGTCATCGAGGGGGATGGGGCTATGCCCATAAAGGGCCTTTTTGCGGTGGGAACCTAACCTTTGTGATAGGAGATCCCTTGAAGAAGGTTCAATGCGGTAAAAATAAGCTGTCAGGTTGGCCAAAAAGCACTTTTTACTGTTTTATAGAGGAGTTTTATCTCCAATCCCATCCCTATGATGAGTAGTGCTCTGTGTAGTGGTTGAGGTTGAGTTTATAACTCTTAATGGGATCCAAGGCGGTAATTTCCGCGAAATGTGACTCTACACACATCTCTGGAGGAAACCACCTATAAGAGAGTATCTGTATATGGCCGCGGCTATGAGATATTGGGCTATCCATAGAAACTCTTTTGAAAAATCAAGGTACTGTGTATGGCCATAAATGCACAGACTCGCGATGGAAAATTCTGTACTCTGTGTGTGGTAGCTGAAGTCAGGGTCAAAAGAACGTAGTTCAAGACCTGATTCACTCCGATTCCTTCTGATGGAAGTTGCTTACACTAAGTGGGGTGAAGTCTTTGAAAGACACCTCGCCTATTACATAGTATAAACACCCAGTTTTTTTTATTTTAAATTTGATCTTAATTTTCTTTTAATTTTCAAAATTATGAATTTTGAATTTTGTGGGGGATTGTTGGAAAAAAATTCAAAATCCTCTTTATTTATCTATTTATTTAATATTATTATTTATTTATTTTTTTATTAATATTTATTAATTTTATTTATTTATTTATTTATTATTTCTTGGCGCGAAAGAAATCCAACGAAATTACGCCTTTCGTTTCTTACGCCTAACGAAATTACGCATTCCGTTTCTTACACCTAACGGAACCGTACGTGCGTTGAACGTTACTCAACGTTTGATTCCCAACGTTCGTTTACTTCGTGTGTGTGTGTGTGTGTGTATATATATATATATATATATATATATATATATATATATATATATATATATATATATATATATATATATATATATATTGGGATCTTCGTGCTCCCTGGTTAGAACCTCTAAGGGGTCCCAATGGTTTGGACTTGAGTAGACTGAAAAAAGACATACAACCTTGGCAAGAACGACGTTCAGCAGAATATATGACTCATGCTCCTTTAGGTTCTTTAAATTTCGTGGGTGGCGTAGCTACTAAGATCAATGGAGTCAATTATGTCTCTCCTAGAAGTTGGTTAGCAACCTCTCATTTTGTTCTAGGATTCTTCTTTTTTTGGGGGCATTTGTGGCATACTATTCAACCAACCACCTAGTAAACCCTAGGGGACCACTATCATCATAACCACACATTTTTTAATCGAAAGGCTAAAAACTTGATAGCACCAATGATTTGGTGCTATCGATAGTATTCTAGCCTAATTCCATATATATATATATATATATATATATATATATATATATATATATATATATATATATATATATATATATATATATATATATATATATGGCTTTGCTACCCATACACCCAATTTTGGGTGTATATCTTACACCCCACCCATCCAAGGGTGGGGTTTTCTCCACCCATCACTTCGAAGTGATGGGTGGGGTGTAAGATGTACACCCAAAATTGGGTGTACACTTATATATACCCTATATATATATATATATATATATATATATATATATATATATATATATATATATATATATATATATATATATATATATATATGCTACTATATTATTAATAGCACCAAGTCATTGGTGCTATTTAGTTTTTAACCCTCGGATGAAGGGATGTATGGTTAGGAAGATAGTGGGCCTTTAGAGTTTAGTGGGTGGTTGGGAAAATAGTATGATCTAATTTGTGGAAATGATGGTAGATCTAACGATGGAAAATTTGGTAGCACCAAGTGCTTGATGCTATCGATAGCATATATATATATATATATATATATATATATATATATATATATATATATATATATATATAGAGAGAGAGAGAGAGAGAGAGAGAGAGAGAGAGAGAGAGAGAGAGAGAGAGAGTAGAGCTTATATGCTTTTAAAAGCATAAGGCGATCCATGCTTGTGAATTTCTTACCATTGGATTTGTATTTGGATTTGTATTTTTGTAAAATCAACTAAAGAGAGGGAAAGATAAAGTAAAAAGTACAAATCTCAATATAAATCTAACGGTAAAAAATTCACAAGCATGAATGTGATTATGCTTTTAAAAGCATATAAGCTCTACTCATATATATATATATATATATATATATATATATATATATATATATATATATATATATATATATATATATATATATATATAGGGTACGGCTACTATACTCTTATGAGTAAAAAAATTTTGTACTCATAAGTTTTCATCCCTTTGATGAAGGAATGTGCGGTTAGGATTATAATAGTTTCTAAGATTTTTACTATTTCCCAACAACCTAGTACACCCTAGGGGGACCACTATTATCCTAACCACACATTCCTTCATCCAAAGATGAAAAAGTTATGAGTAAAAAGGAATTTATACTCATAAGAGTATAGTAGCCATACTATATATATATATATATATATATATATATATATATATATATATATATATATATATATAGCTAGGCTGGAATACTATTAAAAGTACCAAGTTATTAGTGCTATTAAGGTTTTAATCCTTGAATTAAAAGATGTGTGGTTGAGATGATAGTGGGTCCCTTGGGTTTAATAGGTGGTTGGAGAAATAGTAAAATCTAACGGGTGAAAATGATCAAAAGGATTGATCTAAGAGTAGAAAACTTGATAGCAACAATAACTTGATATTATTAATAATATAGTAGCCGGACTCATATATATATATATATGGGTAAATATAAGTGTACATCCTATTGGGGGTGTACATCTTACACCCACCCTATCCTGGGGGTGGGGTGAATTTCACTCGTCACTCGATGTGACGGGTGAATTTCACCCCAACCCAAAATGGGGTGGGGTGTAAGATGTACACCCCCAAGAGGGTGTACAGGTAGCAATGCCCTATATATATATATATATATATATATATATATATATATATATATATATATATATATATATATATATATATGTATATAACTTCTATTTAAATTAAGGAAATGACGTGGCTAAAATAAGAGATGGATAGATTACTTCAATTACGTTCCAATACAATATCATTATTTTAAATAGGAATAAAAATTTGAGATGATTATTAAATTCAGCTATAAAATTTCGTAAAAACAAATCGGTAAGTAAAGTTAGTTATAATTAATACCGTAGAAACATTTATCTAAATAAATTTGTTCAATTAACTATTAATTTTGATGATTTTAGCAAAATAAAAAATCTCTTTATCTTGTTTTTTGAGTTGCAAATTAGAGAAATACTGAAATTTGAAACAATATGATATACCAATTTTGTTTTATTAAAGTTTTCCTATCTAATTCATCGATTATTCCAATAAAGTGTAAGGGTCGACTAATTGAAGTAATTTTAAATGTAAGAGAATAAATAAAACATGGCCTAATTAGAAGTATAGACACTTTTCCAATTAGGCCTAATATATATGTATCATATTAAAGTGGTAGTATTTTAATATTTGTAGATTTTGCCCGTTGGGTTTGGATCCACTTATATTTTTTATGCATCTTCACAATCATCATTTATGTAATTGAAAGCTGGAATTAGAACAATAAGATTGAACAGAAAATTATAAACTATATTTTTTGGTTATGTTGTAATTTAATCTTTCTGTATTCCTTCTCATTTCTTTCTCATATCACCATATACACCCACATAAGGGTGTCAACGAGCCGAACACGAGCGAGCTGGGGTCGGCTCGTGTTCGGCTCGTTTAATAAACGAGCCGAACACGAGCTGGCTCGTTTAAATATCCAGCTGAAAAATTCGGCTCGTTTATTAACGAGCCGAACACGAGCTGGCTCGCGAACAACAAGTTTGATTTTCATTTCTACTACTAGGTGTAAAGTTTAAAAAAAAATTAAAAAATTAAAATTTTAATTTAATAATTAAAATTCATAAAAAATTGATGGTCTAAAATCTAAATAGTAATATATATATATATATATATATATATATATATATATATATATATATATATATATATATATATTCGAGCTATTATCGAGCCGCACACGAGCGAGCTGACCCCAACTTGTGTTCGGCTCGTTTATTAAACGAACTGAAAAATTTGGCTCATGTTCGGCTCGTTACTAAACGAGCGATTCGATCTCGAGCTCATTTCGAGCCGAACACGAGCTGGCTCGCGAACAGCGAGCTGGATTGCCACCCCTACACACACATATCACGAACAATTATCTTTTGCAATTAATATATATTAGTCCATTGTTTTTCATGAATTATAAATACTACACGTTCTTCACTGATCAAGAAGTATTGGTGTTACATTTGTATTTGATCCTGACAAAAAAAAATCTCATGAAATATGTAATACAGAATGTTCTTCACGACTGGGGCGACGAAGATTGCGTGAAGATTCTTAAACAATGTAAGAAAGCAATTTCTGCAAAAGGAGACGGCGGGAAAGTTATACTTATTGATATAGTGATAAATATGCTCAACGACGATCCTAAAAAAACTGAGAAGGAACTCTTATTCGATGTTACTATGATGATAGGCGTGGGCGGAAAGGAGCGCGACGAAGACGAGTGGCAAAAAATTTGTAGTAAAGCTGAGTTCGCAAGCTACAAAGTTACTCCTATGAAAGGAACATGCTCCATAATTGAGCTCTTTCCCTAATCACAGGATTAAACAAAGTGAATAATGGTATGATCAATTAATCATGTGTTAAAATAAACTTCTAGGTAAAATAATATATGTTACTGTGGTGCGTATTAATTAATAGTTTTTTTTTTCTAATTTTGTGCATGTTAATTTACTTCGTAATAAGGAAGAAACTCGCGCGACGCACGGATTGTGATTTGTAACAATAATAAATTTTTTTTTTTTTTATTTTGCTAGTTTAATAGTATAAATTGATTTGAAATAAACATTTGAAAACTTAAATGTAGAATAGTAGTACAATTAAAACGCATACAAAGTTACTAATTAACATTAAATCGTAAAAAATAGACATGATAAAACGTAATTAAAATAAGAAAAATAAATTCAAAATATAGGTAATATAAGAATTTTTAATTATTACTCTATCATTGATATTACACCAATATAAAAGAAATAATTTATTTATTTACCTGGCAAACTCTTTTAATTTTCAAAGGGTAAATAAGATGAGAAAGGAATATGTAGAGGAATTGTGACCGGTAAACTTCCTCCACAAACGCCTTTAGTTATCTTCAAAATTATATTGAGAAGCCCTTATATTATTTATTATAATGTATCATTTGGGATTGCAGGGAGATTGCTGTGATAAAAAAGAACGACGAAAAAATAATTTGTTTATCTGTATGTAATATCGTATTCTGTAGATTACACTGAATCAGTTACGATATATTTTTTGCAGTACCACCGAAGAACACAGAAATATATTTCCATATGTTTTTGCTCCAACTCCATGAACCTCAATACGGAACGAGGCTTAAGTTTAATTGGAACTACGCCACGTGTCATTACATAGTGCATCAAAAGTTTAAGTTTTAAGTTAGAATGAACCTGAATATTATTAATAGTAAAAGAATAGTATTTACTATTATTATCAATTTTATAGTCATGAAATGCCTAGGGTTTAGTAGTGGTAGGTGGAATAGTATTGATGAGTTAAAATGCAATATTTTTTTTGATTAAACAGGGTTAAACCCTATTTGAAGAAGTGTTACAGAGGTAACAGAGGGGACCCCCTCGAGATAGGAAGGGGTTAGGACCTCAAAAGAAACAAAAAGATCAAAATATTAACAACTCCCTCACAGTTTGGGCTACAACCAAAGCAGCGTAAACCACAAAGACAAAAAACGAAGCATTAGCAACCAATGCAGCCACCACGATCAGCACTTCAGCTTCGCCCCACCAGTGGAGGCAGCAGGCAATGGGCAACAGAGAAGGGTAATAATAATAGTGCGGGCAAGACAATCTCCTCGGAGCGCTCCCGCAGCCTAAGAACCCCCCCCCCTGTGGCATCGCAGCTGTCGGAGCTCGCCTGTTGCTACCGAGCAAGGGCACCCATCCAAACTGTGCCGAAAAAGGCTTAAGGCTACTCTAGCAGTCACCCCTTCTAAAACCTCCACCCAGTCTGTTTTGAAGTCAAAACCCGATTAGCTACCCTCTCCACGCCGCACTTGTAGTAATCTTGAAATTTAAAATTTAAATTGAAGAATTCAGATGTGAATATTAATGAGAAAATGGAAAGGTAACCCTATGTGGTTGTACACCGGGGTGCAAATTGCACAGTTATCGAAGCACGATGTCTGCCTTTCAGATCCGAGTCTGATCTCGAAAATCTGAAATCGCCAGTGCGACCGTCTCGTCGAATCGAGTGAAAATGATATAAACTGATTTTCGATCCGACGGTCGGATTGTTCAGAAATCAGTGAAGAAGCTTGTGGGGCCCACGACTTAAGTCGTGAATAGTAACCTCCTGTTTTAATTTCCCGCTGAGTGATCATTGATCGATTCACTGTCTGGAGTCCGAATTTGACGGTCTAGGTAGTCGATTTTAACCGCTTCATCATTCTAAGCGTAATGGCGCTGACGAAATTTGCATTTGACGAGCCTAAAGCATCGTAAAACGTGCCGAACTGTATAATTTACAGTATAAGATGGATTTTAAAAATTATGGAGCTGAATTTTAGCGAACCAAAATCGCTACCTGATAGGTTTCGTCGAGCCGGACGTCGTGGTGGTGTCCGTTTTTCTGTTTGACAACCCGGTTGTCTCGAAAAGCGTGAAATGTGTAAAAAGTTGCAGTATTTCGCAAAGAGTCCTTATATTTTATGTGTCGTTTTGTTCCAAACTTGTACAAGAGAGACCTCTGTGCATAATTGTTCTATAGTAAAGGACTCATATCAAAATATCAGGAATATGAGGGCTTATCGGCATTTTGTTACAATATAACCCTATAGCAACCTAGGGATTTACTTCATTGCAACCCTAGCCGCAAACCACTTGATAACTGAACCACCCCACGACCTTACAACTCCTCTGCGAGGTTGATGCACCAGCAACTCCGGCCGCCGTCCAGTAGCCGGAAAAACCCAAGAAATCAAGTGTAGGACTCGGGTTTTGGTGTTATTGGTGAGGAAACTATCCGAGGAGGTTTTGGTTGCTCCAAGCAATTCCTGTGAAGTCCTCTGTGAAGTTGGGACCCAGCCAAGGAATCCCGGTGCCCAGATCCGCCGTGCGCCGCCGCGGGGAAGAGCCACCTTCTTTCTCGGATCCGGCAAGTGAGCTCTTCCTTTTCTTTGATTTTCTTGCTACCTAGACCCCCTGGTTATCTCTATCACCTCTTGGTAAACCTCCCTGCCGAACCCCGGAGTCGGGGATGCACCCGGTCGCCGGCGGGGGAGTTGCACCCGCCGGAGTTCGTTTTTGCTCCACCTCGGGCAAGTGTTGCACCCGGGGTCTTGGGATCGGATCTAAATGCATGGGGACCTTCTTTTGGTCTCTGTGAAACTCCCCAAGAAGTTTCATGGTGTCTCGTTTAGTGGGTGCTCCGCGGTTTGATGCCCTAGATTTGGGTTAACTCGGGTTCGCCCGAGGTTGCGCCGCCGTCGCTTGTTGCCGCCGGCCACCTGCCCAGATAGCTTCACCAGGTTGAGACTGACCCATAGATACACTTGCATCCAACCCATGCTGTCCTGTTGGGTTTCCACCATTAATGGTGCATATTCCGGCCAAGATTGCTCCGCCGCCGCCGCCGTTGCCTCTCGCCGCCGGCCATGGGTCCAGCAAGTTTTGTGGAGTCGGGTAGCACCTACAGGTGCTGGTGCATGAGACCCAGAGCCTTGGTATAGAGATTCACCATTGTTGTCTTCATGTTTGTGTATAAAGCTTGATGCCCACCTTGTGTTTGTAGTAATGCCCGAGAGAGCCAAATTTGGTTCTGGTCATCCAGCAAGAGAGCATTCGACTCCTGCAAGCTTCCGGAGCACAATGCTCACTCCATTTCAGCAAATGGCTGAGTGGATGGAGAGAGTTTGCAAATAGAGCTCTTTAAGTTTACGTTTTTGGAGCCATGTTGCTCCGGCGATGTCTCCGGTTACCCCGCAGCACCTAGTTGGTGAGCCTCTGAGTTCTTTTGGTCTGCTGAGCATGATGCTTGCATCTAAATTGAGTTTGGTCGAGTGTAGGCATTAAATGTAGCATTTAGAGCCTTTAAATATAGGAATTGTTGGCCCGAAGTTTTATTCGAGTTTCGCGTTGGTTCCAAAAGGTGAGCACGGTGTCCAGCAAGTCGAGAGCCACCTCCTGGTGGTGTCGGTTCGTTAAAATAGCACTCCAAAATTTAATACAAGCGAAAATAGCACGAAATTGCATGCTTTTATGCAAATTGGTAAAATCCCGGGGGCCTAAACGCAATTGTGACCATACTAGCTGCTTTGTACAGTATACACACGATCTCTAAACCTTTTGTTGGAGGTCCGATGCTTTTTGTTGAGCGGGAATTGGATCCCGAACCGTAAATCGGCAAAATCGCCGGTTTAACGGCGATTCGGCGTGAATCATGCAATTCAGGAAATTGCGGTGATTAAATTGTGATGCCAAGTATCAGTGGCTGTTCCCGGTGCTATTCTAAAGAGCCCGGTGATTTTAGTTTTTAGTTTGCAACTTCCGGTGCCAAAATGGGCTTCCCGGGAGTGTTTCAGTGGTTATGGCTTTGCCGGTGCACAAGTGTACCCAGAGTCTGGTGTTAGAGCCTAAATGTCTTAAGTTAGACATTCTTGGGCAGCACGTGAAGTTTCACGAGTTTTGATTATTGTTCAGCACCAATTGGGTCATAGTGGATCTATCGGCGAATTTCCGGAAATTTCGAAACATTCCGGGACTTCAGCGAAGTTCCTTGTTTAGCTTGTCTGCACACAGTGTGTCAGTGGGTTGGGTATGTGTGAGAGTCTTTTTCTGACCTGTGCATTTGATTCAGGTCCCAGCAGTCAGCCGCCATCTTGCGAGCCATCCAGCAGCCACCGTGATCATTGAGGTGGGTTTATCTTCGGTCCGGGTTTTATCAGGTTGGCCCTATGGGGTGTCGTGGTAGGTCGGACCCCTGTTTTTGGTGTAGCCCTGAACCTATGCTTGAGCCTTTCGATTTGCTTTCATTCCAGCATTCAGTTATTATAGCTATGTTTGCCTTGATCTTACAGTTGAGCTCTCTATATGCTTTCATTCTCAGCACTTAGTATGTATAGCGACATACATCTGGACATATGCCATATCTGATTGGACATTAGCTAGAGTGATTATCAGTTCACTTTATATCAGCATTTCCTATTCTTCTCCTGCATGGTAGAATAGGAGTTCAGCTTCTGCTATACAGCTCAGATAGTCAGCTTCTGTTGCTTAGATTCATTTATTCAGCATTTGTGATTATTACAGCTTTCAGCATCCCGACAGGGATTATCTGGCTCATTGCCGACTGTTCAGCTTGAGCATCAGTCTTATGATCGCCATAGCACTAGCTGTTCATTTCACGATCGCAGTGGGTCTGATCCCCCACAACGCGTTCTTTACCGGTAAAGTGGTCGATAGTGGCGACCCGTGAGCCCCAGGCTGCACATAATGGACGAGAGTGGCGACACGTGTGCCCCTGAGTGCACCGATGGTGCCGGGTTATATGTCAGCCGAACGTGCCAGCTTTGGCATTGGTCTAGGTCCTCGTGACCGATGACGGCACTGATTGGGTACTTACAGTTATCATTATTCAGCTTCTTCAGTTTGCAGCGTCGTCATATACCAGCTTTGTTTATAGCATGATTATTCTGCTTGACAGATTTATTGATTACAGTATGATTAGCTTCTTGTATGAGTACCCCTGTTTCCATTTCAGCATGCTTAGATTTTTATCTGCATCTTGTTATTCAGCTTTCAGTTATATCCTACTTTTACTATCTGCTTATCATTGTATCCGATAGGTACGACTTGCTATTTCTCGGCCCGTCGCGCCCACTGGGATACATGTAGAGTGTATCTCACACCCCCTGGGTGCCTGTTTTTCAGGTTAGTCGGGTGCTGGGAGTTTGGGACGATCCAGTGAGCTGTCTGCGCTAGAGTTGTCCCCTGCTATTGGCCATAGTGGCCCAGTGCTAGTATTTTTGTTTCAGTATTATGATTATAGCTTTCTGTATAGTTTTCATTAGTTGGAGTATTTATGGAGTTTGGATGTATTAGTTGTGGATGTATTAGTTGTAGAGTTTATGGTTTGGTTTAACTGTTGGTTTTATTGCTCTCTGATTGTATTACTGTACTTGCCTAGCCGAGCATGTATAGGGGAGACTCTGTTCGTGTGGACAGAGGATTTCCTATGCATGTGGCGGTCTGTTCACGTCCTGAATTTTAAGTTTGAACTCTAAAAAAAAAAAAAAAAAAATTCTACCGCTGTTTTGAAACTCGGGGCGTGACAGCACTCCACAGTGTCACTGTGTTGACAATATTCCTACCACACTCCCCAATACTAGTGATCCGATTGTCGAATATCCTATGATTGCGCTCCATCCACAATCCCCAGCAAGTGGCTGCGATGCACGCATTGAGGTGATCCTGATCACTTCGAGCAGCTTTCGATAAACACCTCTGCCATCTTGACGCTAAATCTCCTGGTTCATGTAGCAGTGTCGATAAGAGAGAAAGGTTGCCCTGTAGAGTCCGACTCCAGATCTCGCTGTCAAAGCAGCAACGGAAGAGAAGATGGTCCAGGTTCTCTTCGTCGCTGCAGCAGCAAACGCAGATGGACGGACCGTGCCACCCCCTCTTGATCAGCCGGTTAGCCGTCAACAACCTATTCCTTGCTGCCAACCAAAGGAAAATTGTGATGTGAAGGGGTACCTTGATGCTCCATAGATTGGGAATTCTGCGGTCGTCAATTCCATCGAAGACCAGAAAACTGTACGCGCTTCGAGCACTGAACCTTCCTTTGCTGTTCCACCGCCAAACCAACTCATCCGCATTGGGGTTCAATGAGGTGTTCCGGATAACATTGGAAAAGTGGGTTAATTCGCTGTGCCCCACTTGGTCTTGCGCCCGGAGGTTGCAGAAGCCGAAATTGTCCCTGGTGGCGAAACATTGCATCCACCGTTTCACCGAGCTGTGTCTAAGCGAAGTTAGCGCGAACAAGGTCGGAAAGCAAGAGCGCAATGATTTGTCTCCCGACCATCTCGCATGCCAAAAGGAAGTTGTCACTCCGTCCCCGAGCTTGACTGATACCGAGATGTGGAAGGGGCTCAAGATGCTGAGTAAACCCTTCCACAGAGGCGCGCATTTTGTTGGAAAGGCTCCGCCCGCACAAGGCAATCTGCGCCTGTAATGTAAACAGTGTAAGATCCGCACCCAAGGCAGCTTTTTAGCATTGTAAAAATTCCAAAGGCCCTTCATGAGAAGTGCAGAATTTGCCGCCCTAAGGTTTCAAATCCCAAGACCACCTGCACCCTTAGGGCGGCATACCTGATCCCAATTAACCGAGCAGTGGAACCCGCTTGTGCTGGCCTCCCCTTTCCAAAAGAAGCTCCGACGAATTCTGTCGATGGCTTTAAAAGCCCAGCCCGGGATCTTAAAGGCCGAACAATAATAGGTAGGGACGCTAGAGAGCACCGAGTTAATAAGGACCAACCGACCCGCTCTTGAGAGCAGCCGGCCTTTCCATCCCGCCAAGCGGTTGCCGATCTTTTCGATGAGTGGGAAGAAATCCCCTTTACGCAGCGACTTCAGTGAGAGGGGCAGGCCCAGATAGGTGAACGGGAACCCGTCGTTGGCGCATCCAAAGAAAGTAGCAATGCTGTCGCGCGGCCTGAGGAGTCTCCAAGTGGACCGGAATGATACGGCTTTTGGAAAAGTTGATCCGAAGGCCCGATGCCGCCGAAAAAGCGTCTAGCACGATCTTGATAACCTCAGCCGACTTCATACTGCCGTCGAAGAAGAGAAGAAGATCGTCGGCGAATTGTAGAGTATGTATGACGATGTCGCCGACACCGACTGACGGCAGCAGCAAGTTAGAAACCGCCGCGTGCAGCATCCTGTATAAGACATCAATACAGAGAATGAAAAGTAGAGGGGAAAGGGGGTCCGCCTGACGGACTCCACGTTTGCATTGGAAAAAGGCACCCGGGGTTCCGTTGAGCAAAACTGCATTGGAGGACGATTGCAGGATCACCTTGATCCAGCTGATCCACCTGTCTCCAAAACCCTTTGAGTGCAGAAGGTCAACCAAGAAGGACCAGTTGATATGATCGAAGGCGCGCTCAAAGTCGATCTTGAATAAGGCCGCTTGCTGATGTGAAGAAAAGAGATGATGAGTCAGAATATGCGCCGTGAAGAAGTTGTCTAGGATCGAGCGTCCTTTGATGAAAGCCGTCTTAAAGGGATTAATGAGCTCGTCCAAAAAATGTTGAAGTCTAGTCGCCAACACCTTCGAGACTATTTTGGTCAAACCATTAACCAGGCAGATCGGCCGAAACTCCCGCACGTCCGTAGCCCCCGCTTTCTTCGGGATAAGACAGATCCAACCTCGGTTGATGTCGTGTAAATCCAAACGTCCACAATGCAGCTTGTGAAAGACCTCCACCAAATCATTCCTAAGAACTCCCCAAAAGCGCTGATAGAAAAGTAAAGGTAGTCCATCTGGGCCTGGCGCCTTGTCCGGTGCACAAGAAAAGACGGCACTCTTGATTTCTTGTGTCGAAAACGGTTCCTGCAGACTCCGAAGATCAATCGGGTCGTTAGCATAGAGTAGAGGTAAGTCAATAACCGGAAAACTGCTAGATTCGGTGCCAAGTTGATCCACGAAAAAGGAGAACAGGTGGTTAGCCATGGCCGCGTGACCAGGGTGGAAGGAAGGCCCGTCGGTCAACCGGGTGATGAAATTCTTGCTCCTGCGACCGTTGGCGCAAAGGTCGAAGAACTTGGTGTTCGCATCTCCCTCCCTCAACCAGTGGATCCTCGATCTTTGTTTCCATTTAATTTCTTCTTGGAGGCAAAGCTCCCCAAATCTCTCCTTGAGCCTAACTCTCAGCAAGTTCTCCCTCGATAATAACACCCTGACCTCTTCCGCCCTGTCAATCCAATTGATCCAGGTGAGGCACTTGTCAGCTTGTGACTTTAAAGCAGCTGACAGTCCAGAACTCCGCTCCTTTAAAGCCGATACTACTCGCCTAATTTTAAAGGCGAATCCGTTTGCTTGCTCGTCCCTCCCCGGTCCAGCAGACCAGGCTTTGGAGATAACATCATCAATCGCCGGATGGCGAAGCCAGAAGGACTCAAACCTGAAAAGATGTGGCGCAGGAATAAAAGAGAAGGCTGAGAGCACAAGGGGTGTATGGTCCGACCTAGGCCGCGGGAGAGCACGGAGTATGGATCTGGGAAAAGAGATCTGCCAATCCGGGGAGATGAGAGCCCGATCTAGTCGCTCCAAAGTGGGAGTGCGTCTCCCGTTCGTCCAAGTGAAGGATCTGTTGATGATGGGAAGGTCCAGAAGTCCCAGGTGGTTGATGACATGTCTGAAAGCCAGCATGTCGGCAACGTAAGATGGTGGGACGTTCCTATCGTTAACAGAAAGCAGAATGTTGAAGTCCCCCAATAAAGTCCACGCTCCCACAGCTCTCGATCGTAAGGAACGCAGTTCAAGAAAAAAACCGCGCTTAAGGGAAGAGCGCGTGGGGCCGTAGATGTTAGAGATCGTGAAGATCGCTCCGTCAATCTTCCTTCTCAGCACGGTGTTGAGCGAGTATCTCCCGGCCCAATCATTGATGCAGTCAAAAAGAGAAGTGTTCCAAGCAGTGAGCATGCCTCCCCTGGTGCCCGCGGCATCGAGAGTGCAAAAGTCTCGGAGGTGAAAGCCGCAGAAAGAGAAGAATATGGAGGGGGAGGTGGACGCCAATTTGGTTTCCTGAAAACAAACCACACTGCACTTACAATTTCTAACAAAAGCACGTACCAGGGTACATTTATCCCTCCCGTTGAGTCCTCTCACGTTCCACGAGAGAAATTTAAAGGTTCTGTTGCGTGGCATTGAGCAGATGATCGCACGAGGACGATCGGGGAACATCAGATCCCCCTCGGGCCCGCCGGCTCGGTCTCCGCCGCGGAAGGTTGGTCGGAAGTTGCTGAGCGTGCCCCCCCCCCCCCCTTCGGAGATCCCGCAGCAGGCCTTGATTTATTGAATCTCGATCAGCGAGAGAGGACATCGAATCTCTCTGTTGGGCTGTGGCACCTCGGAGCTCCTCGGATCAGGAAGGGGGGTGGCCGGCGAAGTCTCCGCTACCCGAGTGGAATCCAAAGGGAACGGGTGCGCATCCAGCGCAAGCACCAACTGCTTCGAAGAGCAGGCGAAAGATCGCCCCGGCTTAAGATGTCTACACTTCAGCTCCTGGGCCCGACCTAGAGAGGAAGATTTGCATCCGTTGAGTTTCGCTGCAAGTCTCAAGCTTCGCCTGGTAGCGGCAGACTTTCCAGGGGCCTTGTCACTGTGTTGGGGGTGGGCCAACTTAACCGCAGCCGTGGCCAAGGGGCTACAGCTGAGGCCCCGGTCTGAAGCTGAGGAAGGCCCATCACCCCCCAGCGCCCCACTAAGGGGCGTAACATTAGGAACCGCTTTTGGCCGGCCCATCTTGGCCCGGCGCGGGCCCTGGGGGCCTGCTTCCCCACGTGAGAGAACCACTGGCTCCCCCAGCTCAGATGCAGAGGCCTCGGGAGCACGCGGTGATGAAGCCTTCCCCAAAGGAGGAAAGTCAAAGTCCAGCGCGCCGCCCTCGTGGGAAGCTGAGCGACACAGAAGCGGAAGTTCCCCCTGACGAGCAGTGGAACACAAAAGAGGAAAACTCCCCTGTCCAACGGCTTCCAAGCCAGAGCCAGTTTCGCCAAAAGAGGAAGGTCCGTTCCTGTCACGCCCCGAGTTTAAAAATCAGGTCTGAAATTTTTTTTTTTTTTTTTATTAAATCAGAGTTTGCAAAACAGGCGTAACAGACCGCCACACATATAGGAAATCCCCTATCCAAAGGAATATCCTATACATGCACGGCTAGACTAATCTAATCATCAATCAGAGAGCAACACATATCTCACTACATCAATACTAATCATCAGGAATCATCTGAAATAGCATACTATCATCAAACTAAAATATCTAAATAAACTGGAAGCTGAATGCTATAAATAAAAGTAAGCTACAATCCTCAAAGATCTCAGACATCAATATCTCATCAGGGGGACAGCTCTATCGTGACAGCCTCACTGGATCGTCCCGACATCCCTCCACCCGACGGACCTAGAAAATGGTCACCCAGGGGGTGTGAGATACACTGTACATGTATCCCAGTGGGCACGACGAGCCGAGAAATAGCTAATCGTACCTACTGGGTACTAAAATCTGCGGATAGTAAAGATCGATAGGTACAGCTGAAATAACAGATAACATCTACTGGAAAGCAACGAATCCACAGATAACATGAACTAAGCAGATAATCAATCATAGAAAAACTGTAGATAAATAATGCTGGGAAATGAGGGTATAACTGTAGAAATCAGGCATAAGGGAACTGTAGATAATAAATGCTGGAATCAGGGGATCACGGTAATAATCAAGCATAACTGAGCAGCGAAGATACAAGGTAAATAGATAACAGATATCATCCACTGGAAAGCAATAAATCCACAGGTAAACTGAACTAGGCAGGTAATCAATCATAAGTGAAACTGCAGATGAATAATGCTAGAGATCAACATAAACAGAACAACAATGGTACAAGGTAAGAATCATGCGTCAAGAACAGAAACCCAAGTACCCAATCATGTGCCAATATTGGTCTCATAGAACCTCAGGCAAAGCCACTGTTCGGCACCCTTTCGGCTGACATACCCCTTGTCGAGAGCTCACGGGTCTATCCTCAAGACCACTCTACCGGGAAAGAACAATCTCCACGGGGAGCGACCCCGGCCATGTTCGTGAAGTACAGCAGTGCATGGCAAGTCAAAATGATCAATCTCACGGTCTAGTGACCGGGTAGTCGGCAACATGCCGAGATCCCATCAGGGAATCATCAGTCTATATCTATCGATCAGGATCAATCAATAATGCATATCGGGGTGTAAAGCAGTATCTCAAGTGACAAGTATCAACAAGTATAATCCAATCATGCAGATCTATGTACTGAAATATAAAAGCTGATGAACAGATATATATATGATGTGTCTCATGTAGATCAAGGTCTATCAGAAATGATCATCTAGAAAATAGATCCAGTCATTGGGACTAATCGTAACAGATAATGTCAAGCACAGGTGTATATGACAATCCAGAGGAATCAATGTCTATCGGGAAGATCATGTGATATATAGATGAAGTCATCATGGGTCATATAGATCAAATCAATAAGCTAATCCAAAAACAAGTGTCCGACTGGACTAAAGCAACCAGAGGGCCAAAAAGCTAAAGCCCGGATCGAAAGTAACCCACCTGAGTGTAGGCAGATCCTCGAACTCCCGCACAGCTACTGGGAGGCTGGTGCTGAACAACTGGGCCCTGAATAAGAAGATCTGGTCAGTAATAGACTCGCACAACCCATCCCGACGACACTACTGTAACGGAAAGCTTAAACGGGTCAAATAGGCCGATTTACGGGACGAAATCCAATCCCTGATCAACGAGAGTCTACGGGACTCTAACCAGATGCCTAGCAGGTGTGAAAACATTGTCTAAGGACAGCTATCAAGTCCAATTTACAATTTGATCTATAATAATTCTTAAATTGCATAAAAACACTATGTTGACGGCTTGTTTCGACTCGTTCTTGAAATCCGGGAATCCAACGACGACACCGTAAGTTTCAGCGCATTCGTTACGTCGAGACGGAGCCCGTGCTCACAAGATTGGGCTGGCACGGGGCCCGAGGGCAAAGTTGGCCCATGAATTCCTTTAGCTCTAATTGCCATGTTGCTATAACTTGCATTATACTTGATCTTTTTGAAATCTAACAAGAGCATGGTACTGAGGGGTGATCCAGAAGAGTGGTGCTCACCTGCGGCTTGCCGGAGGTTGGCCGAAATAGTGGCCGGAGCGAGGTGGTGCACCAACACAAGCCACCCAAGGCTCGGTTTGGGAAATCTTGGAGCAAACTAGGCGCAGACCTGTTACCAAGATGAGCATCAGGTAAAGGTAAGTCTCAGGAGCTGTCTGGTCCATGTGGGGTCGAGCCCCGGCGGCCGGAGGACAAGCCCGAGAACACCTTACGGATGCAAGCTTGGAACCCAGCAGCAGGGGCCACTCTGGCCCAAAAACAAAATCATGGGGATCATAGGAGAGGTGTCGGGGTCTTACCTGTGCAGTTGGCCGGAGCCCGAGTCGCTGGAGTCGGCCGGAGATGGAGCTCGAGTGCGGCTCGGGTGCAACTCTAGAAGTCATCAACCCTACGTTAAGAAAGCCATGCAACTCGATGGAAAGACTCCAACAGACCACAGAAGCTTACCTGGGTGGTTTCCGGCCACTGAAGAGCGTCGGCAAGGCAGCGCCGGCGAGGCTCGGTAGAGCTTCAAGGGCGTTAATGGCGGATTCCGGCCGACGCACCCCGGGCCGGTACAACTTGGACTAGAAGCTCTGTCCCGACGCCGCGAAGCTTGGTGCAGAGGTGGCCGACGCCGGAAAGCCGCGGCGGCGCCGGACGGCGACAATCAGGCCTTGTGTAGAAAATCTGGTTTCTAGGGCACGCTCGTTTGGCCCCGATCCCCAACCGATGATGATCGGGCTTCGTGGAGATGTTGCAGTCGTCGAGAGGAAACGATTCAACGGTGCTGATCTTGGATTCGATGGCCGGGTCACGGTGGCGCGCGAGATCGGCCCGAAAATGATAATTCCGGCGACAGGGCCCCCCCGCCGGCGATCGGGACGGCGGCAGCGGCTCAGCCTGCACCCGGATGATCACCTCAGTGTCAGGAACACAGTGGTCGTGCCCGATTGCCAAAATGAAGAAGAAAATTCCAAGAACTCACCTTCGCCGGAAAATAGAGGAAGAAGGTGTGGTCCCGCGGCGGCGCAGGGCGGCGGCTGGGGCCGAGATTACCTCAGCAAGGCTGCGGCACCACGGGGGACTCCACAGGAGAGGCTTTATCAATCAAGGACCCTCCCAAGTGCCTTCTTCTCCAACCTTCCGAGATCAAGAAGGTGTCTTGATCCCTTCTCTTCTCCGGCGACGGGGAGGCTGCGGCCTTGCGCTAGCTCCGGTTGCGAGGTGTGCGCAGAGAGGAGAGGGTCGTTGGTGAATGCCAGGCTTGAGGTGCGGTCCTTCTTAAGGAGTTTGAACCGAGTTTGAAATTCAAATTATTTTGAATAGTGCATGAAGTGCACATTTTGCATTTTGGTCCTCCCAGCTTAGGTATTTCGACCTTGCTCCTTCACAGCACTTTGGTCTTACACTCAAGTCCCTCTCCAATGCGTGGCACGCAAATCGAGGTACAAATTATAGGGATTATTATGCAAAAATCACATTTTTCGCTGTATTTTATGCTTTTCGAGGCATTCCGATCGTCAATTCGAAAAACGGACTTCGCCACGACGTCCGGCTCGACGAATCCTATCAGGTAGCGATTTTTGTTTTTCAAGAAAGTGCCCAGATAGATTTTCGGTCCATAAAATACTGTTAAAAATACAGTTATCGCGCTTTTCGAGACTCTAGGGTCGTCAAACGGAAATTCCGTCAGTGCCATTGCGTCCAGAACGACGAAACCGTTCAAATCCACTATTAGAAGTGCTATAATCGACTTCCGGATAGCGAATTGGCCAAAGTTGGCACTTAGGGGATTTGAATTTAGGGTTTACTGTTCATTTGTACCCGCCACTTAAGTCGCGGGTCCCGCCCGCTTCATCGCTGATTCCTGGAAGATTCGACCGTCGGATCTGGACTTGCTGAATATGGTTTTCGATCAGTTCGACAAGACGGTCGCACTCGTGATCTCGGATTTTCGAAATTAGGCTCGGATTGAAAGGCGATATTTCTGCCCTATTACTGTGCAATTTACACTGCAGAAAAGGGGCACTTAGGCTATCTTTGCCATTTGATCCAAAATTCAACTTGACTTTTTTATTATTCTCCTTTTTATTTATTTACAAAAATTCGAATTCTTACATCTCTCCCACCAAAAAGAAAGTTTCGTCCCTGAAACTTAATACAACTAGGAACCAAATAAATGGGGATAACGCTCCATCATGGTTGATTCGCGTTCCCACGTGGCTTCACGCTCCTCATGGTTCTCCCATTGTACTTTGACGTAGGGGATCGATCTGTTCCTCAGCTTCTTTTCATCTCGAGCCAGGATCTTCAATGGTACTTCATCATGGCTCAGATCCTCGCGAAGCTGGATAGCGGTGGGGCTGATGATGTGTGAGGGGTTCCTGATATACTTTCGCAGTATGGAGACGTGGAAGACATTATGCACCCGGGCAAGGCTAGGAGGAAGAGCCAGTCGGTATGCTACAGGGCCAATACGCTCCAATATCTCGAAAGGACCGACAAATCGCGGACTGAGCTTGTTGCGAATCCCAAATCACTTGACTCCTCGAGTCGGCGACACCTTCAGCAGAACATGGTCACCAACCTGGAATTCCAAGTCTCGTCGTCGTTGGTCTGAATAACTCTTCTGCCTGCTTTGCGCGGTTAGCAACTGCTGTCTTGCTACCCGCACCCTGGCCTCTGCATCCTCCAGTAGCTCTGGCCCGATAACCCGGCGCTCACCGACGTCATCCCAGCAGATGGGGGACCGACATCGGCTCCCGTACAGTGCCTCATACGGAGCCATACCGATACTCGCCTGATAGCTGTTGTTGTAGGCGAACTCCACCAAGGGAAGATACCGGTACCACCCGTCTCCATACTCCAGTACACAGGATCGCAGCATATCCTCCAATGTCTGTATGACTCGCTCGGACTGCCCATCACTCTGGGGGTGAAAGGCAGTACTAAACTTCAGCTTTGTGCCCATAGCTTCTTGTACATTCCTCCAGAACTAAGACACAAAGCGAGTATCCCGATCAGAAACGATCGATGCTGGAGTGCCATGAAGTCGCACGATCTCGTCAATATAGAGCTGGGCGAGTCGATCACGGGTCCATGTCGTGTGGATTGGCAGAAAGTGGGCCGACTTGGTGAGTCGATCCACAATAACCCATATAGCATCGTGGCCTCGCTGGGATCGAGGCAGACCGGTAACGAAGTCCATCGTGATCTGCTCCCACTTCCAAACTGGTACTGGAAGCGGTTGCAGTTTTCCCGCCGGTCTTTGATGTTCCGCCTTCACTTGCTGGCAAACTAGGCACTGCGCCACATGGTTTGCCACGTCAGCCTTCATCCCAGGCCACCAGTAATGCTGCTTTAGGTCGCGATACATCTTTGTCCCACCAGGATGTACCGTATATAAAGACCGATGAGCTTCAGTAAGGATCTCCTTCTTCAAGTCACCGTCATCTGGTACACACCAACGGCCCCTGAAACGGATAGAGCCATCGGCGTGCAGCTGGTAATCATCGGTCTGTCCCAGCGATATCAGCTCTCGGATCTTCTGGAAGGAGGAGTCCGACTGCTGTCCCTCCTTTATGCGATCAAGTAGGGTAGGCTGCACTACCATCACTAAAAAATCGAGCGGTCGACCCTGTAGGAACAACCTCCAAATCTAGGTGCTGGAACTCAGAAATCAAGCGGTCCTGTTCCGTGATCATTAGCAGCTCTGGGGACACGTGCTTTCGGCTCAAAGCATCCGCTACCACATTGGCCCGATAACTTGTTCGTTGACCGAACATACACGGTCCCTAATGTCAATGCACCTTGTACTGTGTGGTTTGCGATAACACTAGGGTTCACAATTCTGTTTCATCCAAACTGCTAAAAATTTTGTTTCATAAAGATACCTCCCAGGGTATGCAATATAAAGGGTCGGCGTACCCTAATTATGATCTTTCAATTCTTTAACAATATTGTTAAAACGTCTTAACGTTCTTACGAACTGACGGACACATGAAAGATGACATCCAAGATCATTATACTTTCAGATCTATCAAAATTTTCATCTGTGCATACAAGCTAACCTTTCGTAACGCTTAAAATATCCAGTTTGGACATGTTGTCCCACCTTACAGCTTAACCCACTTATTTCTATTATCGAATCAGTTGCAAGATCTGGCGAGATCAACGTGGCTAGTGGCTGCAAGCTAGGACGAATGTCTACATTAATGACAAATATAATTTGTCCACTATGTACACGACTATCTGAGACCTACCTAAGGTCCAATATGGTCTGGACTATCAATACTGAAACTACAACATCGTTGTCCAAAGACAACCTTGGAAACTAAATTTAAGTAAGCAGACAAATAGACCCAATCATGATATTCCCCTTTACAGGGTGGGGTATTTCCTCAGCTCTTTCGACAGTACGTTGTCTGCAGCCAACGTGCTTATCAAAAGAAAAGTGAAATACCATAATCTGTCGCCAACATCAAGTTGGGGACACGATTCAATAAGGTCTAATATTTGCTGAGTGTCGTCAGAATCCTTCCATCCAAAGCAACAAGATTGCGAACCTCATAAGCATCCCGATAGCTATAATCGGGGAATCTCCGGTAATAGCAGCCACAAAATAGTTTTGATTGTAGGTTTTTATAATGTAGGATCCACAAGGATCTAAATAGGTACTATCAAACACCTAGAGGGGGGGTGAATAGGTGTAATATTTAAAAATCAAATCTCAGTGCAAAATAAAAACCAATGCGGAAAATAAAAACAGCACACCGAGATTTACGTGGAAACTCCAATCCAGGAGAAAAACCACGGGACCAACACGCAATAACAATCCACTAAGAAAAAGAAGAATAACAAGGTGATTACCGACTCCACGGACTCGACCCCTCCTTCAAGTTCTTCGGACCTTGCGCTCCACCGATTGCACGTCCACTGCACACGTTCGAATCCACGAACGCCACTCGAATCCACGAGCACACGTTTCGAATCCACGAAATGCCTTCAACACACCGAATCCACGGTGCCACGTCGAATCCACGACGCAAACTCAGCCGATACAAAATATAGGCTTCGATGGTGATCCTTTGCTTAGATTATCATTGAAGAACCGTAGAAAGAATTTCTAAGCAAAGTTTAGATCAATTCGACAAAAGATAGATCTTAGAAGAACCGTCGAATTGACCTAAAAGAGGCTAAAAAGAAGAACGATAAAAACCTAGCCTCTAGGGTTGCTCTCAAGTGTTTTCGGTATCGGTCCCACGTTCTTGAGAAACCCTAAGTGTCTATTTATAGGTTAGAAACCTTTGGAAAGAGATAAGAATCAAAAACTTACCTTATCTGGAATTTTTCAGGACGGCGATCCGGATCGGATTTTCTGCGATCCGGATCGTCGTAGCGAGTCAGACAATTCCAGAAAAACAAGGGTTCGGGATCCGGATTGAAATGCCCGATCCGGATCGTTCATGAATTTCAGCAAAATCCAATGTTCGGGATCCGGATCAGAATTGGCTTGGATCCGGATTGGATTTGCAATGAACCAACACCCTTCGGGATCCGGATTGGATTGTCTGATCCGGATCCTGAACATGTCCCATGTCCAGTTTTTGATTTTTATGCAATTAAAAATTCATCCAAGTGTTTCTACACTATAAGAAAGTATTCGGATCACCAAAATTATTTAGTTAAACATACCTGATCCTTTTGAATACTTTCTTCTTGAGATTGATGTAACTGATCCACAATTCTTCATCTTCAATCTTCAAGACTCAAGACACTGAGTGTCAACTTGAGCTCTTGTTGAATCTTCTCTAAGTCTTTGATTGCTGATTGACAATTTGATCCCTTCAAGACTCCGACTCAACTCACTGACTTGACTCACGAAATATGCCAACACCAAAATGCCGTAACAATCTCCCCCTTTGGCAATTTCGTGACAAAACCCAAAAATACATAAAAACGCTCAAGTCACTCATCTTAAACCAAAAAATTCGAAATTCAATGTCATCACCAAAACATTGATTTTCTTTGCGTGAAAGATCCAATAAATACAAAATTACATTTGAACCAAACAGTCCTAGAACATACTCTATGACTTAGGACTTGGAGTCTTAAAGTGATGTAATTCCTGCAAACCAAAACTCCAAACAAAATCAAACGTTAGTCGTTAGAAATTAAAATCCTACATTTGATTCGTCCTTTTGGTTCTTTTGTTTTTCGGCTCTTTCAATCTTTTCTTTATCTCCCCCTATCTTGAGCATCTCTAACATGTTCTCCATGTTCTCCATGTTCTCCATGTTCTCTCCCTTTCTTGAGCATCTATGTTCTCCCCCTTTGTGATACGATCATTATTTTCTGTTCTCCTCCCCTTTTTTTGTTTGTCCTATCTCGATGATCTCATCTCCGTCATATCTCTTCTCCCCCTTTTTGTCACAAATTGTCAAACAGTGAACATACTAGACAAAAGGAAATCTAACAACATTAGTTCATAGAGAAAGAGAGATAAAAGCTCAGTTCCGGTATATAACAAAACATAGATTGCGTACCGGTACCAGAGGCAAAAATCAAAAAATTCTTGAAACAAATCCAGATTTTAAAAACTTTTCAAATACCGATTTGTATTCCATCAAGAAATCAATTTAAGTGCTTTAAACAATGAATTCACACAGATGCCATTCAATCCAATTAATTTCACAAAATTAAAAAGATTTACTCCTAAATCATGAAAAACAAAGATAAAACATTATAAACAGTTTTTCATGTTATATTCATCAAACACAAGTCATCAAAAATAATCTTGAGATCCAAACTCTATCAAGATGTAACGGATTTACAAAGATGACTTACGGAGATTTCCAAATGACATCAATCTTGAATTCTACCCTTTCTTGAGATTGAGGTGTGTGATCCAAATTTCTTTCATCAGAATAATTTAGAAAAATTTTATAAAAACCAGAAAAAGTATGTAAGCACTTTAGCGCATCAACTTTAAACAAAAGTCATCGTTTCATGCAACAAGAAATAGATTATACCAAATCTATCAAAAATACTCAAAAATGAAACGAAAATTTATGAAAATTAAAACCCTTAAAGTTGAACAACTTCAATCACATCTAACATGATCTTATGCGTAATGCCTTTATCAAATCATCAATTTGGTAAAGAAAATGAAATACCAAGATCAATAGATGTTTGAA
Organism: Tillandsia fasciculata; assembly: GCA_029168755.2. Lineage (NCBI taxonomy): Eukaryota > Viridiplantae > Streptophyta > Magnoliopsida > Poales > Bromeliaceae > Tillandsia > Tillandsia fasciculata. The sequence goes on along the minus strand of CM054939.1, from coordinate 18,811,635 downwards.
ATCCCAGATAAGTTAGATAATATATCTAGACAATCTGTTGAAGAGAGTGGCTCTTTGAGCATCTTTCGTTAAAAATCCCACCTTATACCAACCTTGAAATTTGACAGAGTCAAGTATTTCAATCATGCATTTTAGTTAATCAAAATTGACAAAACCATGCTTGGTATTCATGTGGTAGCTGCACACAGTACTCGGACGACCGAGGTGGTAGCTCTTTCCTCCATGTGGTGGTAGTTTTCACACTCCTCATTGGGATGTAACTCTTTCCACATCTTTTGAGCATTTTACTTTTCTTTAACTCCCCCTCAATTGGCTATCAATTATTTAATATATAAGGTATTCAACCAAAAATTGATCCCGCATTCATACTCGACTAAATAGTCAAATAAGATAATGACTATACCAAGAGATCATTGAGAGAGAAATTGACTTTGATCACTTAAAAGATGAATTAATTAACATAAATGATCATTGCAACATCGAAATATTATGATATCAAAAGCATAATAGATTTCTAAATGCGTGAAAAGATGCAATTAAAGTCAATATAACCAATGCTCAATTAATGTCCTATGTACAAACATAGATGAAGGACAAAAACACAAAAACAAAACCTAACCTAAGGATTGGTTTCAAAAAGAAATCATTTTAAGGAAAGCATTCCAATTGCCTTATGCAAATGAATAAATCGTTTTTGATCCAAAGGTTTTGTTAAAATATCAGCTAATTGATCTTCAGTTGAAATATATGAAAGTTGAAGAATATTTGATTCAACTAGCTCTCTAGAAAAATGATATCTAAGTTCAATGTGTTTTGTTCTTGAGTGCAACACAGAATTTTTAGAAATGTTTAGCACTTGTGTTGTCACAAAGAATTCACACAACCGAGATAGATTAAGCATCTAAAGATCACACATGATTTCTAAAATTTGATGCTTATAACTATCAAAAACTCCTATAATGAAGTATCTTCAAGATTATGATTATGGAGTAAAGTTGATAATCCATATAAAATTAATTTGGAGTGAATGAACGTGAAGCCCTTTTTATTCAATGCACTTGTTCAATAAAAACCCTTTTGTTCAAAAACAAAGTATAAAAACGAAGAGCATTGAAAAACATGTAATGCAAAGATTAAGAAAAATATGAAGGGAAAACCAATCAAAGCATTACATACAGTCATAAGCTAATTAGAACTTAAGACAAGGAAAGATATCACCTTTCCGAATCCAAAATCGCTGGATTTTGGGTTGTCTTGATTCGTTGTGGTCGGGGGTTGTCCGCTTTGACTGTTGGTCCACCTTAGGTCTTTGCCTCGCAATGATCCACTTGTATGATCGAAATTGTGGCTCGGACCTTTGGTGGGTTGAGTGAACTCCATTGACTTGATGTGTCTTTTGAATCCGTTGAGTCCGCTCCGTAGATGAAGTTGCCGAAGGATTTTTCTTTCTCTTTTTCGGGCAATTCTTCACCAAATGTCCTTCAAGTCCACATTGATGACAAGTTCTTCCTTTCAATTTAGTTGTGGAGCTTGAAGCCTTTACAGTTTGGTTCTTTTTATATCCCAAACCAACCTTGCATGTTTGACCTAATCCGGACATACAATCAAGTTTCTTGGAACCGGTGGAAAGCCTTTGTATGTCGGATTTAAGTTCATGTACTTGCTTGGTCAAGGCTTGGTTGGTGACATGAATCTCCTCAAACTGCTTTTCTAGAAAACCAATCTTGTCCATATATGATTTTGCGTTTGTCTCCGATTGGTTTAACTTTTCTTGGAGGATTTTATTGTTATCCAATAAACGCCCTCGTTCCTCCTCGAGATCATGAAGTTTGATCTTTAACGCTTGATTCTCGTCTTGATCTTCAAGTCGTTGCTTCCTCAACTTCTTGATATGCTTGGCCATCTTCTTCGATTCCGCAAGAAGTTGTTGGTATGCCTCAACGAGTTCTTCTTCGTCCGACTCCCCCTCACTTGATGACTCTCCGCCGGATGTTGATGTTTCATGCAAAATCAAAGGAATAGAGTCAGTGACTAAAGATGATAAGCAAAAATTAGAAGAGGGAATTTGAGAGGCATGAAAAGCAACAACTTTTTCCTCTTTACTTGAGGTCGATTCATCGGAAAAGGAATCGTCCCAAGTTTTCGCTTGCAAAGCCTTCTTTTTGTATGATTTCTTAGAAGGACAATCCGTAGAAATATGGCCGTAGCCTTTGCATCGATAGCATCGGATTTCCCCTTCGAAATCATCCTTTTCTTTTTCTTTAGAAGGTTTTGCAACGCCTTTGAGTTTAGAGGATTTAGAACCCGATGATCCTTTAGATGGTTTCGTGGATAAAGATCCATCGGTTCGATTCTTCCAAAATTTCCGACGAAATTTCTTTGTGATCCGCGCCAATTGTTCTTCAAAATCGGCTAAAGAGATTTCATCGTCGGAACTTGATTCGTCATCTTCTTCCTTTGTTGATTTGAACGCAATACCTGTAAGCTTAGAAGAAGACTTGGAAGAAATTTGATTAGTAGGAAAAGTCATCTCATAAGTTTGTAAAGCACCTACTAATTCCTCTACACTCATCTCATCCGGATGACTAACGGTTTCAATGGCGGTAACCTTTGCCCTAAACCGTTCCGGAAGAGTCCGAAGTATCTTTCTTACAATTTTCGACTCCGGGATCTTTTCTCCTAAATTAGCACATGTATTAATTACATCTTGAAGTCTAGTGTAATAATCTGTAAACAATTCATGCTCTTCCATATGAATAGAGTCAAATTGACTTGTAAGCATCTGGAGCTTTTGAATTTTTACAAGATTAGTACCCTCATGTGTAATTTTGAGAATATCCCAAATTTCCTTCGCGGTTTCACACGCGGAAATTCTTGTAAACTCAGTCGAGGAAAGAGAATTATATAAAGCGTTCATACCTTTCCCATTGTAAGAAGATCTTTCGATTTCCTCTTTGGACCATCTAGAGCGAGGTTTTGGGGTAGTAGAATTTCCTACTTCCTCAACCGGATGCACCCAACCGTATTCAACGGTTTGCCAAACACGCTCATCAATAGAGATGAGAAAAGCTCTCATCCGCACTTTCCAATATGCATAATTGGTCCCATCAAAAAGAGGAGGTCTAAAAATATTACCACTTTCACCCGACATGATAGATAAACCTAAAACCCGCTCTGATACCAATTGTAGGTTTTTATTGTAGGATCCACAAGGATCTAAATAGGTACTATCAAACACCTAGAGGGGGGTGAATAGGTGTAATATTTAAAAATCAAATCTCAGTGCAAAATAAAAACCAATGCGGAAAATAAAAACAGCACACCGAGATTTACGTGGAAACTCCAATCCAGGAGAAAAACCACGGGACCAACACGCAATAACAATCCACTAAGAAAAAGAAGAATAACAAGGTGATTACCGACTCCACGGACTCAACCCCTCCTTCAAGTTCTTCGGACCTTGCGCTCCACCGATTGCACGTCCACTGCACACGTTCGAATCCACGAACGCCACTCGAATCCACGAGCACACGTTTCGAATCCACGAAACGCCTTCAACACACCGAATCCACGGTGCCACGTCGAATCCACGACGCAAACTCAGCCGATACAAAATATAGGCTTCGATGGTGATCCTTTGCTTAGATTATCATTGAAGAACCGTAGAAAGAATTTCTAAGCAAAGTTTAGATCAATTCGACAAAAGATAGATCTTAGAAGAACCGTCGAATTGACCTAAAAGAGGCTAAAAAGAAGAACGATAAAAACCTAGCCTCTAGGGTTGCTCTCGAGTGTTTTCGGTATCGGTCCCACGTTCTTGAGAAACCCTAAGTGTCTATTTATAGGTTAGAAACCTTTGGAAAGAGATAAGAATCAAAAACTTACCTTATCTGGAATTTTTCAGGACGGCGATCCGGATCGGATTTTCTGCGATCCGGATCGTCGTAGCGAGTCAGACAATTCCAGAAAAACAAGGGTTCGGGATCCGGATTGAAATGCCCGATCCGGATCGTTCATGAATTTCAGCAAAAACCAATGTTCGGGATCCGGATCAGAATTGGCTTGGATCCGGATTGGATTTGCATATGAACCAACACCCTTCGGGATCCGGATTGGATTGTCTGATCCGGATCCTGAACATGTCCCATGTCCAGTTTTTGATTTTTATGCAATTAAAAATTCATCCAAGTGTTTCTACACTATAAGAAAGTATTCGGATCACCAAAATTATTTAGTTAAACATACCTGATCCTTTTGAATACTTTCTTCTTGAGATTGATGTAACTGATCCACAATTCTTCATCTTCAATCTTCAAGACTCAAGACACTGAGTGTCAACTTGAGCTCTTGTTGAATCTTCTCTAAGTCTTTGATTGCTGATTGACAATTTGATCACTTCAAGACTCCGACTCAACTCACTGACTTGACTCACGAAATATGCCAACACCAAAATGCCGTAACATTGATAACCACGGCTGCGACAACAGTCACCATAACATGTGACGCGGGGACAACTGGAGGATCAATGACTTCTCCAATCACCTGGACTAGTGGTGGGGCCCGTGCAACAATAGCAACTATCTGATGCTGAGCCATCTGCTGGACTATCCCAGCAAAAACGGTGAGCTGATTCTCTAACCGCTGTCAAAAATTCGAGCTCTCAGGCTCCACTGATACATCAAACCCATGGCTCGTACCACAACCGCAGCTAACTCTGCACCCACTATGACCACTAAGTCCAGAGCGCGTGCGAACACCGCTCATAGTCACAACAACAAGTTAGGAAAACGTCTCATAAGTGTGAAAATACACCTGAGCTCCTAACCGCTAGACAAACACCCCGCGCTCTCACGTCATAAGTCATCCTAGGGTTCATCCTAACCAGTTCCTAATCAACTTTTCCTAGGTACCGTGTACCTATTGCTCTGATACCATCTAATCTGTCACGCCCCGAGTTTAAAAATCAGGTCTGAAATTTTATTTTATTTTTTTTGATTAAATCAGAGTTTGCAAAACAGGCGTAACAGACCACCACACATATAGGAAATCCCCTATCCAAAGGAATAGGGTCTCTCCTATACATGCACGGCTAGACTAATCCAATCATCAATCAGAGAGCAACACATATCTCACTACATCAATACTAATCATCAGGAATCATCTGAAATAGCATACTATCATCAAACTAAAATATCTAAATAAACTGGAAACTGAATGCTATAAATAAAAGTAAGCTACAATCCTCGAAGATCTCAGACATCAATACATCATCAGGGGGACAGCTCTATCGTGACAGCCTCACTGGATCGTCCCGACATCCCTCCACCCGACAGACCTGGAAAATGGTCACCCAGGGGTGTGAGATACACTGTACATGTATCCCAGTGGGCACGACGAGCCGAGAAATAGCTAATCGTACCTACTGGGTACTAAAATCTGCGGATAGTAAAGATCGATAGGTACAGCTGAAATAACAGATAACATCTACTGGAAAGCAACGAATCCACAGATAACCTGAACTAAGCAGATAATCAATCATAGAAAAACTGCAGATAAATAATGCTGGGAAATCAGGGTATAACTGTAGAAATCAGGCATAAGGGAACTGTAGATAATAAATGCTGGAATCAGGGGATCACGGTAATAATCAAGCATAACTGAGCAGAGAAGGTACAAGGTAAATAGATAACAGATATCATCCACTGGAAAGCAATAAATCAACAGGTAAACTGAACTAGGCAGGTAATCAATCATAAGTGAAACTGCAGATGAATAATGCTAGAGATCAACATAAACAGAACAACAATGGTACAAGGTAAGAATCATGCGTCAAGAACAGAAACCCAAGTACCCAATCATGTGCCAATATTGGTCTCATAGAATCTCAGGCAAAGCCACTGTTCGGCACCCTTTCGGCTGACATACCCCTTGTCGAGGGCTCACGGGTCTATCCTCAAGACCACTCTACCGGTAAAGAACAATCTCCACGGGGAGCGACCCCGGCCATGTTCGTGAAGTACAGCAGTGCATGGCAAGTCAAAATGATCAATCTCACGGTCTAGTGACCGGGTAGTCGGCAACATGTCGAGATCCCATCAGGGAATCATCAGTCTATATCTATCGATCAGGATCAATCAATAATGCATATCGGGGTGTAAAGCAGTATCTCAAGTGACAAGTATCAACAAGTATAATCCAATCATGCAGATCTATGTACTGAAATATAAAAGCTGATGAACAGATATATATATGATGTGTCTCATGTAGATCAAGGTCTATCAGAAATGATCATCTAGCAAATAGATCCAGTCATCGGGACTAATCGTAACAGATAATGTCAAGCACAGGTGTATATGACAATCCAGAGGAATCAATGTCTATCGGGAAGATTATGTGATATATAGATGAAGTCATCATGGGTCATATAGATCAAATCAATAAGCTAATCCAAAAATAGGTGTCCGACTGGACTAAAGCAACCAGAGGGCCAAAAAGCTAAAGCCCGAATCGAAAGTAACCCACCTGAGTGTAGGCAAATCCTCGAACTCCCGCACAGCTACTGGGAGGCTGGTGCTGAACAACTGGGCCCTGAATAAGAAGATCTGGTTAGTAATAGACTCGCACAACCCATCCCGACGACACTACTGTAACGGAAAGCTTAAACGGGTCAAATAGGCCGATTTACGGGACGAAATCCAATCCCCGATCAACGAGAGTCTACGGGACTCTAACCAGATGCCTAATAGGTGTGAAAACATTGTCTAAGGACAGCAATCAAGTCCAATTTACAATTTGATCTATAATAATTCTTAAATTGCATAAAAACACTATGTTGACGGCTTATTTCGACTCGTTCTTGAAATCCGGGAATCCAACGACGACGCCGTAAGTTTCAGTGCATTCGTTACGTCGAGACGGAGCACGTGCTCACAAGATTGGGCTGGCACGGGGCCCGAGGGCAAAGTTGGCCCATGAGTTCCTTTAGCTCTAATTGCCATGTTGCTATAACTTGCATTATACTTGATCTTTTTGAAATCTAACAAGAGCATGGTACTGAGGGGTGATCCAGAAGAGTGGTGCTCACCTGCGGCTTGCCGGAGGTTGGCCGGAATAGTGGCCGGAGCGAGGTGGTGCACCAACACAAGCCACCCAAGGCTCGGTTTGGGAAATCTTGGATCAAACCAGGCGCAGACCTGTTACCAAGATGAGCATCAGGTAAAGGTAAGTCTCAGGAGCTATTTGGTCCATGTGGGGTCGAGCCCCGGCAGCCGGAGGCGGCGGCGGCCGGAGGACAAGCCCGAGAACACCTTGCGGGTGCAAGCTTGGAACCCAGCAGCAGGGGCCACTCTGGCCCAAAAACAAAATCATGGGGATCATAGGAGAGGTGTCGGGGTCTTACCTGTGCAGTTGGCCGGAGCCCGAGTCGCCGGAGTCGGCCGGAGATGGAGCTCGAGTGCGGCTCGGGTGCAACTCTGGAAGTCATCAACCCTACGTTAAGAAAGCCATGCAACTCGATGGAAAGACTCCAACAGACCACAGAAGCTTACCTGGGTGGTTTCCGGCGACTGAAGAGCGTCGGCAAGGCGGCGCCGGCGAGGCTCGGTAGAGCTTCAAGGGTGTTAATGGCGGATTCCGGCCGACGCACCCCGGGCCGGTACAACTTAGACCAGAAGCTCTGTCCCGACGCCGCGAAGCTTGGTGCAGAGGTGGCCGACGCCGGAAAGCCGCGGCGGTGCCGGACGGCGACGATCGGGCCTTGTGTAGAAAATCTGGTTTCTAGGGCACGCTCGTTTGGCCCCGATCCCCAACCGATGATGATCGGGCTTCGTGGAGATGTTGCAGTCGTCGAGAGGAAATGATTCAACGGTGCTGATCTTGGATTCGATGGCCGGGTCACGGTGGCGCGCGAGATCGGCCCGAAAATGATAATTTCGGCGATATGGCCCCCCCGCCGGCGATCGGGACGGCAGCAGCGGCTCAGCCTGCACCCGGATGATCACCTCAGTGTCAGGAACACAGTGGTCGTGCCCGATTGCCAAAACGAAGAAGAAAATTCCAAGAACTCACCTTCGCCGAAAAATGGAGGAAGAAGGTGTGGTCCCGCGGCGGCGCAGGGCGGCGGCTGGGGCCGAGATCACCTCAGCACGGCTGCGGCACCACGGGGGACTCCACAGAAGAGGCTTGATCAATCAAGGACCCTCCCAAGTGCCTTCTTCTCCAACCTTCCGAGATCAAGAAGGTGTCTTGATCCCTTTTCTTCTCCGGCGACGGGGAGGCTGCGGCCTTGCGCTAGCTCCGGTTGCGAGGTGTGCGCAGAGAGGAGAGGGTCGTTGGTGAATGCCAGGCTTGAGGTGCGGTCCTTCTTAAGGAGTTTGAACCGAGTTTGAAATTCAAATTATTTTGAATAGTGCATGAAGTGCACATTTTGCATTTTGGTCCTCCCAGCTTAGGTATTTCGACCTTGGTCCTTCACAGCACTTTGGTCTTACACTCAAGTCCCTCTCCAATGCGTGGCACGCAAATCGAGGTACAAATTATAGGGATTATTGTGCAAAAATCACATTTTTTGCTGTATTTTATGCTTTTCGAGGCATTCCGATCGTCAATTCGAAAAACGGACTTCGCCACGACGTCCGGCTCGACGAATCCTATCAGGTAGCGATTTTTGTTTTTCGAGAAAGTACCCAGATAGATTTTCGGTCCATAAAATACTATTAAAAATACAGTTATCGCGCTTTTCGAGACTCTAGGGTCGTCAAACGGAAATTCCGTCAGTGCCATTGCGTCCAGAACGACGAAACCGTTCAAATCCACTATTTGAAGTGCTATAATCGACTTCCGGATAGCGAATTGGCCAAAGTTGGCACTTAGGGGATTTGAATTTAGGGTTTACTGTTCACTTGTACCCGCCACCTAAGTCGCGGGTCCCGCCCGCTTCATCGCTGATTCCTAGAAGATCCGACCGTCGGATCTGGACTTGCTGAATATGGTTTTTGATCAGTTCGACGAGACGGTCGCACTCGTGATCTCGAATTTTCGAAATTAGGCTCGGATTGAAAGGCGATATTTCTGTCCTATTACTGTGCAATTTACACTGCAGAAAAGGGGCAGTTAGGCTATCTTTGCCATTTGATCCAAAATTCAACTTGACTTTTTTATTATTCTCCTTTTTATTTATTTACAAAAAATCGAATTCTTACAGTTCCGGATCGTACGCCCGTACGGAGGGGACTGCGGGCGGACCCCCATCGAAGCGTTCGCGATCCCGCCGGCAAGCTCCCGTCGGCCATCCCCATGTCGACCGCTCCCTTGAGCCCCCCGGGGGCCACCCACCTCCTGCCCAAAGCCAGCGGTCTGAGGAGGGCCCGCCGCCAAGATCCCCGGCACGGACGAAAAGCCCGTGGTTTCAACGAATTCAACTTGCGCCTCCAGGGAGGTGAGGCCAAGGCGATGGTCGAGAGTCTCGCCCAGCAAGATGGGCTCCGAAGCTTCCCACCCCTCCACCTCAATGGGTATACGGAACCTGCGATCTTCCACCATGAGGTCGAGAGTCTCCGGGATGAGCGCGGCATCCTGACACCAGACGCGAGCCCTAAAGAAAGAGACGTTGCCCGCACCGGAGCTGGCTTCGTCGACTTCCCAAAGTTCCCCGAAGCCGCTGATAGCCGCCTTCACGTCCTCCTCGTACCAGCACAACAGCGGCCAGTTAATGAGCCGAATCCAGACCAAGTGACGGAGATGGCCTCGCGCCACCTCCCCCCCCTCCACCCAGTTGGAAAACGAGTATGCTGCATCCCCCAACCGTATCGGGCTGTGTTCGATAGCCGACTCTCTGGTCACCCAATTAGGGAAGATGACCGCCAGGGCGTCCACTTGGAACGCCGCCACCTTAAAGTCGCTCGCGACCCCCCCGAAGAATCCCGAAAGCTTCGCGGGGAGCAACTCCATCAAGTCCCCAATCTCTAACCCTGCTACGTCAACCCTCGCCACGCAGCTCGCTAGGAAAGGACGCCCAGAAGGAGGAGAAGACCGAGGTGGGAGGAAGGCGGCCACCTTGGCTAGGCGGCCGGGCTCCCGAACCTCAGGGCAATGGAGTCCAGCCAATAAGGGCTCCTCAGGTTGGGGACGACGAGAGTAACCGCAGCGCGCAGCCTGGTGGCCAGTCCTCATGCAGAGAAGGCACCGTTTCGGCTCCCTGCACATCACCGCTCGATGCCCTCTCGCGAAGCACCGGAAGCACCTCCCGCATAGCGAAGAGTTAAGCAGGAATTTTGGTGGAAGTGCCGGTAGTGCAGGGTTGGTCAGAAAGGCCGGAGGCCGCCGGACATTGTGCCTGTGGGTAGGCTGGGCGGAAGCGGGCGAGGGCGACGAGAGGACCGCCTCCTTGTAAGTTGCCCGAGGGCGGGCTCCCCCGTTCCTGGAAGTAGCAGGATTCTGGCTATCGCAAGGGAAGGGGGCGCCAAGGGGGGTCAGGCTGGGCAACCTGCCGCAAATGCAAGGTCTGGGCGGAGCCAAGCAGGGGCAAGGTGGGGGGGGAGGATGGGCGGGTGCATGGCGGAGCCAAGGGGGTTTTACTTTCCTAATTTGAATTCCACCCCTTTAAGCTTTTTCTGTTTGAATCTCATCAAATGCAATATTTTAAAACTTAGATCAAATAGCAATCCAAAAATGTTAGTGAGTTAAGGGTTATTGGTTCAATCAATGGATCAACCACTTGTTGAATCAGTACCTCAGTATGACATCATAAATATTTAATTATTATTTTGAATTTTATTATATAAGTATAAACATATGGTATTATTCTAGTATCATACTTAATTATAAAATACTAATTTTTAGACCAAATCAAGTAGATATAATTTTTTTCAAGTTTCAATTTTTATAAAATTGATTTGTGTTAATAGAAAATAAAATCAACTAAATTAATTTAAAACTATTAGATTTTAATATCACTTGATCAAAAAAAATTCAGGTCTGTTTGATTAAAACTGGATTGATTCATCGGTTCAATAGTTGAACCGTCAGTTCAAATGGTTCAAAGTAGTACTTTGACTTATCTTGGTGGATTGAACCTAACCGTTTCATAGACTTGGTCACGGTCGGACCGATCGAACTAGCCGATTTTATCTATTTTTAAATTATTACTAAAAAATTAATAGTAAATATTATTCATTTAGTATGAAAAATATTCTAGTATTCTAGGTGAACTATTGAGTATTTGGCCCTTGCATCAAAGGTTTTGGCCCTTAGATCCCATTGTTGCATGATCCAAGGGCTAAAGACTTTGATCCAAGGGTCAAAAATAATAGGTATATATAGTATGATAACAATAATAAAATCAAATTTATATCAGTATTCAGAATTATAAATAAAATTATAAAATAACTTATAAAGCATCATATTGAAGAAATTCTTAATAAAATAGCGAAAACAATAAATACGGTTGTGATACGAACGGTACCAACCGAACTAGATAATTTGGTTTCTCCTCCTATCTCGGACACTCTCCCACATGGCGTGGAATTGATGAAAATACTTACCAGAATGCACGTGAGTAGGCGGCAAGACTAGTACCCTATTTATATAAAGTACAGATCGACTTCCCATCAAAATCTAATTGGGATTCTATTTAATTTAAATAGATGAAAAATGAATAAGATATATCATATCAAATAATTCTATATCTATTAGGATTGGCCTTTATAACACTACAACAAAATTATGCTATAGTGACACTTTTAAGTATTTCTAAAATCTGAAAAAAGTGTCGCTAGCAAAAATACCGACACTTATTATTAATGTCGTTATATGTGTCATCGCTAAGGCGTATAGCGACACATTTTTATAATGTGTCCCAAAAATGTGTCCCTATAACCTAATTTTGAATATAGATGAAATATAGATAGGACATTTATACAAAAGTGTCACAAGAATGTGTCCTTATAATCTAATTTTATTGTAGTATTATTTATAGTAAATCCAAATTTGAATATGATTAATTAGGCCACATATATGAAAATCGAAACAAAAAAACTCAAAAGCACCAAATACTTGGTGCTATTGGAGTCCGACTATTATACTATCATGAATGTGAATATCTTCATACTCATAAATTGTTTTTAATTATAAAAATTTTGAAGCGATAATCCATACCATTAGACATAATTTAAAATATTTAAATATTTTTAAAATCAAATTTTATAACATTCTGGCATCATATACTTTACTGTCGAAAGGCCTCAAAATTGACTATTTTAATGGCCCATATGAAGCATTTCCAAATTAACTATGTAAAAGAATTAAAATCGATTAAATGTTTAATAGAAAATTTTATTCACTATATAGATCAAGGTCAATAATTCTAATCTTAAATTTAAACAATATTTTCTATTTTTAGGAGATAATTCTATTTTAACCATTCATTTTATGCCCGCTTGATAAAATTTATTATATATTCGAAAAATTATGAAATTCAATTTTTAGATACTTCAAATGTTTTATATTATGTTTAACGGTATGGATTGTCAATTTAAAAACTTCATTATCGAAAATGACTTCTGAGTACGAAGGTCCCTATACTCATAAGAGTATAGTATAAGGATCATCGACTTGAAAACTCCATTATCGATAATGACTTATATGTTCAAAAGCCTACTCATGCTATCTAGAAATTGAATTTCGTAGTTTTTCAAATATACAATAAAGTTCATCAAGCAAGTATAAAATGAGTGGTCAAAATTAAACAACCTGCTAAAAATAGATATTTGGATTGTTCAATTAAAGATCAGAGTAATTGATCTTAATTTAAATGGTGAATAAAATTTTCTATTAAAAATTCAACTTATTCTGATTCTCAGCATCGTTAAATATGAAAACGCTCCAAACCAACCATGAAAATTGTTAACTTTTAGGCCTTTTGATCGCAATGTATACTACAACAAAATTAGATTATAGAGACACATTTTTATGACACTTTTATGAAATGTCCTATCTATATTCTATTTATATTCAAAATTAGGTTATAGGATACATTTTTGGGACACATTACAATAATATATTACTATATACCTTAGCGACTGCACATATAGCGACACTAATAATAAGTGTCGGTATTTTTGCCAGCGGCACTTTTTTTAGATTTTAGAAACACTTAAAAGTATCGCTATATCATAATTTTGTTGTAGTGGTATATGATATCAAACAATTCTGAAATTTGATTTCTATAATGTTTAAATACTCTAAATTATGTTTAACGGTATGAATCGTCGAATCAAAAGCTCTATAATCGAAAATGATTTATGAGTACAAAGGCAATACTTCTCATAATGGTATAGTGGTCGGACTATAGTTTCTTAATCGACAATCTATAGTATTAAATATGATCTAGAACATTTGAAGTATCTAGAAATCGAATTTTCTAATTTTTTAAATTTATAATAAAGTCTATCAAATGGGAATAAAATAAACAGTCAAAATCAAACAACCTTCAAAAAATAGATAATCGGATTGTTCAATTCAAAAATTGATCTTAATCTTAGCAGTGAATATAATTTTTCATCAAAAAATCAATTTTTTCTGATTCTGTCACGCCCCGAGTTTAAAAACCGGTCAATTTTTTTTTTTTTTTTTTTTTTTTTTGAAATCAGAGTTCGCAAAACCAGGCGTAACAGACCGCCACATGCATAGGAAATTCTCTATCCAAACGGACAGAGACTCCCCTATATATGCACGGCTAGGCAAGTACAACAAGATACATTCAGAGTTCAAGTACAGTTAACTTAACTAATAACTGAAATAAAACCCAATCAGTTTAAACATATACTAAGTCATACAAGTCCTCAAATATGTGAAGACAACTAAGTACTGGAAGTAAACCTATCATAATCAAAGTATAAATTCAAAATACTGTAACTGATCATTTCCCAAAATGTCAGATTCTCAGGGGGACAGTTCTATCGTGATCACCTCACCGGACCGTCCCGACATCTCATCACCCGACAAACCTGAAAAATAGTCACCCAGGGGGTGTGAGATACATCGACAGTGTATCCCAGTGGGCACGACGAGTCGAGAAATAGCTAATCGTACCTACTGGATACTAAAATCTGCGGATAGTAACAGGTCAATAGATTCAGGCTGGATAAGCAATAAAGAGGAATAATAATACTGGAATAGGCATGCTGAAACAAGGATTATGACTGTAGATGTCAAATAAATGCTGGTAATAAATGACTGTATAAAATCGAGCAGAAAGCTGAATAATCAAATAGCAGGTATACTGATAATCAAAGTATAATGATCAGGAGCTGAATAATCAAATAGCAGGTATACTGATAATCAAAGTATACTGAGCAATAATAGATACTGAAATAAGCATGCTGAATAACTGTATAGGCAGAAGTCATACAAATGCTGATAGTAAATGACGGTAAGCAAGCAGGAACTGAACAATCAGGGTACAAGATGAATAGCTACATGTAGATAAATCATGGATATGATAAAAACTATGCGTCAATGAAAGAAACTGTCACGCCCCGGAACCCGGGCTCGTCTACAGATCCGCCGTACACACGGAATTTTCCGCGTACACGAAGCGCTGGTAACCTGCTCAGATATAATCTAACAATAAAAGAGCATAATACAGAGCTGAAATAGAAGAACCACATAGTATCTCAGACTGGAACTACAACTATAGCTGTAATATGTACAATCATCTCCCAGCTCACTTAAAATAATACAACCCGCTGGCGGAAGCCAGACCCAAAATAAAAGGAGAATCTCACAGTCTGAGTGGGGGGTACAACGTCTATCTACAGCTCTCAGTCTCCCAGGAGATCTATCTATTCAGCGATCCCCTTACCTCGATCAGCTGCCGATGGCCTAGCAGCTCCTGCAGATGACTCTGCAAAAAAAAAGGAGAAGAAAGAAACAGAAAACAATAATGGGGGTGAGAACTACCAGATAAACCAGCAGCCTCCCCTAGTGGGTAAAACCTCAACTCTGACGCACCCACTAGGACTACTAGAGGCAAAAAGGGAAAGTGGTAGATACAAAAGATGCTGAAACAGGAAACTATCACCATATGCTGTCAAAACTGTATGCATGCATCAGAAATAGTATCTGACCAAATAAACCCAATCTAGTCACCAGTAACAACTGGTATTGCCTGCTCAGCGAATCTGCACACACTCGAAACCGCGGGATCGGCCCGCACGGCTCGCTCCCAACTAAAGCGGAATCTGCACACACGGCTCGAAACGCGGGATCGCCCGCACGCCCAAACATAAAGCGGAATCTGCACACACGGCTCGAAACGCGGGATCGGCTCGCATGGCTCGCATCCCAACATAAGTATCAGACCGGCACACACGGCTGGGTCCGAGAAAGCACACCTCCGGAGTGGCACTCGAGGGGAGCGACCCACACGAGTAAAATATCTCTGTCATCAGTATCACAAGTATCTCTGTAGCACATGTCTCAATATAGCAGGACTGGATCATAACCATGATCAAAGTGGGAAACTCCATCCACTATAGAAACCCAATCCCCAACTGATGCAATAAATAAACCAAACTCAACCCCAATCTGATGCAAGGATAAACATCTGGTCAACCGCCTACTGTCCGCGGTCACCGCAATACCCCACAAGTCCACAATCTAGCACAACCTTGGCTACACTATCCCAAACCCCTGCTCACACTTGAGCAACAACATATGAATGCAAAGGACAACAATGAAACATGTTCAAATCCCAATATGATAGTGTAGCAATGAATAGTGGCCTTACCTGATGTCCGGGCATGCATGCAACTGTCTTTATTTTTAAAAGTTGTAAAATAGTGTCAAAGGTTTAAAACAATTGATTTACTGAATAAAAGTCATTTGCATGCGAGATCATAGCCTTTGTCTCAATCACAGTGTCCCAATATAAGTCATCATATCATTTGTGGGGTTATATTAAATTTTAGGGGAGTTTGTCCCAGCGGTCCTTGTCATTTGTCATATTAATTTGTCCCAATGGTTCTCATTAATTGTCCTGTTAGTAGTCCTGTTAGTAGTCCTGTTAGTAGTCCTGTTAGTAGTCCCAATGGTTCTCATCAATTATCATATTATTTTGTCCCAATTGTTCTCGTTAATTGTCATATTTTAGGGGATTTCTAGTAATCCCAGTGAGCTTGTCAAAAATGAGGTAAGCAACAACCGCCCACCTCGAACAGCTCAAACAACACCCCAGGTAGTCTCCTGGTTGTCCACAGTCCTCAAATCCTGCAAATCAATGCTCCCGGTATAAATACAAATCCCAAAAAGTACAATATTTGCTGTTTTTCAGACAGCACGGGAAAAGAGGAATTTTTCACCTCTAAAATGAGCTCCTAAAATCCCAGAAAAATCACGGTTGCGTTCCTCGCGAAGAGTAGATCAAAATCGACTCTTAAAACGCCTCGATCTGACGCTCCTACGTCAAGATAAAAATCGGAGAAGTCGGTGCTGTCCAAAAATTATCACAGTAAAAAGGGGGGTCAAAGAGGACTTGAAAACTGTGCCAAAAGTACGAAACGGAGCAAAATGATCAACACGGAAATCGAAGCCCTACCTCTTACGGTCGCGCTGCCGCAAAAATCGTCCAAAAATTCCACCCGGTTAGCCCGCAGTGAATTTTCGACGGAACTGCGACGGGAAATGGGCCTAAAAAGAAAATCGTCGCAGTGCGCCGCGTCGCAGATATCTCACTATCTGTAACTCCTAAATTCCTGAGATTCTAGAGAGAGAAAGAGAGAGAGAGAGGAAAACTTTCGTATTGGGACTTTTCTCTGATTCTCTCTCTAAGGCTCGGAATCCAAGGTGCAAAGAGAGGGGGGTGGAGGCTCTTATATAGTGGGCCAAAGGGAATATTCCCTCACGGAATCCAGATCCAAACACGAAACACCGAAACGAGCCAACCAGGAAGCGCCACGTGTCACCAAACAGGAAACAGCCTGTGCAGGGCCAATGAAAAAGCGCCACGTGTCCACGTGGTGCGTGTGTTTGCTCCGCGCTCCGGGTCTTCCGGAAGTTTGTCGGCCAATAGGGTGCGCCACGTGTCAACTGCCCACATGCTTCTAGAAGCCGGCCCACCAATGGGATGCTGCCACGTGGCAGAAAGGGATTCGGTGCACCCGGTGCACGCCCATCCCATGGACCGCGCACCAGCGCCCCTGCCCGCGCCTGCCCGCGCTGCCCGCGCCGCGCCCTCCG
Source organism: Tillandsia fasciculata (assembly GCA_029168755.2). NCBI lineage: Eukaryota > Viridiplantae > Streptophyta > Magnoliopsida > Poales > Bromeliaceae > Tillandsia > Tillandsia fasciculata. The sequence goes on along the minus strand of CM054939.1, from coordinate 18,794,400 downwards.
CCTGCTCCGCCCCGCTCCGCTGCCGCGCGCTGCCCGCCGCCGTGCGCCGCCGCCCGCCGCCGCTCGCCGGCGGCCGCCGCCGCCGGCCGGAACAGTAATTCCGGCCGGCGGTTACTGTTCCGGTGAACAGTACCCTGTGCCGAAAAATTAAAGCGAATATACCGTTTTGACCGTTTTCGCGCGCTGAGTCCGATTTTGCCGTCCGTTTCGCCAAATTCTCATCCGAAATTTTGCCGAAGGCTCCCGAAAATTCCCGTTTGCTCCGATTTTCGCGCAAGTCTATTTTAAATATCCAATTTCGATTCTACAAGCTCCGATGCACTGTACAAGCTTCCCGCAATCACTGTTTAATGTCGCACAGTTCCTGCGGGAGTCCGGATCATCACATCCTCCCCCACTAAAAAGAGTTTCGTCCTCGAAACGAGACTCAACAACAATCCTCAGTCCGATGTCTCGAATAAGTAGGGGTGAGCATCCCTCATCTCCGACTCGAGCTCCCATGTAGCCTCGCGCTCGTCATGATTGCTCCATTGGATTTTCACATAGGGAATGGCCCGATTGCGCAATTCTTTCACCTCTCGATCCAGAATTCGCAGTGGGCGCTCCTCATACCTCAAATCCTCGCTGATCTCGAGCGGTGTGAAGTCGATGACGTGCGATGGGTCGAAGACATACTTCCTCAAAGTAGAGACATGAAATACATTATGGACACCAGCAAGCCTCGGAGGAAGTGCAAGTCGGTAGGCAACTGGCCCGATACGCTCCAATACCTCAAAGGGTCCAATGTATCGGGGGCTAAGCTTTCCCACGAATGCCGAATCTCCTGATTCCTTTGGACGGCGAGACTTTCAGGAATACATGATCTCCAACCTGAAACTCTAAGTCTCGTCGCCGAACATCGGCATAACTCCTTTGTCGGCTTTGGGCGGTCTGAAGATGCTGTCGAATCACTCGGACCTTCTCTTCTGCCTCTATCAAGACATCTGGTCCCAAGGTCCGCCTCTCGCCCACGTCACTCCAATAAAGCGGTGATCGACACTTGCGTCCATACAATGCTTCAAACGGAGCCATCTGAATGCTCGCTTGAAAGCTATTGTTGTACGCGAACTCAGCTAAAGATAAGTGTCGAATCCACCCTCCGCCGAAATCCAAGACGCAAGCCCTCAGCATGTCCTCCAGGATTTGTATCGTCCGCTCTGACTGCCCATCAGTCTGCGGATGAAAAGCTGTACTGAACCTGAGTTCAGTCCCCAAGGCTGTTTGCAAACTTTTCCAGAAATGCGAAACAAACCTCGGGTCTCTATCTGATACAATGGAGGCGGGTACTCCATGTAATCTCACTATCTCATCCAGATATAACTGGGCTAGTCGCTCAAGTGGCCACGTAGTCTGCATGGGCAGAAAGTGCGCCGACTTGGTAAGTCGATCCACGACTACCCAGATAGCGTCTGCTCCTCCCTGTGCCCTAGGAAGTCCGACCACGAAATCCATCGTAATGTGGTCCCATTTCCACTGGGGAATTGGGAGACTCTGTAACTTGCCAGCTGGCACTCGATGCTCAGCTTTCACCTGCTGACAAGTTAAACACTGAGCCACAAATCTCCCGATATCCCTTTTCATGCCTTTCCACCAGAAATGTGCCTTGAGGTCCTTATACATCTTAGTCCCACCAGGATGTAGGGTATAAGGTGTATAATGGGCCTCTCGCAATATCTGCTCTCGGATCTCCGCATCCGCTGGCACACATGCTCGGTTCCTGTACCTTAGTACTCCCGAGGCATCTACCGTAAAGTCCCCAGACTGATTACTCGGAATTTGATCTCTAATCCTGGTCAAGTGGGGGTCCTCACTCTGTTTCTCCTTGATCCTGTCTAGCAGAGTGGGCTGCACGACTAAAGATGTCAGTCTAGCAGAGACCCCAGGGGACACAACCTCTATCTCGAGCCGTCTCATCTCCTCTAATAGCGGTGCCTGGTCTGTGATCAACATAGACAAACTTTGCACCGCTCTCCTACTCAAGGCATCAGCGACCACATTAGCTTTGCCTGGGTGGTAGAGAATATCTACATCATAATCCTTTAATAGCTCTAACCACCTACGTTGCCTCAAATTCAGCTCCTTCTGCGTGAACAGGTACTTTAGGCTCTTGTGGTCGGTGTAGATTTCACAGTGCTCTCCATAAAGGTAATGACGCCAAAGCTTTAGTGCAAACACTACAGCAGCAAGCTCCAAGTCATGGGTAGGGTAATTCTTCTCGTAATCCTTGAGTTGCCTTGATGCATAAGCAATTACCCTCCCTTCTTGCATCAACACACAACCAAGTCCACTGTGTGATGCGTCACTGTAGATCACATATCCTTTTCCCATAACAGGGAGGGAAAGGATAGGAGCGGTCATCAGTCTATTCTTTAGCTCCTCAAAGCTCTTCTGACAGTCCTCACTCCAGATAAACTTCACTCCTTTACGCGTCAAGCGAGTGAGGGGTGTGGAAAGCTTCGCAAAGCCTTCCACAAACCGACGATAATACCCAGCTAAACCCATAAAGCTACGCACCTCAGAAACCGTCGTCGGTCGGGGCCAATCACGGACTGCCTCAATCTTTGCCGGGTCACTGCCACTCCTGCGGCGGAAATCACATGGCCCAAGAAGACTACCTCCCGAAGCCAAAACTCGCACTTTGCCAGCTTGGCATACAACTTCTTCTCTCGCAGAAGTTGCAGCACAATCCTTAAGTGCTCCTCATGCTCGGCATCACTTCGGGAGTAGATCAAGATATCATCAATGAACACTACCACGAATCGATCCAAGTATGGTCGGAAGATCCGGTTCATTAAATCCATGAATGCGGCAGGGGCATTAGTTAGCCCAAAAGGCATAACTGTAAACTCATAATGCCCGTACCGTGATCTAAATGCCGTTTTCGGAATATCCTCGGCCTTCACCTTCAACTGGTGGTAACCGGATTGCAGATCTATCTTAGAGAAGACACAAGACCCTTGCAGCTGATCAAAAAGATCATCGATGCGCGGCAAAGGGTACTTGTTCTTGATGGTCACTTTATTTAATTCCCTATAGTCCACACAAAGTCGAAGTGACCCATCTTTCTTCTTCACGAATAGCACCGGCGCTCCCCAAGGCGACACACTCGGCCTAATAAAGCCCTTATCCATCAAATCTTGGAGTTGCGCCTTAAGCTCTCGCAACTCAGCCGGTGCCATCCGGTAAGGAGCCTTTGAGATTGGCGCAGTTCCTGGAACTACGTCAATCACAAACTCAATCTCCCTATCTGGCGGCATGCTAGTCAGCTCAGGTGGAAAAACATCCGGAAACTCGCGGGCAATAGGGATATCCCCGAGTCCCGGCGCCGCCGTAGGCCCCTCAACAACACTAGCCAAAAAGGCTACACATCCTCGATGGATCATCTGCCTCGCTCGGGAAGTCGAAACCATAGAGGCAAAGAAAGCACTCTGACATCCCCGGTATACCAACATCTCCTGGCCTGGCTCTCTAAAAGTGACGGTCCTTGCGGCACAATCAATAGTCGCAAAGTACCGAGCCAGCCAGTCCATTCCGAGGACCACATCGAAGTCCTTCAGCTGTCTCAAGACCAACAGGTCTGCTGGCATAATCCAGGACTCGATTTGCATCGGGCAGGACCAACAACACTCCTCCACGTGCAAAGTGTGATCGGGAATCTGAACCTCTCGTGCACGTGGTAAAAGTCCTACCTCTATCCCATGTAATGATGCAAATGATTTACTAATAAAAGAATGCGATGCTCCAGTATCAAATAATGTACGAGTCCTAATGCCAGAAAGTAAGGTGATACCTGCCACCACGTGATCTGCTGCCGAAGAGTCCTCTACCTGCGCAGCATACACTCGCCCACTCTGAGCTGGAGGGCGATAATCCGTGGGATAGGAAGAAGATGGCCTGCTTGCTGGAGCATATGGCCGCTGAGCCGTCGACCGCTGCTGTGATGAAGATGGAGCAGATGCTGAAGAGGGGTGGTGGGGGCCGAAAAGGGGCACGAAGCTTGAATGTGCCCTGGCTGTCCACATCTATAGCAGCGACCCCACCGCTGGTCGCAGGTGTTGGAAAAATGCTGACCTCCGCAGAAAATACAATTACCGGGGGCTCGTGGTTGTCGGGGTTGCTGTTGAGACTGCCGCTGTCGCTGATGCTGCCGCTGCGACCCACGCTGCGACGACTGTGATCTTTGCTGCTGTTGCCGCTTCTGGGATCCACCAGGCCCTCGTCGCTCGGACCGTCCTTGGCCGGGAACTGAGGCTGCGGCGGTCGTGGCGGCCTCCACGAACTAGATTGTCCCCCAACCTCCGGTGCCGGTCGCTTCGCCCCCGGGATCACTACGGGAGCTGGAGCTACCTCCCCCATCACTACCTCCCCGCACTCAACGTAGAGTGCCTGCTCCATCGAGGCCTCCAAGGTCTGCAACCTACGCGAGCGAACCAATTGAAAAAGGTCCCGGCGCAATCCTCGCTCGAACATGTAGATCCGGTGCGCCTCGTCCCTGGCCACGTTCGGTACACATGCCAACAATTGATTGAAATTGGCAATGTACTCGTGTACGGGCCGATCTCCTTGGCGAAGGTTTCTCAACTGCTCCTCCAACCTCTGCCGGACGCTTTCTGGAAGAAAGCCCCGAGAAGGAGATTGCGGAACTCCGCCCAGGCCAAGAGCTGAGCCCCAGGCGGACCCGCCGGTCGAACACGCCGCCACCAAGCTTCGGCGTTGTGTTCCAAAAAGTTCGTCGCCAATATCACCTGATATCGCTCCTCGATAAACAACGTCTCAAAACGTCGCTCCATTGCCGTGATCCACGACTCTGCCTCCCACGGCTCAGTATTTTGCCCCGAAAAATGGGGTGGGTCAAATTTGCGGAACCTTATCAACAAGTCCACCAATCCCCGCTGCTCTGCCGGGGTCAGAGATCCCGTCAACCCAGACGGTTGTCCACCAGTACCCCGAGCAACAGGGGATGCCGGGGTCACCGGTACAACTGGAGGATTCACAGCAGGGGAAGAAGGTACGGGAGAATTCTCTGAAGGGGCTACAACAGGCTGAGCCCTCTGCTCTAACATCTGCGTCAGCCGACCCATAGCCTCCTCCTGACGCCGAACAGCCTCTGACATCTGGGCCATCTGAGCCTGCAGCTCTTGCACCTCACTCTGCTGGCCCTGGAACTCCTCCTGATCGGGTTCAGGGGAATCAGGCTGAGAACGCGTCAACATCCTACGTCGCGGAGGCATCCTACCACAAGAAACCACACTCAGTATCGGAACCCCACACGACCCAATCTAGCGAAAGTCAAAGACATTCCCCTATTCCTGTGACTTTATGTTGTCTGCAGCCAACATAACTGTCCACCAGAAATAGGCTATGTCGACCCCTCTTCTCTCACTGGAAGAGTCAAACAAAATAAATTGACGACTTTCGCAAAATGCCACGTCTCTCATGCCCTATTATCCTAGGGTCTGCCAAAAGCCTAGGGTTTCCTAAGTCCCAACTGAACTATCCCTAAGCTCTGATACCAACTTAATCTGTCACGCCCCGGAACCCGGGCTCGTCTACAGATCCGCCGTGCACACGGAACTTCCCGCGTACACGAAGCGCTGGTAACCTGCTCAGATATAATATAAACAATAAAAGAGCATAATACAGAGCTGAAATAGAAGAACCACATAGTATCTCAGACTGGAACTACAAGTACCACTGTAATATGTACAATAATCTCCCAGCTCACTAAAATAATACAACCAGCTGGCGGAAGCCAGACCCAAAATAAAAGGAGAATCTCACAGTCTGAGTGGGGGGTACAACGTCTATCTACAGCTCTCAGTCTCCCAGGAGATCTATCTATTCAGCGATCCCCTTACCTCGATCAGCTGCCGATGGCCTAGCAGCTCCTGCAGATGACTCTGCAAAAAAAGGAGAAGAAAGAAACAGAAAACAATAATGGGGGTGAGAACTACCAGATAAACCAGCAGCCTCCCCTAGTGGGTAAAACCTCAACTCTGACGCACCCACTAGGACTACTAGAGGCAAAAAGGGAAAGTGGTAGATACAAAAGATGCTGAAACAGGAAACTATCACTATTATGCTGTCAAAACTGTATGCATGCATCAGAAATAGTATCTGACCAAATAAACCCAATCTAGTCACCAGTAACAACTGTATTGCCTGCTCAGCGAATCTGCACACTCGAACCGCGGGTCGGCCCGCACGGCTCGCATCCCAACATGCGGAATCTGCACACACGAAATCGATCGAAAACGCGCGGTCGGATCGGCTCACGGCTCGCATCCCAACATAAGTATCAGACCGGCACACACGGCTGGGTCCGAGAAAGCACACCTCCGGAGTGGCACTCGAGGGGAGCGACCCACACGAGTAAAATATCTCTGTCATCAGTATCACAAGTATCTCTGTAGCACATGTCTCAATATAGCAGGACTGGATCATAACCATGATCAAAGTGGGAAACTCCATCCACTATAGAAACCCAATCCCCAACTGATGCAATAAATAAACCAAACTCAACCCCAATCTGATGCAAGGATAAACATCTGGTCAACCGCCTACTGTCCGCGGTCACCGCAATACCCCACAAGTCCACAATCTAGCACAACCTTGGCTACACTATCCCAAACCCCTGCTCACACTTGAGCAACAACATATGAATGCAAAGGACAACAATGAAACATGTTCAAATCCCAATATGATAGTGTAGCAATGAATAGTGGCCTTACCTGATGTCCGGGCATGCATGCAACTGTCTTTATTTTTAAAAGTTGTAAAATAGTGTCAAAGGTTTAAAACAATTGATTTACTGAATAAAAGTCATTTGCATGCGAGATCATAGCCTTTGTCTCAATCACAGTGTCCCAATATAAGTCATCATATATTTGTGGGGTTATATTAAATTTTAGGGGAGTTTGTCCCAGCGGTCCTTGTCATTTGTCATATTAATTTGTCCCAATGGTTCTCATTAATTGTCCTGTTAGTTGTCCTGTTATAGTCCTGTTAGTAGTCCTGTTAGTAGTCCTGTTAGTAGTCCCAATGGTTCTCATCAATTATCATATTATTTGTCCCAATTGTTCTCATTAATTGTCATATTTTAGGGGATTTCTAGTAATCCCAGTGAGCTTGTCAAAAATGAGGTAAGCAACAACCGCCCACCTTGAACAGCTCAAACAACACCCCAGGTAGTCTCCTGGTTGTCCACAGTCCTCAAATCCTGCAATCAATGCTCCCGGTATAAATACAAATCCCAAAAAGTACAATATTTGCTGTTTTTCAGACAGCACGGGAAAAGAGGAATTTTTCACCTCTAAAATGAGCTCCTAAAATCCCAGAAAAATCACGGTTGCGTTCCTCGCGAAGAGTAGATCAAAATCGACTCTTAAAACGCCTCGATCTGACGCTCCTACGTCAAGATAAAAATCGGAGAAGTCGGTGCTGTCCAAAAATTACCACAGTAAAAAGGGGGGTCAAAGAGGACCTGAAAACTGTGCCAAAAGTACGAAACGGAGCAAAATGATCAACACGGAAATCGAAGCCCTACCTCTTACGGTCGCGCTGCCGCAAAAATCGTCCAAAAATTCCACCTGGTTAGCCCGCAGTGAATTTTCGACGGAACTGCGACGGGAAATGGGCCTAAAAAGAAAATCGTCGCAGTGCGCCGCGTCGCAGATATCTCACTATCTGTAACTCCTAAATTCCTGAGATTCTAGAGAGAGAAAGAGGAGAGAGAGAGGAAAAACTTTCGTATTGGGAGTTTTCTCTGATTCTCTCTCTAAGGCTCGGATTCCAAGGTGCAAAGAGAGGGGGGTGGGGCTCTTATATAGTGGGCCAAAGGGAATATTCCCACACGGAATCCAGATCCAAACACGAAACACCGAAACGAGCCAACCAGGAAGCGCCACGTGTCAACCAAACAGGAAACAGCCTGTGCAGGGCCAATGAAAAAGCGCCACGTGTCCACGTGGGGCGTGTGTTTCCCCGTGCTCCGGGTTTTCCGGAAAATTGTCGGCCTATAGGGTGCGCCACGTGTCACCTTCCCACAGGCTTCTAGAAGCCGGCCCACCAATGGGAAGCTGCCACGTGGCAGGGATTCGGTGCACCCGGTGCACGCCTCCATGGACCGCGCACCAGAGCCCCTGCCCGCGCCTGCCTGCCCGCGCTGCCCGGCGCCGCGCCCTCTGCCGCTCCGCCCCGCTCCGCTGCTGCGCCGCTGCCCGCCGCCGTGCGCCGCCGCCCGCCGCCGCTCGCCGGCGGCCGCCGCCGGCCGGAACAGTAATTCCGGCCGGCGTTACTGTTCCGGTGAACAGTACCCTGTGCCGAAAAATAAAGCGAATATACCATTTTGACCGTTTTCGCGCGCTGAGTCCGATTTCGCCGTCCGTTTCGCCAAATTCTCATCCGAAATTTTGCCGAAAGCTCCCGAAAATTCCCGTTTGCTCCGATTTTCGCGCCAGAGTCTATTTTAAATATCCAATTTCGATTCTACAAGCTCTCGATGCACTGTACAAGCTTCCCGCAATCACTGTTTAATGTCGCACAGTTCCTGCGGAGTCCGGATCATCACAGAAACCCAGTACCCAATCTGCCGCTATTGGTCGCAAGGACCTCAGGCTAATG
>CM054939.1:18716089-18785639 GCA_029168755.2 Tillandsia fasciculata | reverse complement strand
TTTTGCCAGCGGGCACTTTTTTTAGATTTTAGAAAACACGTTAAACGTATCGCTATATCAGAATTTTGTTGTAGGTATTATGATAGTCAAACAATTCTGAAATTTGATTTCTATAAGTTAAATACTCTAATTCTGTTTAACGGTATGATCGTCGAATCAAAAGCTCTATAATCGAAAATGATTATGATTACAAAGGCCAAATACTTTTCAATAATGGTATATGTGGTCGGGACTATAGTTTTCTTAATCGACAATCTATAGTATTAAATATGATCTAGAACATTTGAACTATCTAGAAATCGAATTTCTAATTTTTTAAATTTATAAATAAAGTCTATCAAATGGGAATAAAATAAACAGTCAAAATCAAACAACCTTCAAAAAATAGATAATCGGATGTTCAATTCAAAATTGATCTTAATCTTAGCAGTGAATATAATTTTCATCAAAAAATCAATTTTTCTGATTCTGTCACGCCCCGAGTTTAAAAAACCGGTCAATTTTTTTTTTTTTTTTTTTTTTTTTTGAAATCAGAGTTCGCAAAACCAGGCGAACAGACCGCCACATGCATAGGAAATTCTCTATCCAAACGGACAGAGACTCCCCTATATATGCACGGCTAGGCAAGTACAACAAGATACATTCAGAGTTCAAGTACAGTTAACTTAACTAATAACTGAAATAAAACCCAATCAGTTAAACATATACTAAGTCATACAAGTCCTCAAATATGTGAAGACAACTAAGTACTGGAAGTAAACCTATCATAATCAAAGTATAAATTCAAAATACTGTACTGATCATTTCCCAAAATGTCAGATTCTCAGGGGGACAGTTCTATCGTGATCACCTCACCGGACCGTCCCGACATCTCATCACCCGACAAAACCTGAAAAATAGTCACCCAGGGGGTGTGAGATACATCGACAGTGTATCCCAGTGGGCACGACGAGTCGAGAAATAGCTAATCGTACCTACTGGATACTAAAATCTGCGGATAGTAACAGGTCAATAGTACAGGGGATAAGCATATAAAGAGGAATAATAATACTGGATAGGCATGCTGAAACAAGGAATGACTGTAGATGTCAAATAAAATGCTGGTAATAAAATGACTGTATAAAATCGAGCGAAAGCTGGAAAATCAAATAGCAGGTATACTGATAATCAAAGTATAATGATCAGGAGCTGAAAATCAAATAGCAGGTATACTGATAATCAAAGTATACTGAGCAATAATAGATACTGAAATAAGCATGCTGAATAACTGTATAGGCATAGAAGTCATACAAATGCTGATAGTAAATGACGGTAAGAAAGGGAACTGAACAATCAGGGTAAAAGATGGAATGCTACATGTAGTAAATCATGGATATGATAAAAAACTACTGCGTCATGAAAGAAACTGTCACGCCCCGGAACCCGGGCTCGTCTACAGATCCGCCGTGCACACGGAATTTCCCGCGTACACGAAGCGCTGGTAACCTGCTCAGATATAATATAACAATAAAAGAGCATAATACAGAGCTGAAATAGAAGAACCACATAGTATCTCAGACTGGAACTACAAATACAGCTGTAATATGTACAATAATCTCCCAGCTCACTAAAATATACAACCCGCTGGCGGAAGCCAGACCCAAAATAAAAGGAGAATCTCACAGTCTGAGTGGGGGGTACAACGTCTATCTACAGCTCTCAGTCTCCCAGGAGATCTATCTATTCAGCGATCCCCTTACCTCGATCAGCTGCCGATGGCCTAGCAGCTCCTGCAGATGACTCTGCAAAATAAAGGAGAAGAAAGAAACAGAAAACAATAATGGGGGTGAGAACTACCAGATAAACCAGCAGCCTCCCCTAGTGGGTAAAACCTCAACTCTGACGCACCCACTAGGACTACTAGAGGCAAAAAGGGGAAGTGGTAGATACAAAAGATGCTGAAACAGGGAAACTACCACCTTATGCTGTCAAAACTGTATGCATGCATCAGAAATAGTATCTGACCAAATAAACCCAATCTAGTCACCAGTAACAACTGGTATGCCTGCTCAGCGGAATCTGCACACACGGCTCGAAACCGCGGGAACGGCTCGCTCTGCGCACACACGGCTCGAAACGCGGGATCGGCACGCACGGCTCGCGCTCACACGGCTCGCATCCCAACATAAGTATCAGACCGGCACACACGGCTGGGTCCGAGAAAGCACACCTCCGGAGTGGCACTCGAGGGGAGCGACCCACACGAGTAAAATATCTCTGTCATCAGTATCACAAGTATCTCTGTAGCACATGTCTCAATATAGCAGGACTGGATCATAACATGATCAAAGTGGGAAACTCCATCCACTATAGAAACCCAATCCCCAACTGATGCAATAAATAAACCAAACTCAACCCCAATCTGATGCAAGGATAAACATCTGGTCAACCGCCTACTGTCCGCGGTCACCGCAATACCCCACAAGTCCACAATCTAGCACAACCTTGGCTACACTATCCCAAACCCCTGCTCACACTTGAGCAACAACATATGAATGCAAAGGACAACAATGAAACATGTTCAAATCCCAATATGATAGTGTAGCAATGAATAGTGGCCTTACCTGATGTCCGGGCATGCATGCAACTGTCTTTATTTTTAAAAGTTGTAAAATAGTGTCAAAGGTTTAAAAACAATTGATTTACTGAATAAAAGTCATTTGCATGCGAGATCATAGCCTTTGTCTCAATCACAGTGTCCCAATATAAGTCATCATATCATTTGTGGGGTTATATTAAATTTTAGGGGAGTTTGTCCCAGCGGTCCTTGTCATTTGTCATATTAATTTGTCCCAATGGTTCTCATTAATTGTCCTGTTAGTAGTCCTGTTAGTAGTCCTGTTAGTAGTCCTGTTAGTAGTCCCAATGGTTCTCATCAATTATCATATACTTTGTCCCAATTGTTCTCGTTAATTGTCATATTTTAGGGGATTTCTAGTAATCCCAGTGAGCTTGTCAAAAATGAGGTAAGCAACAACCGCCCACCTCGAACAGCTCAAACAACACCCCAGGTAGTCTCCTGGTTGTCCACAGTCCTCAAATCCTGCAAATCAATGCTCCCGGTATAAATACAAATCCCAAAAAGTACAATATTTGCTGTTTTTCAGACAGCACGGGAAAAGAGGAATTTTTCACCTCTAAAATGAGCTCCTAAAATCCCAGAAAAATCACGGTTGCGTTCCTCGCGAAGAGTAGATCAAAATCGACTCTTAAAACGCCTCGATCTGACGCTCCTACGTCAAGATAAAAATCGGAGAAGTCGGTGCTGTCCAAAAATTATCACAGTAAAAAGGGGGGTCAAAGAGGACTTGAAAACTGTGCCAAAAGTACGAAACGGAGCAAAATGATCAACACGGAAATCGAAGCCCTACCTCTTACGGTCGCGCTGCCGCAAAAATCGTCCAAAAATTCCACCGGTTAGCCCGCAGTGAATTTTCGACGGAACTGCGACGGGAAATGGGCCTAAAAAGAAAATCGTCGCAGTGCGCCGCGTCGCAGATATCTCACTATCTGTAACTCCTAAATTCCTGAGATTCTAGAGAGAGAAAGAGAGAGAGAGAGGAAAAACTTTCGTATTGGGAGTTTTCTCTGATTCTCTCTCTAAGGCTCGGAATCCAAGGTGCAAAGAGAGGGGGGGGGGGGGGCCTCTTATATAGTGGGCCAAAGGGAATATTCCCTCACGGAATCCAGATCCAAACACGAAACACCGAAACGAGCCAACCAGGAAGCGCCACGTGTCACCAAACAGGAAACAGCCTGTGCAGGGCCAATGAAAAGCGCCACGTGTCCACGTGGGGCATGTGTTTGCCCCGCGCTCCGGGTCTTCCGGAAATGTCGGCCAATAGGGTGCGCCACGTGTCACCTCCACATGCTTCTAGAAGCCGGCCCACCAATGGGATGCTGCCACGTGGCAGAACAGGGATTCGGTGCACCCGGTGCACGCCCATCCATGGACCGCGCACCAGCGCCCTGCCCGCGCCTGCCCGCGCTGCCCGCGGCGCGCCTCTGCCGCGCTCCGCCCCGCTCCGCTGCCGCGCCGCTGCCCGCCGCCGTGCGCCGCCGCCCGCCGCCGCTCGCCGGCGGCCGCCGCCGGCCGGAACAGTAATTCCGGCCGGCGGTTACTGTTCCGGTGAACAGTACCTGTGCCGAAAAAATAAAGCGAATATACCGTTTTGACCGTTTTCGCGCGCTGAGTCCAAATACGCCGTCCGTTTCGCCAAATTCTCATCCGAAATTTTGCCGAAAGCTCCCGAAAATTCCCATTTGCTCCGATTTTCGCGCAAGTCTATTTTAAATATCCAATTTCGATTCTACAAGCTCCGTTGCACTGTACAAGCTCCCCGCAGTCACTGTTTAATGTTGCACAGTTCCTGCGGGAGTCCGGATCATCACATCCTCCCCCACTAAAAAGAGTTTCGTCCTCGAAACGAGACTCAACAACAATCCTCAGTCCGATGTCTCGAATAAGTAGGGGTGAGCATCCCTCATCTCCGACTCGAGCTCCCATGTAGCCTCGCGCTCGTCATGATTGCCCATTGGATTTTCACATAGGGAATGGCCCGATTGCGCAATTCTCTCACCTCTCGATCCAGAATTCGCAGTGGGCGCTCCTCATACCTCAAATCCTCGCTGATCTCCAGCGGTGTGAAGTCGATGACGTGCGATGGGTCGAAGACATACTTCCTCAAAGTAGAGACATGAAATACATTATGGACACCAGCAAGCCTCGGAGGAAGTGCAAGTCGGTAGGCAACTGGCCCGATACGCTCCAATACCTCAAAGGGTCCAATGTATCGGGGGCTAAGCTTTCCACGAATGCCGAATCTCCTGATTCCTTTGGACGGCGAGACTTTCAGGAATACATGATCTCCAACCTGAAACTCTAAGTCTCGTCGCCGAACATCGGCATAACTCCTTTGTCGGCTTTGGGCGGTCTGAAGATGCTGTCGAATCACTCGGACCTTCTCTTCTGCCTCTATCAAGACATCTGGTCCCAAGGTCCGCCTCTCGCCCACATCACTCCAATAAAGCGGTGATCGACACTTGCGTCCATATAATGCTTCAAACGGAGCCATCTGAATGCTCGCTTGAAAGCTATTGTTGTACGCGAACTCAGCTAAAGATAAGTGTCGAATCCACCCTCCGCCGAAATCCAAGACGCAAGCCCTCAGCATGTCCTCCAGAATTTGTATCGTCCGCTCTGACTGCCCATCCGTCTGTGGATGAAAAGCTGTGCTGAACCTGAGTTCAGTCCCCAAGGCTGTTTGCAAACTTTTCCAGAAATGCGAAACAAATCTCGGGTCTCTGTCTGATACAATGGAGGCGGGTACTCCATGTAATCTCACTATCTCATCCAGATATAACTGGGCTAGTCGCTCAAGTGGCCACGTAGTCTGCATGGGTAGAAAGTGCGCCGACTTGGTAAGTCGATCCACGACTACCCAGATAGCGTCTGCTCCTCCCTGTGCCCTAGGAAGTCCGACCACGAAATCCATCGTAATGTGGTCCCATTTCCACTGGGGAATTGGGAGACTCTGTAACTTGCCAGCTGGCACTCGATGCTCAGCTTTCACCTGCTGACAAGTTAAACACTGAGCCACAAATCTCCCGATATCCCTTTTCATGCCTTTCCACCAGAAATGTGCCTTGAGGTCCTTATACATCTTAGTCCCACCAGGATGTAGGGTATAAGGTGTATAATGGGCCTCTCGCAATATCTGCTCCCGGATCTCCGCATCCGCTGGCACACATGCTCGGTTCCTATACCTCAGTACTCCCGAGGCATCTACCGAAAAGTCCCCAGACTGATTACTCGGAATTTGATCTCTAATCCTGGTCAAGTGGGGGTCCTCACTCTGTTTTTCCTTGATCCTGTCTAGCAGAGTGGGCTGCACGACTAAAGATGTCAGTCTAGCAGAGACCCCAGGGGACACAACCTCTACTCGAGCCGTCTCATCTCCTCTAATAGCGGTGCCTGGTCTGTGATCAACATAGACAAACTTTGCACCGCTCTCCTACTCAAGGCATCAGCGACCACATTAGCTTTGCCTGGGTGGTAGAGAATATCTACATCATAATCCTTTAATAGCTCTAACCACCTACGTTGCCTCAAATTCAGCTCCTTCTGCGTGAACAGGTACTTTAGGCTCTTGTGGTCGGTGTAGATTTCACAGTGCTCTCCATAAAGGTAATGACGCCAAAGCTTTAGTGCAAACACTACAGCAGCAAGCTCCAAGTCATGGGTAGGGTAATTCTTCTCGTAATCCTTGAGTTGCCTTGATGCATAAGCAATTACCCTCCCTTCTTGCATCAACACACAACCAAGTCCACTGTGTGATGCGTCACTGTAGATCACATATCCTTTTCCCATAACAGGGAGGGAAAGGATAGGAGCGGTCATCAATCTAGTCTTTAGCTCCTCAAAACTTTTCTGACAATCCTCACTCCAGATAAACTTCACTCCTTTACGCGTCAAGCGAGTGAGGGGTGTGGAAAGCTTCGCAAAGCCTTCCACAAACCGACGATAATACCCAGCTAAACCCATAAAGCTACGCACCTCCGAAACGTCGTCGGTCGGGGCCAATCACGGACTGCCTCAATCTTGCCGGGTCTACTGCCACTCCTGCGGCGGAAATCACATGGCCCAAGAAGACTACCTCCCGAAGCCAAAACTCGCACTTTGCCAGCTTGGCATACAACTTCTTCTCTCGCAGAAGTTGCAGCACAATCCTTAAGTGCTCCTCATGCTCGCATCACTTCGGGAGTAGATCAAGATATCATCAATGAACACTACTACGAATCGATCCAAGTATGGTCGGAAGATTCGGTTCATTAAATCCATGAATGCGGCAGGGGCATTAGTTAGCCCAAAAGGCATAACTGTAAACTCATAATGCCCGTACCGTGATCTGAATGCCGTTTTCGGAATATCCTCGGCCTTCACCTTCAACTGGTGGTAACCGGATTGCAGATCTATCTTAGAGAAGACACAAGACCCTTGCAGCTGATCAAAAAGATCATCGATGCGCGGCAAAGGGTACTTGTTCTTGATGGTCACTTTGTTTAATTCCCTATAATCCACACAAAGTCGAAGTGACCCATCTTTCTTCTTCACGAATAGCACCGGCGCTCCCCAAGGCGATACACTCGGCCTAATAAAGCCCTTATCCATTAAATCTTGGAGTTGCGCCTTAAGCTCTCGCAACTCAGCCGGTGCCATCCGGTAAGGAGCCTTTGAGATTGGCGCAGTTCCTGGAACTACGTCAATCACAAACTCAATCTCCCTATCTGGCGGCATGCTAGTCAGCTCAGGTGGAAAAACATCCGGAAACTCGCGGGCAATAGGGATATCCCCGAGTTCCGGCGCCGCCGTAGGCCCCTCAACAACACTAGCCAAAAAGGCTACACATCCTCGACGGATCATCTGCCTCGCTCGGGAAGTCGAAACCATAGAGGCAAAGAAAGCACTCTGACATCCCCGGTATACCAACATCTCCTGGCCTGGCTCTCTAAAAGTGACGGTTCTTGCGGCACAATCAATAGTCGCAAAGTACCGAGCCAGCCAGTCCATTCCGAGGATCACATCGAAGTCCTTCAGCTGTCTCAAGACCAACAGGTCTGCTGGCATAATCCAGGACTCGATTTGCATCGGGCAGGACCAACAACACTCCTCCACGTGCAAAGTGTGATCGGGAATCTGAACCTCTCGTGCACGTGGTAAAAGTCCTACCTCTAACCCATGTAATGATGCAAATGATTTACTAATAAAAGAATGCGATGCTCCAGTATCAAATAATGTACGAGTCCTAATGCCAGAAAGTAAGGTGATACCTGCCACCACATGATCTGCTGCCGAAGAGTCCTCTACCTGCGCAGCATACACTCGCCCACTCTGAGCTGGAGGGCGATAATCCGTGGGTAGGAAGAAGATGGTCTGCTCGCTGGAGCATATGGCCGCTGAGCCGTCGACCGTTGCTGTGATGAAGATGGAGCAGATGCTGAAGAGGGGGTGGTGGGGGCCGAAAAGGGGCACGAAGCTTGAATGTGCCCTGGCTGTCCACATCTATAGCAGCGACCCCACCGCTGGTCGCAGGTGTTGGAAAAATGCTGACCTCCGCAGAAAATACAATTACCGGGGGCTCGTGGTTGTCGGGGTTGCTGTTGAGACTGCCGCTGTCGCTGATGCTGCCGCTGCGACCCACGCTGCGACGACTGTGATCTTTGCTGCTGTTGCCGCTTCTGGGATCCACCAGGCCCTCGTCGCTCGGTCCGTCCTTGGCCGGGGAACTGAGGCTGCGGCGGTCGTGGCGGCCTCCACGAACTAGATTGTCCCCCAACCTCCGGTGCCGGTCGCTTCGCCCCCGGGATCACTACGGGAGCTGGAGCTACCTCCCCCATCACTACCTCCCCGCACTCAACGTAGAGTGCCTGCTCCATCGAGGCCTCCAAGGTCTGCAACCTACGCGAGCGAACCAATTGAAAAAGGTCCCGGCGCAATCCTCGCTCGAACATGTAGATCCGGTGCGCCTCGTCCCTGGCCACGTTCGGTACACATGCCAACAATTGATTGAAATTGGCAATGTACTCGTGTACGGGCCGATCTCCTTGGCGAAGGTTTCTCAACTGCTCCTCCAACCTCTGCCGGACGCTTTCTGGGAAGAAAGCCCCGAGAAGGAGATTGCGGAACTCCGCCCAGGCCAAGAGCTGAGCCCCAGGCGGACCCGCCGGTCGAACACGCCGCCACCAAGCTTCGGCGTTGTGTTCCAAAAAGTTCGTCGCCAATATCACCTGATATCGCTCCTCGATAAACAACGTCTCAAAACGTCGCTCCATTGCCGTGATCCACGACTCTGCCTCCCACGGCTCAGTATTTTGCCCCGAAAAATGGGGAGGGTCAAACTTGCGGAACCTTATCAACAAGTCCACCAATCCCCGCTGCTCTGCCGGTGTAAGAGATCCCGTCAACCCAGACGGTTGTCCACCAGTACCCCGAGCAATAGGGGATGCCGGGGTCACCGGTACAACTGGAGGATTCACAGCAGGGGAAGAAGGTACGGGAGAATTCTCTGAAGGGGCTACAACAGGCTGAGCCCTCTGCTCTAACATCTGCGTCAGCCGACCCATAGCCTCCTCCTGACGCCGAACAGCCTCTGACATCTGGGCCATCTGGGCCTGCAGCTCTTGCACCTCACTCTGCTGGCCCTGCCCGGACTCCTCCTGATCGGGTTCAGGGGAATCAGGCTGAGAACGCGTCAACATCCTACGTCGCGGAGGCATCCTACCACAAGAAACCACACTCAGTATCGGACCCCACACGACCCAATCTAGCGAAAGTCAAAGACATTCCCCTATTCCTGTGACTTTATGTTGTCTGCAGCCAACATAACTGTCCACCAGAAATAGGCTATGTCGATCCCTCTTCTCTCACTGGAAGAGTCAAACAAAATAAATCGACGACTTTCGCAAAATGCCACGTCTCTCATGCCCTATTATCCTAGGGTCTGCCAAAAGCCTAGGGTTTCCTAAGTCCCAACTGAACTATCCCTAAGCTCTGATACCAACTTAATCTGTCACGCCCCGGAACCCGGGCTCGTCTACAGATCCGCCGTGCACACGGAATTTTCCGCGTACACGAAGCGCTGGTAACCTGCTCAGATATAATATAACAATAAAAGAGCATAATACAGAGCTGAAATAGAAGAACCACATAGTATCTCAGACTGGAACTACAAATACAGCTGTAATATGTACAATAATCTCCCAGCTTACTCAAAATAATACAACCTGCTGGCGGAAGCCAGACCCAAAATAAAAGGAGAATCTCACAGTCTGAGTGGGGGGTACAACGTCTATCTACAGCTCTCAGTCTCCCAGGAGATCTATCTATTCAGCGATCCCCTTACCTCGATCAGCTGCCGATGGCCTAGCAGCTCCCGCAGATGACTCTGCAAAATAAAGGAGAAGAAAGAAACAGAAAACAATAATGGGGGTGAGAACTACCAGATAAACCAGCAGCCTCCCCTAGTGGGTAAAACCTCAACTCTGACGCACCCACTAGGACTACTAGAGGCAAAAAGGGAAAGTGGTAGATACAAAAGATGCTGAAACAGGAAACTATCACCATTATGCTGTCAAAACTGTATGCATGCATCAGAAATAGTATCTGACCAAATAAACCCAATCTAGTCACCAGTAACAACTGGTATTGCCTGCTCAGCGGAATCTGCACACACGGCTCGAAACCGCGGGATCGGCCCGCACGGCTCGCATCCCAACATAAAGCGGAATCTGCACACACGGCTCGAAATCGCGGGATCGGCCCGCACGGCTCGCATCCCAACATCGGAATCTACACACACGGCTCGAAAGCGGGATCGGCTCGCATGGCTCGCATCCCAACATAAGTATCAGACCGGCACACACGGCTGGGTCTGAGAAAGCACACCTCCGGAGTGGCACTCGAGGGGAGCGACCCACACGAGTAAAATATCTCTGTCATCAGTATCACAAGTATCTCTGTAGCACATGTCTCAATATAGCAGGACTGGATCATAACCATGATCAAAGTGGGAAACTCCATCCACTATAGAAACCCAATCCCCAACTGATGCAATAAATAAACCAAACTCAACCCCAATCTGATGCAAGGATAAACATCTGGTCAACCGCCTACTGTCCGCGGTCACCGCAATACCCCACAAGTCCACAATCTAGCACAATCTTGGCTACATTATCCCAAACCCCTGCTCACACTTGAGCAACAACATATGAATGCAAAGGACAATAATGAAACATGTTCAAATCCCAATATGATAGTGTAGAAATGAATAGTGGCCTTACCTGATGTCCGGGCATGCATGCAACTGTCTTTATTTTTAAAAGTTGTAAAATAGTGTCAAAGGTTTAAAAACAATTGATTTACTGAATAAAAATCATTTGCATGCGAGATCATGGCCTTTGTCTCAATCACAGTGTCCCAATATAAGTCATCATATTATTTGTGGGATTATATTAAATTTTAGGGGAGTTTGTCCCAGCGGTCCTTGTCATTTGTCATATTAATTTGTCCCAATGGTTCTCATTAATTGTCCTGTTAGTAGTCCTGTTAGTAGTCCTGTTAGTAGTCCTGTTAGTAGTCCTGTTAGTAGTCCCAATGGTTCTCAGCAATTATCATATTATTTTGTCCCAATTGTTCTCGTTAATTGTCATATTTTAGGGGATTTCTAATAATCCCAGTGAGCTTGTCAAAAATGAGGTAAGCAACAACCGCCCACCTCGAACAGCTCAAACAACACCCCAGGTAGTCTCCTGGTTGTCCACAGTCCTCAAATCCTGCAATCAATACTCCCGGTGTAAATACAAATCCCAAAAAGTACATTATTTGCTGTTTTTTAGACAGCACGAGAAAAGAGGAGTTTTTCACCTCTAAAATGAGCTCCTAAAATCCCAGAAAAATCACGGTTGCGTTCCTCGCGAAGAGTAGATCAAAATCGACTCTTAAAACGCCTCGTTCTGACGCTCCTACGTCAAGATAAAAATCGGAGAAGTCGGTGCTGTCCAAAAATTACCACAGTAAAAAGGGGGGTCAAAGAGGACTTGAAAACTGTGCCAAAAGTACGAAATGGAGCAAAATGATCAACACGGAAATCGAAGCCTTACCTCTTACGGTCGCGCTGCCGCAAAAATCGTCCAAAAATTCCACCCGGTTAGCCCGCAGTGAATTTTCGACGGAACTGCGACGGGAAATGGGCCTAAAAGAAAATCGTCGCAGTGCGCCGCGTCGCAGATATCTCACTATCTGTAACTCCTAAATTCCTGAGATTCTAGAGAGAGAAAGATGAGAGAGAGAGGAAAAACTTTCGTATTGGGAGTTTTCTCTGATTCTCTCTCTAAGGCTCGGATTCCAAGGTGCAAAGAGAGGGGGGTGGAGGCTTCTTATATAGTGGGCCAAAGGGAATATTCCCTCACGGAATCCAGATCCAAACACGAAACACCGAAACGAGCCAACCAGGAAGCGCCACGTGTCAACCAAACAGGAAACAGCCTGTGCAGGGCCAATGAAAAAGCGCCACGTGTCCACGTGGGGGCGTGTGTTTGCCCCGCGCTCCGGGTCTTCCGGAAGTTTGTCGGCCAATAGGGTGCGCCACGTGTCAGCTGCCCACATGCTTCTAGAAGCCGGCCCACCAATGGGATGCTGCCACGTGGCAGAACAGGGATTCCGCGCACCCGGTGCACGCCCATCCATGGACCGCGCACCAGCGCCCCTGCCCGCGCCTGCCCGCGCTGCCCGGCCGCGCCCTCTGCCTTGCTCCGCCCCGCTCCGCTGCCGCGCCGCTGCCCGCCGCCGTGCGCCGCCGCCCGCCGCTGCTCGCCGGCGGCCGCCGCCGGCCGGAACAGTAATTCCGGCCGGCGGTTACTGTTCCGGTGAACAGTACCCTGTGCCGAAAAATTAAAGCGAATATACCGTTTTGACCGTTTTCGCGCGCTGAGTCCGATTTTGCCGTCCGTTTCGCCAAATTCTCATCCGAAATTTTGCCGAAGGCTCCCGAAAATTCCCGTTTGCCCCGATTTTCGCGCCAAGTCTATTTTAAATATCCAATTTCGACTCCACAAGCTCCGATGCACTGTACAAGCTTCCCGCAATCACTGTTTAATGTCGCACAGTTCCTGCGGGAGTCCGGATCATCACAGAAACTCCAGTACCCAATCAATGCCGCTATTGGTCGCAAGGACCTCAGGCTAATGCCACAGCTGGTCACATCGAACCTCAGGCTAATGCCACTATTGGTCTCATCGAACCACACTATAACTGGCTGACATAACCTGCACGCGCAGAGGCTCCGCCTCCCGATGCAAAGGCTCACGGGTCATCTCTTCAGACCACTTTACCGGTAAAGAACAATCTCAACGGGGAGCGACCCCGGCAATGTTCGTGAAGAACAGCAGTGCGTGGCAAGTCATAATGCTATGCTCAAGCTCACGGTCCACTGACCGGGAAATCGGCAACAAGCCGGAAAATCCCCCACTGGGATGCAACAATAGTATGCCAACAGATATCTCAACTCATATGCAGGAATCATCATCAACTAATCCAATCAAGGATGCAATATCAGAATCAACTGAATCTCAACTCATATAAAGAAGAAGCAGCAACTATATGACATGGATCGGAAATAATCAGAGAGTTTTGATAATCAGATATAGCAAATATCCAGGAATAAAGTCATAATATCTAGAAGCAACTAAAGACCAATCATACAGGACTAAACACATGTTGTTTTAAGAAAATTATTTTGGAAACAGGTTCTAAGTTCAAACCTGGCAGAGCAATGCCTTTGTCTTATCAAACAAGAACAGACTCAGGCGAGCCTGCGATGCTTGGTTAAAAACATTTGTTGACTAAAAATCATGTGTTTAGCAGTATAATGCTTGGAAAAAAAAAGGAAAGCAGGCTCAAACGTCTAATGACCAAAAAGGCATGGCAATGCAGTGGTCAAGTAAGCATGATAACGGAAATCCAGCAGGAATATAAATGTCTGTATATAGCAATCAATCATGGGTCTATCATGCAATAACTGAAATAAATACAAGTATCTCTGGATATAATGCAAATCAGATAACTGATAGATATGTAACATGATCAGACCATGAATATAAACAATGCTGAATACTGGAATGCAAATATCAGATAAACAGGAAGTGTCCAGCTATATGTCTATCAACTAAGGATCAAAGACATGTAGCAGAATCAGGGCTAAGTCAAATATGAGCAAAAGAACTGTCATCTCTCTAATGACCAATCATGCAGGTATATGTCCAAGCATAAGCAGGGAATATTAACATAATCTGGGCTAATATAGAAGAACAGGTGTCCGACTAGACTAAAGTAAACAGAGGGCCGAAAAGATAAAGCCCGGACCGAAGATAACCCACCTCAGTGTAGGCCGATCCCTGAACTCCCGCTGGTCTACTGGGAAGCTGGTGTTGAACTGCTAGGCCCTGAACATATAACTAGAATCAGTAAAAGACTCGCTCATGCCCATCCCGACAACATTACAGTAATACAACGTTAACACACTGAGACTGACCCGCCGACAGTCAAAATAACACTAAACCGACCACTGACGGTCTACAACTGTCTGAAAAACTATCAAACCATACCTGCTAACGCTAACATCATATTTTTAAATGTTTAGGTAAACCAGGTCTACATTACAACTAACAGTGTCCATAAATTACCAAAATACCCCTGCAACTCTTTTCAAGCTCAATTTGGAACTTCGGGGTTTTCCAATGATAATCTCAAAACACTAGACCAACCAGGACAGTGTCGAGGGCAACCTGAGGCAACAACAACGATCCGAAATCCAAACCGAAACGCGAACTCGTGCCGAAATCCGTAAAATCGACGATTTTGTCAATTTACGAAACTTAATTCGATTTCCGCTCAACTGGAGCCTTCGGAACTTAAATAAAACGTCTAGTCAGTGTATAATTACTGTCTAAAGATAGCCACGAGGTCATAATTGCAACTTGATTCAAAACAACTTTTAAATTACATAAAATCATGATTTCACTCCATTGTTTTGATCCGTTCTCTAAATCCAGGAAACCAAAATTAGCGCCATAAGTTTCAGCGCGTCTGTTTTGACGAGACGGACCCCGTGCTCATGGCTTTGGGTCAGCACGAGACCCGAGAACAAAGTTGGCTCTTAAAGTCCTAGATTCAATACACTATTTTGACTTGTTCTCGAAATTTAGGAGTTCAAAAACAACACTGTAAATTTCAGTGTGTCCGAGACAGCGAGACAAAACCCGTGCTCACAGGTTTGGATTTATACGAAGTCCGAGGGCAAAGTTGGCCCATAAACCATTAAGTCCACATAAACACTATGCTACAACTTCTTATCCTACACATGCAACCATGGAAATTGAAGAGCACCATGCTCAATATAGATAAGGGAGTGAAGTGCTCACCTTAGATGTGTCTGATACCGGTCGGAGGGGTCGCCGGAGCAAGGTGAAGCCACAACCACACAACCTAGAGCTCGGGTTCAAGGCAACTTGGGACAAACTTGATCAACTCTGAAACAAAGTGGAGCACGGCATTAAGTGACCTTCCATATGGAACTTGGTCCATGCCCGAGCCACAGCCGGCGGCCGGTAACGGCGGCGGCCGGACCCAACTCGAAATACAACAAAATAAAAGAGATTGAACGAACTCTTTACACAGAGCTCTTGGGCCAAAATAACTTGATAGGAACTCTAAGTTACAATGTTTAAGACCTACCTGGGGGTTGGCCGGAGCCCGGAGTCGACGACGGTGGCCGGAGAAGACGCACGGACCGAGAGAAGGGTACAATCTCCAAAATCAAAAACCACACGTCAACCTTTGCATGCAAGATGATGGGGAGCTCAAAACAAGATCATAGAACTCACCTGGGTTGTTTTCCCAGCGCACGAAGTCCCCGGCTGGCCGGAATAATAGTTTGCCGGAAAATGAGCCCGTTAATGGCGGAATCCGGCCGGCCGAGTTCGGGGTGGTGCAAGTTGGTCCAAAGTGCTCAGCGGGTCTCTGCGGAGCTTCCTGCAGTGGTGGCCGGCGACGAGGTCAAGCGGCGACGCCGAAAAAGCTTCTCCGGCGAAGTGCAATATAGCCCGGTTCTAGGGCTTTGTCGTGCGGCACGATCCTTCAACGGATCTTCCTCAAACTTTGGGAGGAACCTGCAGTCACCGAAAGGGAGGAGATCAACGGTCCGATCTTGGTTTCAACGGTCCGATGAGTCCCGAGATCAAAATCGGCCAAACCAAGGTTTTCCGGTGACAAGGTTCCTCCGCCGGCTACCGGAGGCACGACGACGACCCATACTATACAGGGAGAAACTCCTCGACATCAGGAACACCCTACAACTAACCCCGGACCAAAATACTAAACTTTTCTCCAACTGGCTTACCTCGCCGGAGTTGTCAAGGAAGAGGAGAACTTCGCGGTGGCGTGCGGCGGCGGCGACTGTCGAGGCACCCCTGGCTCGGTCGCGGCCACCCCACGGACCTCCTAGGTTGAAGCTTGAGCCCTCAGAGTCTCCCAGATGTCACTCCCAACTCCAACCCGAGAAGACCCAAGTATTTTGGGTGGCTTTTCTTGGCTGCTCCGGCGACGGGGAAGCGGCAGTGCACAGGTGACGGTTGGAGAGGAAGATGAAGCGTCGGTTCACAGAGAGGAGTTGAAAGGGTGGCTCGGGTGTGTGTGGTTTCCGAAGAGACCTGCGTATGTGCATGCATATAATGCATATGCTACAATTGCTAGAACACCCCTCCACAACTTCCAATTTCAAACCAAGTCCCTCAATACACATTACTCTCACATGTTAGTCCCTCCAACACAGTTTGCACGCTTTTCGGAGCAAAGCATTTAGGTTTTTCCGCAAAATACGATGTTTTTCATGCTTTTCGAGGTGTTCCCCTCGTCACAACGGAAACCGGACTTCGCCATGACGTCCAGCACGTCAAAATCTATAAAGATAGTGATTTTTGTTTTTCGATGCGATATTTAGATAAATTTTGGGTCCATAAAAACTGTCTAATTTACAGTTTATCATGCTTTTCGAGATTCCAGAGTCGTCAAACGAAACTTTCGTCTACGCCATTGCGTCCCGATCGACGAGACCGATCGAAACGACTACCTGGATCACTGAATTTGGACTCCGAACAGTGAAATAATTCACGTTGCAGTCGCCGGAACCCAGAATTTAGGGGTTACTGTTCATCTACATATTAACTTAAGTCACACCGTACACAGGCCACTGTTCCAATTTGTCGCGAAATTCGCTTCCTTCTTCTTTGATTTCTGGAAGATCCGACCGTCGGATTGAAAAGTGCTGAATATGAAAATCGCTCGGTTCGACGAGACGATCGCAACGGTCAAATCGGATCTGCAAGATCATGTCCGGATTGAAAGTTAGCCTTTTTGTCTCGTAATTTGTGCCACAAGCACTCTGGCATTTGTCCAATTAGGTCAAATTAGACTTCTTGAACACAGCTCAAGCTGAAAATTACCTTTAATTAATTTATTTAAAAATAAAATATTTTGGATTATTACAGATTCTTCTGCACCGAATTAAAATTATTAATTTAAACAATGAAAACACTTTGTACCGACCATTAAAATTATTAATTTTCAGGTCTTTTGATTATAAGTGTTTGTGTGTGTGTGTGTGTGTGTGTGTGTGTTTTCCGCCATTAGATCAACTCTTTTGATTATTTCCACCCCCTAGATTATACTATTTTTTCAAACCCACTAAACCCTAGGGTATATTGTATAGTAGCCTAGATATATATATATATATATATATATATATATATATATATATATATATATATATATATATATATATATTAGAGTTTATATGCTTTCAAAAGCACAAAACAATCCATGCTTGTAAATTTTTTACCAATGGATTTGTATTGGGATTAGTGCTTTTTACTTTATCATTCTCTCTCTTTAGTTGACTTTACAAAAGCGCAAATCCCAATACAAATTCAATGGTAAAAAATTCACAAGCATGGATTGTCTTGTGCTTTTAAAAGCATATAAGCTCTACTATATATATATATATATATATATATATATATATATATATATATATATATATATATATATATATATATATATATATATATATATAACTAGGCTAGTGTACTTACTATCAATAGCACCAAGTCATTGGTGCTATTACCTTTTCGATCATTGGATAAATGAATGTATAGTTACTATAATAGTGGTCCCCGTAAGGTTTAGTGGAATAGTATAATCTAAGGGGTGGAATTGGGCAAAGGGGTAGATCTAACGGCGGAAAACTTGGTGGCATCAAGTGCTTGGTGCTATTGATAGCAATGTAGCCGGAATATATAGTCGGACAATATATGTTCATGAGTCCGACTACTATGTCATCGATAGCACCAAACACTTGGTGGTACCAAGTTTTCCGCCGTTGGATCTATCCCTTTGACCATTTTCATTCCTTAAATCATACTATTCTACCAACCACCTACTAAACTCAAGGGGATCACTATCATCCTAACCGCACATCTCTTTATCCAAGAGCTAAAAACCTAATAACACCAATGACTTGGTGCTATTAATAGTATAGTAGCCTAGTTCTTTCTTTCTATATATAGAGAGAGTCCAGCTGGAATGCTATCGATAGCACCAAGCAATTGGTGCTACCAAATTTTTTACCTTAGATTTATCTCTTTGATCATTTTCATCCCTTGGATTATACTACTCAACCAATCGCCCACTAAATCCTATAGGACCACTATCATCCTAACCGCGCATTTCTTAATCCAAGAGCTAAAAATTTGATAGCACTAATGACTTGGTACTATCGATAGCATAGTAGTCTAGTTATATATATATATATATATATATATATATATATATATATATATATATATATATATATATATATATATATATATATATATATATATATATATATATGTGTGTGTGTGTGTGTGTGTGTGTGTGTGTGTGTGTGTGTGTGTGTGTGATGACCCGGATCTTCGCAGAGCTGCTGCAGTGCGTTAGGGTGGCTATTGGAGGCCTACATGGTGTGTTGGAAGTGTTTGGGGCATAATTGGGCTCAAGTGTTGGACTTCGGGGCTTAAATGGATCATGTGAGTGATCGGAGGACCCCGTGGAGGGTTTAGAAGTGGTTTCGCGCGAAACGGATATTAAATTTGGGCTCCGCGCGAAATTCGGGCTAAGAACACTTTTTCGGGTGCCTTCGGCAATTTTTAGAGTTGGAATTTGGCAAAACGGACGTCAAATTCGGATTCAGCGCGCGAAAACGGTCAAAATGGACTACCCACTTGTCATTTTTGAGCTTCGGTTACTGTTCACTGCCGGAACAGTGATTCCGGCAATCAGCGGCGGCGGCGGCGGCGGCGGGCAGCGGCGGAGAGCGGCGGCGCGGCCTCGGGCAGGCGGAGAACGACGGCGGGCAGGGCGCGTGGGCGCGGGCAGGGCGCGCGGGCAGCCGCGCGGGTGCGCGGTCCATGCGGCCAGCGTGCACCGGACGGCATGACACGTGGCAGGTGTTGATTGGCCGGTGCAGTGGACTTGGAGCACGGAACAGCCAGGTGGTGTACGGTGGACCGAGGTGGACACGTGGCGACTTCTGGAAGGCTGGTCTACATGCGCGCGGTCCACGGTGCAGTCGAGCCTGCCTCGGGATGCGTGCCTGTCAGGGTCGCAGGCGGCGCGCACAGGCACGCGCGCAGGCGCGTCCGGCGCGCTGACCGGCGCCACGTGTCGAGTTCCGGGGTGGCCACGTGGCGCGTGAGGATTGGCTGGATCAGCTGTGCGGTGTTTGGGGGACACGTGTCGAGACGTGGAGCGGGTCGGACGGTTGCTGGGTGCGGCCGGATCCGCTGTGCGAGTGGGCTGGCTAGTGGGCCGAGTGGGCCGGGCCACTGTTTGGGCCCGGTTTCGCGGCCCGAAAGATTCGGGCGCCCGAAACCGGGGACAGTGGGCATTTCTGCATTTGTTTTGTGGGCCTATAAAAGGCAGCCACCTTCCCCTCTTTTCTTCCTTTTTCCGAGCTGTAGAGAGAGAATGGGAGGGTGAGTTCTTTATGAAGTTTGTTCCCCTTGTTGCCCTTGATCTCGTGGTGGATCCCCGGAATTTCTGGAAGCTCGGCAACGGCGATATCATTTTTACAGTTCGCCTCGGTTTTCTCCCCATTTCGGCCCATTACCGTCGCAGATCAGTCAAAAATTCACTGTGAGCAAACCAGGAGGAGTTTTTGGACTATTTCTTCGACAGCGTGTTCCTAAGAGGTAAGGCTTCGATTTTCGTGTTGATCGCTTCGCTCTGTTTGTAGTAACCGTGATTTTAAAATCTGAAATTTAAGTTTAAATACTTGTATGGAGTATTAAATAGTTAAATTGAACTGTTAGTGGTGAAATAGTGGCCAAAAATATCGACTTTTGATCGGGGTCTGATCTCGAAAATCCGAGATCATCGTTGCGACCGTCTAGTCGAAACATGAAAGATCCATATTCATATGTCTTCGATCCGACGGTCGGATCTTCCAGAAAACAGCAGAGAAGCGGGTGGGTCCCACAGCTTAAGTGATTAGTACGGTGAATAGTAACCCTTGTTTTTCGACCCCTCGCGACTGATCGTCGACCAATCTACTGTCTGCGATCCGAACCTAGCAACATGAGTAGTCAATCTTAGCTATTTTTGATGTTCTGAGCGCAGTGGCGCTGACGGAATTTGCATTTGGCGAGCCTAAAGCCTCGTAAAGCGTGCCGAACTGTATAATTTACAGTATAAGATGGAAATTAAAATTTATGGAGTTGAATTTTAGCGAACCAAAATTGCTACCTGATAGGTTTCGTCGAGCCGGACGTCGTGGCAGTGTCCGTTTTTCAGTTTGACAACCCGGTTGTCTCGAAAAGCGTGAAATAGTGGAAAAATTGCAGTATTTTGCGTAAAGATGCTATATTTTATGTGTTGAATGGCCCCAAACTTGTACAAGAGGGACTTCTCTGTCATTTTACTCTACAGCAATTGACCTAGATCAGAAGGATGCTAGTTGAAGGGCTAACTAGCATTTTGTGTGCAATAACCTATAGTAATTTATGGTTACTCCTTTGCAACCCTAGCCGCTTCCTTGTTGTAACCGTAGCCTCCACCACTCGACCCCACGATTCCTCTGCGAGGTTTCCCGAGCTCTTGAGCCGCCGGCCGCCGTCCAGTCGCCGGAAAAAACCCAAGAAATCTAGTGTTGGACTCGGGTTTTGGTGTTATTGGTGAGGAAACTATCCGAGGAGGTTTTAGTTGCTCCAAGCAATTCCTGTGAAGTCCTCTGTGAAGTTGGGACCCAGCCAAGGAACCCCGGTGCCCAGATCCGCCGTGCGCCTCCGCGGGCAAATACCACCTTCTTCCTCGGATCCGGCAAGGTAAGGGTCTTGTGTTTTTTTATTTTTCTTGCTACTTAGACACTGGGAGCATGTTCCTTACCTCCTTAAGATCATCCCTGCCGAACCCCAGCGTTGGGTATGCTTCGGGCCGCCGGCGGGGGAGTTGCACCCGCCGGAGTCCATTCTTGCTCCGCCTCGGGCAAGTGTTGCACCTAATGGCTCAGCTTCGAAACCAAAACGATGGGAACCTTCTGTAGGGATTAGGAAACCCTCCCAAGAAGTTTCATGGTGCCTCGTTTAGTAGGCGCTCCGCAGTTTGAAGCCCTAGTTTCGTGCTAACTTTGCTCCGGCCAAGGTTGCGCCACCGCCGCCACCGCCGCTTGTTGCCGCCGGACACTTGCCCAGTTACCTCTAGCAGGTCTAGACAGAGCCACTTGCACCCTTGCATGAGACCCATGCTGCTCGGTTGAAGCTTCACCATTGATGGTGCAAGTTGCGGCCGAACTTGTGCTGCCGCCGCCGCCGTTGCCTCTCGCCGCCGGCCATGCGCCCAGCAAGCATCGTAGAGTCGGTTAGCACCTACAGGTGCTTGTGCTTGTGATCCTAAACCCTTGTATAAGGATTCACCATTAATGTCTTCTAAAGCTGTGTATTAAGCTTGTTGCACACCTAGTGTTTGTAGTTATGCCTGAGAGAGTCCAAATGGGTTTTAGCCAACTACAAGCATCCAGAAATTGACCAAGGGACTCTACATGATCCTAGGAACCTTCAGCTCATGTTATTTTGAAGAATGACCTGGTGGATTGTTGAATCCCACGTGCCAAGCCTTAGCCTAGGCTATGTGACATGTTGTCTGTTTTACAGCACCTTTGTACCTATGTTAGAGCAAGCCCTTGTGTCCTCATGATCCCAGGAGCTTGATGCTCACCCTACTTCAGCCAAAGACTGAGTGGTTAAGAGGATCGAATAAGCCAAGCCTAATTGAGCACTAGATGGCCCTTATGCTGTTCCAGCAGGTTAGCTGCATCCTCAGGGTGAGCCTCTGAGTTCTTTCGACCCACTGAGCATGATGCTCACCCAAAAATTGGGTTTGGTTGAGTCTAGGTATTAAAAGTAGCAATGTGAGCCTTTATGTCGAGAATTTGTTGGACCGAAGTTTTATACGAGTTTCACGTTGCTTCCAAAAGGTGAGCACGGTGTCCAGCAAGTCGAGAGCCACCTGCTGGTGGTGTCGGTTCATTAAAATAGCTTTCCGAAATTAAATACAAGCGAAAATAGCATGAAATTGCATGCTTTTATGCAATTTGGTAAAATTCCGGGGGACTAAATGCAATTGTGACCATACTAGCTGCTTAGTACAGTGTACACATGATCTCTAAAACTTTTGTTGGAGGTCCGATGCCTTTCGTTGAGCGGGAATTGGATCCCGAACCGTAAATCGGCAAAATCGCCGGTTTAACGGTGATTCGGCGTTAATCGTGCAATTCGAGAAATTTCGGTGATAAATTTGTGATGCCAGGTATTTGTGGCTGTTCCCGGTGCTGTTCTAAAGAGCCCGGTGATTTTAGTTTCTCGTTTGCAACTTCCGGAGCCAAAATGGGCCTCCCGGAAGTGTTTCAGTGGTTTTAGCCTTGCCGGTGCACAGGATCACTTAGAGTTTAGTGTTAGAGCCTAAATGTCTTAAGTTAGACATTCTTGGGCAGCACGTGAAATTTCACGAGTTTTGATTATTGATCAGCACAGATTGGGTATGTGTGAGAGTCTGTTTCTGACCTGTGCATTTGATTCAGGTCCCAGCAGTCAGCCGCCATCTTGCGAGCCATCTAGTAGCCACTGTGATTATTGAGGTGGGTTTATCTTCGGTCCGGGCTTTATCAGGTTGGCCCTATGGGGTGCCGTGGTAGGTCGGACCCCTGTTGTTGGTGTAACCCTGAACCTGTGCTTGAGCCTTTCTATTTGTTTAATTTCAGCATTCAGTTATTACAGCTATGTTGCCTTGACATTTCAGTTGAGCCCTTTATATGCTTTCATTCTCAGCATTTATTATGTATAGGGTTATACAGCTTGACATATACCATGTTTGTTTGGTTGTCAGCCTAGTTATGTCAGCATTTCCTGTTCTATGATGCATGATAGAATAGGAGTACAGTTCTGTTTTTAGTTTCAGTTACAGCTCAGATATTCAACTTCTGCTATTCAGATTCAGTATATAGTATCTGTGATTGTTATTGCCTTCAGCATCCCGATAGGGATTTCTCGGCTTATTGCCGTTTGTGTGGTCTTTTGATCACGAGCTTGAGCATCAGCATTATGATCGCCACAGAGCCAGCTGTTCTTTCACGTACACTAGCGGACCGATCCCCCGCAGTGGTGTACTTTACCGGTAAAGTGGTCAGCAGTGGCGACCCGTGAGCCCAGAGGGTTATGACAGCAGATTGGTGTACAGGTGGTATTTAGCCTGAGGTCCTAGTGACCAATAGTGGCATTGATTGGGTATTTATGGTTATTCAGCATTTCCAGTTTATAGCTTTGTTTATAGCATGATCATTTCCTGCCGTTAGATTTTCAGATATGCATGATTAACCTTGTTCATGAGTACCCTGTTTTTACCTCAGCATGTTTAGCTTCTGTTCAGTATCTCTTATTCAGCTTTCAGTTATATCCTGCTTGACAGATTTATTGATTACAGCATGATTAGTTTCTTGTATGGGTACCCTGTTTCCATTCCAGCATGCTTAATTTATATCTGCATTTTGTTACTCAGCTTCAGTTCTATTCTGCTTTTACTATCCGCTTATCATTGTATCCGGTAGGTACGACTTGCTATTTCTCGGCCCGTCGTGCCCACTGGGATACATGTAGAGTGTATCTCACACCCCCTGGGTGCCTGTTTTTCAGGTCAGTCGGGTGCTGGGAGTTTGGGATGATCCAGTGAGCTGTTGCGCTAGAAGTTGTCCCCTACTATTGGCCACAGTGGCCCAGAGCTAGTATTTCTGTTTCAGTATTGTGATCATAGCTTTCTGTATAGTTTTATTAGTTGGAGTATTTACGGAGTTTGTTATGTATTAGTTGTTGATATTTTAGTTGTGGAGTTTATGTTTTAGTTTAAACTGTTGATTATATTGCTCTCTGATTGTATTATTGTACTTGCCTAGCCGAGCATGTATAGGGGAGACTCTGTCCGTGTGGACAGAGAATTTCCTATGCATGTGGCGGTCTGTTCACGTCCTGAGTTTAAAGTTTGAACTCTGATTTAAAAAAAAAAAAAAAAAAAAAAAAAAAAAAAAAAAATTTACAGCTGTTTTGAAACTCGGGGCGTGACAGATTAGATGGTATCAGAGAATAGGTATAAGATACCTAGGTTTGGGTTAGGATTAAACCCTAGGATGACTTGAGTCTGACGTGAGAGCGCGGGGATATTTGTGTTAAGGTTTGGAACCCTAATACAATTTGCATTTGTTGAGTCTATCCTGACCTGTTTGTTGTATACAGATTATGGCTCGTCCTCGTGGTGGAGGTTCACGGCGTGGGGAGGGCAGTGGCCGAGGTGTCGGTCGACCGCCCAGAGCGCCAGTGGAGTCAGTGGACTCTGTCAGATTCCAACAGATGCAGGATCAGATTAATGCTCTGACGGCGGTGGTTCAACAGCTTGTGCAGCAGCAGGCTGCAGCTTCTACAGTACCTACCCCACCAGTTCCGCCACCTGTTCCACCACCTGAGCCAGTGGCAGAGGAACCAGTCATCCCTCCTGCTGCCCCTGCACCACCTGTAGCGACGGCCCCGGCGACTGCCACCACTTCTGGGGCTGCTGCTGCTACTGTTAGCGACCCACCGGTTGCTGCTGCCGGGACCTCTTCTCGGCCGACGACGCCTGCTGCTACAGAGGATGCGGTTCAGGCTGAGAGGGCTCGAGTGAAGGCGGTCCTGATGGAGTTTAAGAAACTTCAGCCACTTACCTTTGATGGCGCCACGGATGATGATTGGGCGATTGAAAAGTGGGTGCTGCGTATGGAGAAACTTTTCAGGGATATGTATACAGAGGACCATGACCGTGTACACTTAGCGGCACACTGCCTCGAGGGTGAGGCGGATCAGTGGTGGTCTGAGGTTTTGAGAGATCAGTTCAGGGGAATTGAACCCCCGTGGCAAGTCTTCAAGGATGCGTTATACGACCGCTATCTAAATGACGTGACGAAGCAGGGCCTAGAGCGGCAGTTGGAGACGATGCATCAGGGAGACCGCACTGTGCGGGATTATGAGCGGGAGTTCTCCCGTGTTGGTGCTTTGGTTCCGCATGCGGTGCGGGATGAGCAACGCAAGGTCCGGCTCTTCTCCCAAGGGCTGCGACCTGAGATCAGGCGACTTCTCTCTCCCTTGGACATCCGGGTGTATCGGGTCTGTGTCAACCGAGCCCTTTCTGTGGAGGCTGATATGGTAGCCACACGTGCTGAGCGACAGGCATCAGAGAAAGACAAAGGAAAAAAGAGATCGTTTCCTGGAGGCGGGGGTGGAGCCTCGAGCAGTGGGAAGCCACCCAAATATCCTCGACGCCATGATCAGACGATGAGTGGTTCTGCTAGCAGTCAACAGCGGGCTCCGTGACCGTGTGTATTTTGTGGTGGACCACATCGGGCAGTTACTTGTGATCAGCGCCATGGCCGTTGCTACAGGTGTGGCCAGGCCGGGCATATTGTGGCGAACTGCCCTCAGAGATCTGAACCTGCCCAGTCCACTGTTTCTGCTTCAGCCGTTTCTACTCCACGGCAGAGTTCTGCACCGAGCACGTCTTCCCATGGACGATCTGCACCATCTCATCAGTCTGGTGGGACACGCCAGAATTCTGGAGGGCGAGTGTATGCCCTGACTGCTCCAGGAGATCCACCAGTTGTAGACCTTACAGGTATGCTGCCAAGTGGTAAGTTTTAAGTTATGCAGTTTTTGCATTATAATGCGCCTTTACCATTTTTAGTCGTGCCTTGTGACTGATTGTCACTAGTGTTGGGTTGGACAGTGCAGATGTTCTGCGACTGATTGTCGCTGTGGTACCCTGTGTTAGTGGACTGTTTGATGTCCTACTGTAGTTAAGTTTCGGGGACGAAACTTCTATTAAGGGGGGAGTGATGTAGTAACCGTGATTTTAAAATCTGAAATTTAAGTTTAAATACTTGTATGGAGTATTAAATAGTTAAATTGAACTGTTAGTGGTGAAATAGTGGCCAAAAATATCGACTTTTGATCGGGGTCTGATCTCGAAAATCCGAGATCATCGTTGCGACCGTCTAGTCGAAACATGAAAGATCCATATTCATATGTCTTCGATCCGACGGTCGGATCTTCCAAAAAACAGCAGAGAAGCGGGTGGGTCCCACAGCTTAAGTGATTAGTACGGTGAATAGTAACCCTTGTTTTTCGACCCCTCGCGACTGATCGTCGACCAATCTACTGTCTGCGATCCGAACCTAGCAACATGAGTAGTCAATCTTAGCTATTTTTGATGTTCTGAGCGCAGTGGCGCTGACGGAATTTGCATTTGGCGAGCCTAAAGCCTCGTAAAGCGTGCCGAACTGTATAATTTACAGTATAAGATGGAAATTAAAATTTATGGAGTTGAATTTTAGCGAACCAAAATTGCTACCTGATAGGTTTCGTCGAGCCGGACGTCGTGGCAGTGTCCGTTTTTCAGTTTGACAACCCGGTTGTCTCGAAAAGCGTGAAATAGTGGAAAAATTGCAGTATTTTGCGTAAAGATGCTATATTTTATGTGTTGAATGGCCCCAAACTTGTACAAGAGGGACTTCTCTGTCATTTTACTCTACAGCAATTGACCTAGATCAGAAGGATGCTAGTTGAAGGGCTAACTAGCATTTTGTGTGCAATAACCTATAGTAATTTATGGTTACTCCTTTGCAACCCTAGCCGCTTCCTTGTTGTAACCGTAGCCTCCACCACTCGACCCCACGATTCCTCTGCGAGGTTTCCCGAGCTCTTGAGCCGCCGGCCGCCGTCCAGTCGCCGGAAAAAACCCAAGAAATCTAGTGTTGGACTCGGGTTTTGGTGTTATTGGTGAGGAAACTATCCGAGGAGGTTTTAGTTGCTCCAAGCAATTCCTGTGAAGTCCTCTGTGAAGTTGGGACCCAGCCAAGGAACCCCGGTGCCCAGATCCGCCGTGCGCCTCCGCGGGCAAATACCACCTTCTTCCTCGGATCCGGCAAGGTAAGGGTCTTGTGTTTTTTTATTTTTCTTGCTACTTAGACACTGGGAGCATGTTCCTTACCTCCTTAAGATCATCCCTGCCGAACCCCAGCGTTGGGTATGCTTCGGGCCGCCGGCGGGGGAGTTGCACCCGCCGGAGTCCATTCTTGCTCCGCCTCGGGCAAGTGTTGCACCTAATGGCTCAGCTTCGAAACCAAAACGATGGGAACCTTCTGTAGGGATTAGGAAACCCTCCCAAGAAGTTTCATGGTGCCTCGTTTAGTAGGCGCTCCGCAGTTTGAAGCCCTAGTTTCGTGCTAACTTTGCTCCGGCCAAGGTTGCGCCACCGCCGCCACCGCCGCTTGTTGCCGCCGGACACTTGCCCAGTTACCTCTAGCAGGTCTAGACAGAGCCACTTGCACCCTTGCATGAGACCCATGCTGCTCGGTTGAAGCTTCACCATTGATGGTGCAAGTTGCGGCCGAACTTGTGCTGCCGCCGCCGCCGTTGCCTCTCGCCGCCGGCCATGCGCCCAGCAAGCATCGTAGAGTCGGTTAGCACCTACAGGTGCTTGTGCTTGTGATCCTAAACCCTTGTATAAGGATTCACCATTAATGTCTTCTAAAGCTGTGTATTAAGCTTGTTGCACACCTAGTGTTTGTAGTTATGCCTGAGAGAGTCCAAATGGGTTTTAGCCAACTACAAGCATCCAGAAATTGACCAAGGGACTCTACATGATCCTAGGAACCTTCAGCTCATGTTATTTTGAAGAATGACCTGGTGGATTGTTGAATCCCACGTGCCAAGCCTTAGCCTAGGCTATGTGACATGTTGTCTGTTTTACAGCACCTTTGTACCTATGTTAGAGCAAGCCCTTGTGTCCTCATGATCCCAGGAGCTTGATGCTCACCCTACTTCAGCCAAAGACTGAGTGGTTAAGAGGATCGAATAAGCCAAGCCTAATTGAGCACTAGATGGCCCTTATGCTGTTCCAGCAGGTTAGCTGCATCCTCAGGGTGAGCCTCTGAGTTCTTTCGACCCACTGAGCATGATGCTCACCCAAAAATTGGGTTTGGTTGAGTCTAGGTATTAAAAGTAGCAATGTGAGCCTTTATGTCGAGAATTTGTTGGACCGAAGTTTTATACGAGTTTCACGTTGCTTCCAAAAGGTGAGCACGGTGTCCAGCAAGTCGAGAGCCACCTGCTGGTGGTGTCGGTTCATTAAAATAGCTTTCCGAAATTAAATACAAGCGAAAATAGCATGAAATTGCATGCTTTTATGCAATTTGGTAAAATTCCGGGGGACTAAATGCAATTGTGACCATACTAGCTGCTTAGTACAGTGTACACATGATCTCTAAAACTTTTGTTGGAGGTCCGATGCCTTTCGTTGAGCGGGAATTGGATCCCGAACCGTAAATCGGCAAAATCGCCGGTTTAACGGTGATTCGGCGTTAATCGTGCAATTCGAGAAATTTCGGTGATAAATTTGTGATGCCAGGTATTTGTGGCTGTTCCCGGTGCTGTTCTAAAGAGCCCGGTGATTTTAGTTTCTCGTTTGCAACTTCCGGAGCCAAAATGGGCCTCCCGGAAGTGTTTCAGTGGTTTTAGCCTTGCCGGTGCACAGGATCACTTAGAGTTTAGTGTTAGAGCCTAAATGTCTTAAGTTAGACATTCTTGGGCAGCACGTGAAATTTCACGAGTTTTGATTATTGATCAGCACAGATTGGGTATGTGTGAGAGTCTGTTTCTGACCTGTGCATTTGATTCAGGTCCCAGCAGTCAGCCGCCATCTTGCGAGCCATCTAGTAGCCACTGTGATTATTGAGGTGGGTTTATCTTCGGTCCGGGCTTTATCAGGTTGGCCCTATGGGGTGCCGTGGTAGGTCGGACCCCTGTTGTTGGTGTAACCCTGAACCTGTGCTTGAGCCTTTCTATTTGTTTAATTTCAGCATTCAGTTATTACAGCTATGTTGCCTTGACATTTCAGTTGAGCCCTTTATATGCTTTCATTCTCAGCATTTATTATGTATAGGGTTATACAGCTTGACATATACCATGTTTGTTTGGTTGTCAGCCTAGTTATGTCAGCATTTCCTGTTCTATGATGCATGATAGAATAGGAGTACAGTTCTGTTTTTAGTTTCAGTTACAGCTCAGATATTCAACTTCTGCTATTCAGATTCAGTATATAGTATCTGTGATTGTTATTGCCTTCAGCATCCCGATAGGGATTTCTCGGCTTATTGCCGTTTGTGTGGTCTTTTGATCACGAGCTTGAGCATCAGCATTATGATCGCCACAGAGCCAGCTGTTCTTTCACGTACACTAGCGGACCGATCCCCCGCAGTGGTGTACTTTACCGGTAAAGTGGTCAGCAGTGGCGACCCGTGAGCCCAGAGGGTTATGACAGCAGATTGGTGTACAGGTGGTATTTAGCCTGAGGTCCTAGTGACCAATAGTGGCATTGATTGGGTATTTATGGTTATTCAGCATTTCCAGTTTATAGCTTTGTTTATAGCATGATCATTTCCTGCCGTTAGATTTTCAGATATGCATGATTAACCTTGTTCATGAGTACCCTGTTTTTACCTCAGCATGTTTAGCTTCTGTTCAGTATCTCTTATTCAGCTTTCAGTTATATCCTGCTTGACAGATTTATTGATTACAGCATGATTAGTTTCTTGTATGGGTACCCTGTTTCCATTCCAGCATGCTTAATTTATATCTGCATTTTGTTACTCAGCTTCAGTTCTATTCTGCTTTTACTATCCGCTTATCATTGTATCCGGTAGGTACGACTTGCTATTTCTCGGCCCGTCGTGCCCACTGGGATACATGTAGAGTGTATCTCACACCCCCTGGGTGCCTGTTTTTCAGGTCAGTCGGGTGCTGGGAGTTTGGGATGATCCAGTGAGCTGTTGCGCTAGAAGTTGTCCCCTACTATTGGCCACAGTGGCCCAGAGCTAGTATTTCTGTTTCAGTATTGTGATCATAGCTTTCTGTATAGTTTTATTAGTTGGAGTATTTACGGAGTTTGTTATGTATTAGTTGTTGATATTTTAGTTGTGGAGTTTATGTTTTAGTTTAAACTGTTGATTATATTGCTCTCTGATTGTATTATTGTACTTGCCTAGCCGAGCATGTATAGGGGAGACTCTGTCCGTGTGGACAGAGGATTTCCTATGCATGTGGCGGTCTGTTCACGTCCTGAGTTTAAAGTTTGAACTCTGATTTAAAAAAAAAAAAAAAAAAAAAAAAAAAAAAAAAAAAAAAAAAAAAAAATTTACAGCTGTTTTGAAACTCGGGGCGTGACACTGTTTCGCACTTTTGGCATGTTTCCCGAGGCATCTTTGACCCCCATTTTTCTGTGTTGGATTCTGGACAGCACCGGCTTGTCGATTTTTTATCTCAGCCTAGGAACATCGGATCAAGGCGTTTCAGGACTCGATTTTGATCTACTCGTCGCGAGAAACACAGTGGTGATTTTTTTGAGATTTTTGAAAATTGTTTCGAAGGTGATAATTAAGCTTTTCTTGGACAGATTGCTACAGGAATTTTGATTTGGAAGGTTTTAAGGTGCAACGGTGTTTTATTTTTATCTTGGCCTACAGGTATCAGATCTGGGCGTTTAAACAGTCGATTTGGGGCTACTTTTCGCGAGGAACGCCACCGTGAATTTTCTGGATTTTCTTGAGGACTGGACAGAGGTGATATTTAGCCTTTTTGGGCGCTGATTTTGGACAGTAAGAAATTATACAGTTTTGGGATTAATTGTGCGCAATGTTTTGTGCAGTGGGGCACAGTTCTCGATGGATTGCTGTGTTAGAGGACAGCGGGCAGCGAGAGGTCTCTTTTGGTGTTGTGCGCGCTTTTCGAGGTGGGTGGTTGTTGCATGCCTCTACTTCTGACCTGCTCACTAAGTTTATTAGAGAACCCCACTTTTGAGCATATTGATTGATTATTATGCATGATTGCCTGATATAAATGTGAGCTTATCATCTGATATTAATTTTGTGATATAGCATGTTGGGGATATTATTGGGATATTAATGCTATTGGAACATGATCATTGGAATAATTTAATAGTGATAATTAACATGCGATATTAGCACCTAGATTTTATGAAAGTGGATTAAATGGATTAATTGTGGGGACATAGTGACATATCTAGGTGCGGGTGCCACTTTGGGATTTATTATGGATCAGGGATTATTTACATGTGTAGTTGACTGATGATTTTAGCATGATGGATATATTTATGTGGATATTATTAATTGTTACACATGTAAAATTGTTATTTGACATTCTCTCTCTTTCACATTTCTTGAGGACTTTTGCATGCTTATTTGGACATCTAGATAGGCCACTATTTTATTGCTACACTATCGTATTGGGAATTGACTTAGGAGAAACCATGATTGCTTTCTTTCTCCTTTTATTTAGACTTTTGAGTCATGTTGCTCGAGTTCGAGCAGAGGTTTGGGATAGTGTAGCCGGGACCTGAGGGTCAGTGACAGGGTGTACTTGATATTGGATTATGGGTTATTGCGGCAACCGCGGACAGTAGGCGGTTGACCGGATCTTGGTTATTTTATCCAATTGTGGGTTGTAGGTTATTGCGGTGACCGCGGACTTTGGGCGATTGACCGGATGTTTACTATTGCATCAGATTGGGTATCAGATTTCTCTAGTGGATGGTATTTCCCACTTTTTGAGTACTATTGCATCGGGTCGGGGTTTCATTAGTGGACGGAGTTTCCCACTTTGATCATAGTCATGATCCAGTCCTGCTATTATGAGACAGTGGTTACAGAGATGCTTGATACAGTGATACTTTACTCGTGTGGGTCGCTCCCCTCGAGTGCCACTCCGGAGTAGGCTTTACACCGTGCCGAGCGCCGGGCACCATGGTGAGTTGTGAGTGCTGATTGGGATTTCGAGCCTTATGTGCTGGTCCCCTACTGAGTTCTTGAGTTCGATAGCAGAGCAGGCAGTACCAGTTTTTACTGGTGGCACTAGATTGGGTCTATTTGGTCAGATACTGTTTCCTGATGCATTCATACCGTCATTTCCTTCGGTATTGCATTTAGAGGCATACTTGTTGTGGTTTCCCCTTTTATTCAGTAGTTCTGTTTACACCTTTACCACTTGTCCCTTTTCTTGCCTCTAGTAGACTTAGTGGGTACGCCGGAGCTTGAGGCTTTACCCACAGGGGGAGGCTACTGGTTTACTAGTGGTTCTCACCCCCATCGTTGTTTCCCCTTTTTCTCCCCCCTGTTTTGCAGAGTCCCCTTCGGGAGTTGCTGATCTTCGATCGTTGTTCGATGCGAGGGAGTCACGAGCTAGATCTTTACCACCCGAGGAGTGTAGCTGTATCCCCCTGGTTGGAGATTCCTGGTAGCTGTTGGCCGGGTTTTCACTGTTTTATTTGGAGAGAGATCTTTTATATTTGGAGAGACTGATGTACTATAAGTTTAGTTTATCTCCTTTTATAGTTGTGAGATGCTATACTGAGGACATTGTATGATGATTATCTGTATTTGAGGAGATGGGTATTGTACTCTATTTCATGTTGTACAGTGATTGGATTTTATTTTACAGCATTTTATTTCAGCTCTGATATTTGTGTAGCTATAGTACTATCTTTTGCAGGTTAGACGCTTCGCCTATGCGGGTTTTAGCATAGGTGGCGGATCTGTTGGCGAGCCCGGGTCGCAGTTTCGACCCCGGGGCGTGACAATATATATGCTGGAATACTATTAATAGTACTAACTCATTGGTGCTATTAAGTTTTTAATCCTTGGATTAAAAAATACGTAGTTGAGATGATAGTGGGCCCCTTGGGTTTAATAGATAGTTTGGAAAGAGTAAAATCTAACGGGTAAAAATGATCAAAGAGATTGATCTAAGGGTAGAAAACTTGATAGCACCAGTAACTTGGTACTATTAATAGTATAGTAGCCGGACTATATATATATATATATATATATATATATATATATATATATATATATATATATATATATATATATATATATATATATATAACTAGGCTACTATACTATTAATATCACCAAATCTTTGGTGCTATTAGGTTTTTGACCCATGGATGAAGAGATGTGCGGTTAAAATGATAGTGGGCCCCTAGGATTTAGTGGGTTGTTGGAAAAATAGTATGATCTGACGAGCGAAAATGATTAAAGGGATAGATCTAATAGCTAAAAACTTGGTAGCACCAAGTGTTTGGTGCTATCGATAGCATAGTAGCCGAACTCAATATATATGCTATCGATAGCATAGTAGCCGAACTATATATATATATATATATATATATATATATATATATATATATATATATATATATATATATATAGATAGATAGAGAGAGAGAGAGAGAGAGAGAGAGAGAGAGAGAGAGAGAGAGAGAGTTTGGCTGGAATACTATTAATAGTATCAAGTCATTGCTACTATTAAGTTTTAAATCGTTGAATTAAAAGATGTGTGGTTGAGATGATAGTGGGCCCCTTGGGTGGAAAAATAGTAAAATCTAACGGGTGAAAATAATTAAAGGGGTTGATCTAAGAGTATACTACTTGATAGCACTAAATGCTTGGTATTATCGATAGTATAGTAGCCGAACTATATATATATATATATATATATATATATATATATATATATATATATATATATATATATATATATATATACACACACTAGTGAAAGTACCCGCGCGTTGTGACGGATAGATATTATTGAATCAATCAAATCCAATAAAAATGATCAAAAATTGATAAGATAATAATCTAACCATAAATCGAAGACATTACAAAATAATAAATCCCTTTCAAATCAGCTAAATACATAATAGAAATAATAACTTCTCCTTTGCGTGCACCGCGATTATATCAAAAACCCGATCAAACGAAGGATCTACATATAAAAACATAGAAATTGAAAGCATAGAATGAGATTGGAGGGATCAGAGGGGAATCACCATGGGGCATAGAACTCGATGACGACGAATGGGTGATTGGTGACGGGGTAGGCGAAGTTGGAGGCATCGAGCGTGAGTATCGAAAGGGCTCCGCCTCCTCCGCCGCCGCTAGGGTTAAGATTCGACATTTAACATAATAATAAAATGATTGAGAGGGAGAAGAAAAAGAAGACAATAGAGGAAGAGGAAGAGGTGAAGAAGAGAGCCTCGTTAAATAAAAAATAATATCTCCGCATTGGTTTGTTTTTTCAAATTCGTAACCTGCGCGTATCCTAAATTTTCTAAACTAATGCTTCAATTTCCCAATTATAATTAATAAATATTAATATTAATTATACAAAATATTAACATTTAATTTTATTATATTTAAGGATTTAAGTGCCGTGGCACGAGGTATGACACGGTACGTGCCTAGCCGTGCCGATAAGTGCCGGTCACAAAAAATACATACGTGCCGATACATAATGGCATGAAATATTTATTTTCTTTGGCAATAAATTTTTTTTAATTACTTATTATATATATTTATCAAATATTTTGAACTTTATTGAGAAAATTACTTAGTAATTTTAAGAAAAAAGGATTTTAAACCGTGCCATCGGTACGGGGGCTGTATCGTGCCGGTATCTTGTTGGTACGGTACGGCACGATGGATACGGTACGATGGATACGGTACGATGGATACGGCACGTGCCGATGGATACTTAAATCCTTGATTATATTCAATTAAATTTTTGTTAAATATAGAAATAAATTGTGGAGTTCAAAAAAAATTGAGAATTTATTTATATATTTATAGAATATATATATATATATATATATATATATATATATATATATATATATAGAGAGAGAGAGAGAGAGAGAGAGAGA
Organism: Tillandsia fasciculata; assembly: GCA_029168755.2. Lineage (NCBI taxonomy): Eukaryota > Viridiplantae > Streptophyta > Magnoliopsida > Poales > Bromeliaceae > Tillandsia > Tillandsia fasciculata. Next base: position 18,750,601 of record CM054939.1, on the reverse strand, counting down.
GAGAGAGAGAGAGAGAGTAGTCTTATATGCTTTCCAAAGCACATAGGCTTCTTTATTTCTAAATTATTTTTAATGATATAATTTTTAAATCAACGTTTTATAATTTTAATCTAGAATATTTTAATCTAAAAAATAAACTTTAATCAAAATAACTCAAAATTGATCATTTTAATAAAGGTGTCAACTGTATTAAAATTTAATAATGTAGGAATATCCAAAGCAGGTTAAATTTTAATAGAAAATTATTTATACTATCTAAAGTAGGATCAATATTTCTAATCTAAAATTTTAGCACTGTAACATCACTTTTTGTACTATTTTTATTTTTAACCTTTAATTTTGAAACCTTTAATCACTAAATAAATAATATTAAAAAATTATAAAATTTAATTTTTAAATATTTTAAATATTCTAAATCAAATCTAATATAGCGCATTCTAAAAACAACTTAAAATTAGGAAGGCCGCAGTTCAAAAGTCTTATCATAAAAAATAAAAATAAATAAATAAATTGGAATTTTATAGGCCTTTGAGCTTCCTAAGGGGTCCCAACTGTACTCATATAAATAAATAGATGACGTTTCTTACAAAAGGATGTGTCAATTTTGTTGGCTATTTATTTATGGGTTAAAATAGATCCAACGTTTTGCCCCGTGATAATAGATCCAGGAGACTAATAAGTTGAGTTGGGTGACTATAATAAGTTGAGTGGGGCTGAGGTCCACAATAGACCTAACGGCTAGAGGCCCAACAATAGACCCAACGTCCAGGTGGGTTGAGTTCGGTCGAGACCCGTAGGCGTTGTGTCTGTACGCTTTAAGTGAATTGGTTGCCTATTTCTAACAGCTCGAGCTTTTGGGATTAATGGTTAACGCCAACGATCCGACAAGTGGTATCAGAGCCGGTGGCACGGGTTCGATTCCCACATGGTGCAGGTGTTGGGGGGGATTGTTGCCTATTTATTTATGGGTTAAAATAGGTCCAACGTCCTACCCCATGACAATAGGCCCAGGAGACTAATAAGTTGAGTGGGATTGCGGTCCACAATAGAGGACTGCGGTCCACAATAGACCTAACGGCAAGAGGCCCAACAATAGACCCAACATCCAGGTGGATTGAGTCTTAATTGCAGATTTTTAACAGCGCTCCCAAGAGTAGTAAGATGATACATTTTGCCGAGTGCGAACTAGAGAACAATAAAGTGTGCATCATAGAATTATAAAATATTATATTTTATCATTCTACGACTGGCAAAAAATATTTCCCTATTTAACTGCAAGTCCAACGTCCTACCCCGTGACAATAGGCCCAGGAGACTAATAAGTTGAGTGGGATTGCGGTCCACAATAGAGGACTGCGGTCCACAATAGACCTAACGGCAAGAGGCCCAACAATAGACCCAACGTCCAGGTGGATTGAGTCTTAGTTGCAGATTTTTAACAGCTCCCAACAGAGTAGTAAGATGATACATTTTGCCGAGTGCGAACTAGAGAACAATAAAGTGTGCATCATAGAATTATAAAATATTATATTTTATCATTCTACGACTGGCAAAAAATATTTTCCTATTTAACTGCAAGTCCATCTGATGAAATAAATATAAAAATATAAAATAATTAAATATAATTTTTTAAACCATAAAATGACAAAGTGAGAAAGCGCTAACCACAAGTTTCAATATAATTATTAAGACAATCATGCTTGTCGTGGCTATAGGGGAATGAGTAAGGTTTCCAAAATAACGCACAAAGTAATTTTACTTGTATAGCTAAATAAAATGAATAATGCACAAAAGAATTACAAAAGAAGAACAAACACAATCGCAATCGCAATTTCTTTCTTATCGCATCAAATCATGACTTGCAATCTCTAATGTACTTCATGTTTTTCTCAGCTTTAGCTAATGGGTACAGTTACAAGACTTTTGATGCACCGGCAAGTAAATCAAATAATACAACACCGGTATTGTGAAAGGTCTATACAACTACAAAATTACAAGTTCATATAGTTAATTGATATTCTGCTTCTCCATGATTTGTTTACTTTGTACAAGAGAAAATATTAAGGGGTTGTTGCGTCGACTCATATTAGCTCAACTGATCATAGAAACATTCCCTCCAGAAACTCCTCAAAGTTTTCATCATCGTCGATGCCACCACTTGCTGAAGCTTCCTTTTTACCTGCAATATTTCACTCAAAAAAATTAGCAAGGTTATTTATCTACTTGACAAAAGGAGAAAGGTTGCAGATCTAAAAATATGTAATTGTTATTGTGTTTAAGTGGAAAGATCTCCATGACCAGCTTTCGACGAAACGAAAAACCATCTCCTAATATCATCAAATAATATACGAGATGAAACTTGTTGTGGAAAACGATATTACAACGGTACAACCGACAATCAATGAAACCTCATACAAGTCTACTTCTAGGTTGATGCAAAAAGAACATAATTTTTCCTTAGAAACTATGATTATCCGGCCACATTGCTAACAAGGTCGATTCATATGCTCTTTTAAATTTTGCAGCCACAGCCAGTAGTAATGTTAATTGAAATGAATAATGTAGCAGTAAGAGTAGTCAAGGAGCGCACTAAAATATGACACAAAATGAATAATGTAGTAGTTAGATTTGCATATGCGAACACCCACCCCAACTGCAACCACAATTAGTAACTATTAATACCTTACTCATGTACAATGACTACTAAGGAGAATTAACTAGTATTTAACATATGATGACTCCTAGGGAGAATTAACTAGTATTTAACAAGATATGACACGTAAAGGAAGCACATAGAAAACCCAACCTTTTTTCCTTTTATCATCACTTTTGTCGTAGACATCATCCTTGCTATCATGAGATACCTCTCTTACTCTACATTAGAACAACAAGAAAGATCAATTCTAAAGACAAGTTTAATTTCATCATTTTGAGCACAGGGGAAAGAAAACAAATAAATTAGCAGCAGAAGATTCGTTGCTACCTCTTTCTCTTGTCTCTATCTTTTTCTTTACTTTTGGAGTGCTCTTTCTCTTTCTGCCTTTTATAAACAAGCTTTTCCGCACATCTTTGTGAAAGGAGTTAATCAAAACCAAATAATTAGTTAGAGCATGTCGATAAAAATTGTGCTAAAAATTTACATCAGCTCTCGATTGAAAGAATTAAAGAACTTCTACTTATTTAGTCATTGCAATAGCACATACCATGCTGAAAAAGAAAAGCAACAAGTTTCTAAATACAACTAAGGATGTCAATTTCATCCAATACTAGAGAGAAAAATAATGGTAAGTACACATGTCAAGTGTCTTGATACAAGCAAGGATGTGAATCTGACCTAATAGCACAATAAAAGTAGGGATGTTGAAATGTAAAGAGTTTGAAGTAAAATGGTATCAAGGAACCTCTTATCAAGCCACCAAGAAGTCAGATGCGAAAAATATCACTAAGACGAAGAAACTACGGTTTTACTAATATTCTCATAGTATAGCAGATGCCACAAAACCAAGACTCTTTCGCAACTCGTAAGAATAGTGAATACCACATAACTGTGAGGCAAAGCAACTACGCCTTTACTAAGTTTCTTGTGGTAATGGTTATATACCACAAACAAAAGGCTTACTACTGTTTTCTGATAGTAACAGTCTCGTAGTCACAACATAGTTTTTAGGGCCCCCTTTGATTTAGGATCTATGTTGTATTGGCAAGTTTCATCACATGTCTATAAATGTTTGAGTGAGCTTTAATGGAGATAGATTGAATTTCAATTCATCAGGTTCAAAGTCTCAGTCCAGTTGGAAGCAAATAAAGAATCAAGCAATTGAGTCAGATCTAATCAAGGTTAGGGGCCATGAGACCGACTAAAACAAGAAAAAAGAACAAACATGAATTTTTTTCGTTTCAAGAAAGGCTATCAGTATATTCAATGCACATATATAATTTTTCAGAAATTATCCTCTGGCAATTATTTTATTTGTTCTTAGATCCAACAGTTTAGATTGGTTTATAAAATGTTTACAATTATCAATTTCAGAGTGAAAAATATACACTTTAATGTGTCCAGAGACAATTCTTTTGTGTCATATACATGTGTTTGTATATATGTATGTGTATGTGTGTGTGCCACCTTGTTAGAACACATGGTGATAAAATGTATACCTTTTATTTGGCATAATAGTAATAAAACCGATACCTTCTATTTGGCTGAATAGGTACCTTGGGCAATTTACTCCTCAGGAATTAAAGAGATCAAATGTTGAAAGGGTTTGAGAAGCAATATTACTCGGAAAATTTTATGGGAACTTTGGAAGGTTGGTGCTTAGTTTCCAGACAATCACCCATCAGAACTCTCAAATGTTATCTAGTTCATAAAAAGCCATTGAAATAACTAGCTATTAAGGAATGAGCAAAAAAAATGACCATAACGAGGGGAATAGAAAAGAAATCCAACACGCTTCAACTGGTTAACTTGCTTCATAACCCACATTCGATGACAAGATGGAGAGAGTATGTTATAGCTTCCCTAGCCCCTTAAATGCCCGATACTGTTTTGTCGGTAGGTGCACCTAAATTAAGGAGGGTAAATATTTGATTGCCAACCACTCAAACGGCCACAAGAACCCTCTGGGTAATGATTAACTCCCATATGAGGCACAAATACTTAATAAATGTCTCATATAAGAAATTTAAAGTCATGCGCGGTAGTAACATGATTAGTACCAAACTTAAGATCGGTTTCACCCTACTGGAGCTTTTGCATAGTTTAGCTGCATGTTAAGGCTGTTTGAGAAGTCGTAAGAGCCTTTCAATCGAAACTTTAAAACAGCTTCTTGCTAAACACAGAAGCAGAATATACAAATCAAATTAAGTTCAAGGTTCCAAAGACTAATAAGTGGTGCTCCCACTCAAGATGCTCTAAACTTTTTGGTTGCCAAACAACGGGTGTTGCTTCTTAAGTGGAAAAGATACTCCAGGAAACTGCCAAACAGACAAGTAGCATGCCAACAAAAAAGCAAACACTAGCAAAGAAGGAACGAACTGACCTCTTGCACGCAACCAATTTAACAAGAGCCTGTTTTTGTTCTCCTGCTTCGACATAAGAAAAATTTACCTGAAACAAACCAACAGACGACAAAAATCACAAAGGAAAGAAATCAATCATTAGTTACATGCTCATAGAATGAGAATAAAAGGCATATCTGCAGCATGTTAAGCCTTCATAAACATTCAACATAATAAAAAAGACAAACTTAATAATCACCTTCATAAACATTCAACATAATAAAAAAGACAAACTAAATAATCAATTACTGAATCAATCTCTTAATTCAATCTCTTATTTGTTGTTCTTTATATGTGTATTGCATATAAATCGGTGAATATCCAAATTCCAAAGTGATGAGTTTGAGAACATACGCACAGGAAACATCTAGTCACATGCATTAAATTTGAGCTTCACAGTCTAATAACATTTTACCAAGACGACGATGGATATGGTGATCATACTGAGACTTGCTCTATGTTCTGTTATCCATTTCTTGTAATACAGTGAATATGGTACAATCAGACGAACAGGTAGGTGAGGCTTCTAAAATCATCAATATTCAACCATTATCAATGACTCAAGCATCTCAGCAAAAAAGAATTAACATAGCATTTCATTTGCATGCAACCAATTCCCTTAGTTTACAAATATTAATAGATAAATTATTAAGCAAATTATGATGACCAAGGCAAGAATAACATTCAAAATATTAAACAAGTTCTGCTAATGCTGATACATGTAGATGGCATACTGCAGCTACAAGATTTAAGTCAAGTAAAGGAAGGGCATGCCTCATAGCTTCCTAAGCCTTCTTTCTCATCGCACTTCTTGTTGCCACAGATAAATTGCCCTGTTATTTAACATGTTAGATCTATCAAAACAAGTCAATATTACTATAATATTGATGCAGTATAGATGGTCTAAAGAAAAAAATTGAGTGGCAAAAGCTCAATGCACCTTCATGTATCTTCATGTTTGGCGACTAACACTTTGAAATTTTAATCAACGCAAAAAAATACAAACGAATAAAAAAAAACTCAAAAGCAAACATACACAGTATGCGAAACATGATCCACAAGCAAAGTGCTACAATCAACTTTTTGATGATACGAATAATATTAAAATTAATATTTATATTTATATTTATATATACTACTTTTTTTTTATCTCTTATATCAAATATATAGTGCATATTACCCTCTTCTAGGAAGTATCAATATCCTAGCTTTTCCATGCAACCAAAGAAAAGAAGAGGAAAAATGAAACAGTTTTCCATTTCCTTTTTCCTTCAAACAAAACAAGTATGTTGTGAAAACTATTTTCATATTCACTCGACCAGATGTCAGACACCTTAAATTTTTAATTCCAAAGAAAACTCTTCTTATGGGAAACAAATAGCCCTAAGGAAAAAAAACAGAAGAGAACAATGGAATTCGCTTCAATGACAAATTGTTCCAAGCAACAGATTTCAACTGCATAATTCAGTTAACTTATACAAGTTAACAAATCAATTCCATTAAATCTAGATTAGAAACAAGCCAACGTGTAAGGAGGAAGATTACGGTATATGGGCTCATGGACTACCTTTCCCTAATATAACTTCCTTTTCGGTTCTCCATCTCAGACCAATCTGTGTAGAAGAGATCCACTCAGAAGCAACTACTGAAACAGTAAACAAGATATATAAAACAGAGCAAACGGCAGCTACAAAGAAAAATAATACAAAAGAGAGTATACATCAAATATTAAATAATAAAAATGTGTTGAAGCAAACCTAAATATCAATGCATAACTAATAAAGTAATAAACGACTGATCAAGCTATCTGAATTCAAGAGAGCGACATGCACAACCAATTAGTAGAAGCTGCAATAAATTTTCCTATTGCTGTAACTATGATTTCCTTGCAACAGCAGAAACCACACACCAATAACTTGCAGCACCCCCATGCTAATTAGTGATTGGCATTTTATGTGCTACAATATGGCACGCATTACAATACCTCATGATAAGCACTCCATGGCATAGGATTTAAAGTTCGATGGAATATTCTAATAGTTTCTAAATATATTTTTCAAATAACCATAACGTTCGTATTCAAGAACTGCTCTATATATGAACAAAAATACTTTCCCAAAAAGTAGAATCCCTTTTTGCCTAGGAATTTTCTTTTAATCCATGTCTTTCGTTTCTTCAATGATTAAAAAACAAAATTAAATAAGGACGATTTCTTGCAAACAGGGAGAAAGGGGTAACAAACAAACGGGGATTGATTAGATAGGTAGGATGATTTACATGAGTGAACAAATGAAGCTTAGAAGGGTAAATTAAAAGAACTACACATTGTACATTACAATATAATCCAACTTTCTTGAGTTCTTTTAAATTTCAAGCAACTAAGTGCAACTATTTTGAAAACTGAGTTTCCCAAACTAACACGATTACAGGGAAAGCTTCAAAAAACTTCCCTATGGTATAACAAAGTAGAAGTTTATCACCATGTGGATCAAAGCCAAGTTCTTTACAAACCAATGGTTAATATTACGGTTTTCAGTAAGGACCAAACATAAAACACTGAAGTGAGTACGTGTCAATCAAATGTCTGTAGATTCTACAATAGAGGAAAAGTTTCAGAAAACCACCTGCCGCATAGCCTAAAATCACTTTGCAACCCTAAAAACTATACTAAAAACAAATTTTAACAACATTTTACCAGTAGGTCATAGGCTCATAACGCTTGAACACTTCATGAAAACGGCATATCTAACGGGCATTTCTCAAAGAGGTTAGTTGGTTTTTTTGAAGAAATTGATTGGATTGAGTTTCAACTTTCAACATGCAAATGCAAGTGTGATTCTAAGAATGAATTATTTATTCGCTGGTATTTTCAACAAGAAAATCCATGGCTTATCGACTTTAGAAACTACAAGTATAAATTACACAAACAAATTTACCTAAAATAAACCTTCACTATTAAATCCCATTATTCTAATGAATTACTGGTAAATTTACATTCAATTTAACCTTTAATTTCATCTCTTTAATTTTAAAAAGAGAAAACAAGGGTTGCTATGTTACCCATGACCTAGTATAGAAATGTTGTAACTAGTCGTAGTAGGTTTAACCCTTGACGAAAAGCAAACATTGATTAAAACATCTTCTGATATATATATAAATAGAGAGAGAGAGAGAGAGAGAGAGAGAGAGAGAGAGAGAGAGAGAGAGAGAGTTAGGCTCCTATACTATTGATAGTATTGGAGCTCCTATACTATAGCCTCATTTTCGATTTTAGGGTGTTCAAATTAACGATCTACACCGTTAAATATGATCTAGAATATATTAAGTTCTTAGAAAAAAAATTTATAATTTTTCGACATAGTTTTACTTTATGATCAAACCATTTCAAAATTGTTAATTTCCAATGGCTACTATGACGAGTTTGTAGTTTAACGATGTAGAAGAATTTAAATTTATTCAAATTTTGATAGAAAATACTTTAAATCTTTTAAATCAAGATCAACATTCTTGATCTTGAATTTAAAAGTGCTATCCTCAAATTTTAAAGATTATTCAATCTCCACCGTTCATTTTGACATGATTTTACTTACTAAGTAAATGATGTCGAAAAAATTTATAATTTTATTTCTAAGAACTTCATATACCCTAGATCATATTTAACGGTGTGGATCATTGATTTGAACACCCTAAAATCAAAAATAGGACTATAGTTTAGGAGCTCCAATAATATCAATAGTATAGGAGCCTAACCCTATATGAAAATATATATATATAGAATTACGCTACTATACTATTAATAGCACCAAGTCATTGGTGCTATTAGGTTTTTGGTCCTTGGATGAAGGAATGTGCGGTTAGGATGATAGTGGTCCCCTAGGCCCTGATTGGTAACAAGATATAATGGGAATAACACATTTTATTCCCGTAATTCTACCGAACAAAGTAAAAATTAGGAGGGATATTTAATTATGGTCAAAGCGGGTCATTCTAGGTTATTCTAGAATAACCCATTAACAACTATTCCTCTCCAACCTTGATTTATACCAGAGCAATGATGAAAATTTTGCCTCGTTATTCAAGCCCACTTCTCCTTATCTTTACTTCTTACCCAAAAAAGCTTCGATTAAACTTTTTGGTAATATTTTATATTATTTTATATTATTTTATATAATATTTTTTATTAACTATACCTAAGGTAAAATATTTTATAATTAATTATTAAATTAATTTATAAATAATATGAATATTAAAATATTAAATATAATTTTCTTTCGCCAAAATATTTTATTTCATATATTATATTTTATATGAAGTGTTGTTTATATTATTAAATATTACATATAAAAGAGGCATACACAAAGGCAATATTGGTATTTTAAAAAAACTCAATCGACTATTTCTATTTTTCTCTACTGTTCTTAAAAAAAAAAAATCCAAACATAAATTTTCTTATTCTTCGAAATAAGAGAATTTCATACCAAACACAATTTATTTTATTCTTCTTTATCCTAGAATATACCCTAAACTCAAGAATAAAAAGATTTGTCCTTCTAAACATTGTCCTATTACCAAATGCAGCCCTAGGATTTAGTGGGTAGTTGGTGAAATAGTATGATCTAAGGGGTAGAAATGGCCAAAGGGAGAGATCTAACGGCAGAAAACTTGACAATACCAAGTGCTTGGTACTATTGATAATATAGTAGCCAGACTCCATGTGTGTGTGTGTGTGTGTGTGTGTGTGTATATATATATATATATATATATATATATATAGAGAGAGAGAGAGAGAGAGAGAGAGAGAGAGAGAGAGAGAGACCTAGGCTATTACACTATTAATAGCACCAAGTCATTGGTGCTATTAGGTTTTTGACCCTTGGATGAAGAGATGTGCGGTTTGGATGATAGTAGGCCCATAGGGTTTAGTCGGTGGTTGGAAAAATAGTATGATCTAAGAATGGAAATGATCAAAGGGGTAGATCTAACGGCGGAAAACTTGGTAACACCAAGTGCTTGATGCTGTCGATAGCATAGTTACATATATATAGGCTAGAATACTATTGATAGCAAACGGGCTCCGTTGCCACCCTTTTTTTTTTATAATGGAACTTCCAAAACTACGATCGGGACTGTTAAGTATGATATAGACCATTTAAACTATCTGAAAATTAAATTTGATACTTTTTTTAAATTCTTTTCTTGTCCATCAAGTGGACACATAAATAAAAGGTTGAAAATGAATATCCTTCAAAAAGTAATGATAGGAGTCTTATAATCAAGATCGAGAATATATATATACCAACCAAGAACCATGCAAACAACTGAGTAATACCACAACCAGAAATAAAAAAGCACAAGAAAACAAGTGTACAAGCTTCAATGCAGAAACCAAAAGAAGACGCACATTTAACTGTATTAGAAATTCAGAATTAGTGCAGAGTAGATAAGAGCTAAAGAAACTTATTAGACTTCATGCCCAGCTAGCTATAACATACCTTGCCTTTTTTGTACTGTGACATGTCAGCAATGCAATATCTTTTACAAGTTAGGGTTTCCAAAGCGCAAAGAAAATCACTTCTTGATTTCTAAGAACCCTTAGGACAATATAATTTACTATATATCAGTTGTAAAGCACACGACATAAAAAATTTTGTTGTTAATAGAATAAATACTATGGAAGAACTATTATAAAAAAAAATAAATCAAGGAATAAAAAAAGCAGTATTGCAATTTTCTTGTGTGACTTGTGTCTACTCATCCTGGCACATTCACCCTCCATAAAATATGTAACTATATGCAGCAAAGAACATTTATAGAAGAATAAAATAGACAGCATTTTTTATCCTACAACGCGCTAACTGGTATATGCCATGACAATTCAAGATTAAATATACTTTTGACGATCTTGTGTGCATTAAGAATATATCCTACACTTGGTGACCTTGTGAAGTGCATCTCTTGATTTCACTGTCACACTATTATCAGCTTTTTGCGTGTAACAGAATTTTTCCATGCATAAAAATTGCAGAGTTAAAAAGAATTACTATATTAACTGTCAACTGCTATAAACATGGACCACAGGACCAATTGCATCAGAACAAAAATCATCAACAATTGAACAACTCAAGATAGCAGTTCAGATTACAAAATCTTTACAAAGGATACTCTTTGAAAAGCTTGTCATAGTAACGTTTGACCAGCCTTTTCTCCCAGGTAGAATCCATCTCATCTTCTTCTGATAGAATGAACCTTTTCTCACAACAAGAATTAACCATGTTAGGAAATTCCAAATAAAACTAGAACTTTTTGTTTAAGAACAGAAGAAAATTGTGATATCCAAAAGCAACCAGAATAGAAGAGCGAAAAAAAAAAAGAAAAATGGCATAAATGCAAAGTGTGACTACGTAGGAAACATGGACACTACAAAAATGTTGGTGTGTGTCATGTTCGAAATGGACATGTTTCTAAGTACGCGCTCCATGGGCATGTGCCCATGGTGCGTCAACTATCTATCTTACTCACTGGTCACATGACCGTTATGTGTTCACCATCTATCCATCACAAACTAAAACATTATGGCATACCCATAGTTTGCTGAGTGCATATCCAATATAACAAATCATAAAAGAATGTAAGAAGTTATTTTTCTATTCCGTTTGCAAACTGTTCTAAAAAGGTGTACATAGCCATATACTCATATATGCGCCGGCATGTGCATATGTGATCAATTGACTGCACAAGCCGCATGCAAGTATAGCTTAATTCTTAAATGTTGAGCACATTTAAGCAATCTACGATAATAAACTTTATGCAGATATAAGCGTAAACAAGCATACATCCACGATTGAACGACCCTTGCGTTTTATAACTCAAAAGATCAGAAATAATATATACTTCAGCTAGCTTTTCCATCTCCGCCAGAAAACCACATCACATGACAAGCTCTACATCATGTATGATCGAGTAGCATTCAACCTATGCGGTGTTTCTACATCATGTATAATAATCCTATTGGGCGTTTCCACATGCTATCCATATGCAAGTTCAAAGCTCCTACAGAAATAATCTGAGAAATTACTAATTGCATAGACAGCACATTTAAACAATAAAGAATGTTCAAAGGTGTCAACCAGGAGAGCCTTCACCTTATCCAACGGACATTAGCAAATAGTACAGCACTATTATTCACTTAAAAACTAATTACATGAAAAAAGAAATAGTGACAGTTAATGCAACATACCTATAGCCTTCTCTAATAGTGTCTTGATCAGTTTTGATTGGCAAATCACTGTAAGTTTTCTTGGCTCTTCCATAATATTGAACTGTAAGATAAGTTTCACATATAAATATAATAGCACTATTATATACAAGTCGTATAACAATAATAACGTTGACTAATTTGTGTTAGTAATCCCGACACTTTTGGTCGAGTTTGATTTTGATCCTTGAACTTCAAGTTCGACATTCAAGATCCCAAACTTTCAGATTTGTTTCACTTTAGCCCTTAACATGGGAAAAAAAAATTACTGGATATCCAATTCATCTATACCTCTATGCACCACGAATTCATTAGCCCTTCATCCATCTCATACTTTTAATCAAATAGCCGAACTTCTAAACACTAGAAAGCAAGGATTTAAGTATCCATTGGCACAGGCCGTATCCATCGTGCCGTATCGTGCCAACAAGATACAGATACGATACAGCCCTCGTGCCGATGGTACAGCTCAAAACTCTTTTTTCTTTAAATTACTACGTAATTTTCTCAATAAAGTTCAAAATATTTGATAAAAATACATAATAAGCAATTAGAAAATTTTGCTGCTAAAGAAAATAAATATTTCATGCCATTATGTATCGGCACACATGTATTTTTGTGACCGGCACTCATCGGCACGGTCCTGCACGCACCGTGTCATACCGTGCCAACAAGTTTTCGGCACGATCCCGTGTCACGGCACATAAATCCTTGCTAGAAAGGCTACGACTAAATGGCCGGTAGGATCGAAATACGAGATGAAAGATCTAGGGTCGAGAGATTCAAGTTGGATGAATATAAAGATGTACTAGGTGTGAGCAATCATTTTCCCTCTAGCAGAAGAAAAAAGGAAAAGGACTAAGAGTCTAAGATGAAACACTTCCAAGAGTAGTGAGTATCAAATATCGGACATAAAAGCTTGAGGACAAAAGTGAAACTTGGTCAAAGTTCATGGACTTGTGGTGCAATTTACCCTAACAATATGTAACAAATAGATCTTCGCAATGAAGACAAAGAAAAAAAAAAATAGAAAGTTCCTCTCACATCCATAGTTGCACAAACAAGGAAAATCCTCCTAGTAAATTTGTATCAAGAACAATACTTCAATCAGAATATTGATGGCAAACATGGTCGGATAACATTGTCCTAAAATTTACAAAGATAACCAAGATATTCTTTCACATGAATGCTACCTGAGAGCAAATTCCTATTTGTACCCTCAAAGGAATAGTCCAATTTCACAATGATCAGCCAGGAAACATGGGCAAACAGCTAAGGCACAGAATATAAACACCACGGAATAGATATTAAAACAAGTATTTATTAATCAGTAACCCCCGTCGTTTAATCAAATACATAGCAATTGATGTGTGAAGTTAAATACACTGTTTAGTGCTTGTTTGTAGAACAAATAGGAATGCATGTACCCATATATTGAATTGGTGAGTATATAAGAGTGGCATATATAGGTAGTAGACCTCACAGCAAGCACATGCTTATATATATAAGCAAACAGGCATATGTAAACAAGCGGGCATATTTCACAAAATAATAAAATTGTCCCTGGAACGTTAAGATGTCTAGATTGCCTTCAATGGTGTCACACTTCGGATATTTTATCATCAAAAAGGATTTGACAGTAGCAGAGCACAGATACTCTTAGGAGTATCCTAGCGCAATCCTTGCACCATCCCAATATTGCGACTTAATCCTAGTATATCCCACTTGAAAACTTTAGTCCCTAAAATCTCACATGTTTTGACTTTTTGCTGTCAAAGGCTTATTAAACCCCACCTGAATTAGTAAAAAAAGTGAGTTATTTTATAGAAGAAGGGATAAAAGATCATTTTGTAAGATAACTTTGATCTTTTAGACAGTCGGGGGCTAAAGTGCAACATAAATGAATGTTCAATGCATGTAGTCTAAGTCTTTAAGTGAAAACGTGCACCAATGAGATTTGCAGCATTGGGATAGCATAGGGACTATCCATACATTTACCCAGTAAATAAAGATCAAGTGTACAGATGATTGTAGCCCCCGATCTATTTCTATAGCAAAGGGGACTGTTCATCATCTACTTCCTTTACGACACCAGGATACAGCAGATAAATTACTAATTATATGCATGGTTCCTGAGCGTCCATTTTTTCAGCTCTCTCCAAATATTACCTCAAGTTTCCATATATCTGACACATAACATGGCCATATAGCATGTAAATAGAATAAAACAAACATCAGATAGTCGAGCTAACAAAAGAGCCATGAAGTGAACTCCCTTGAGTTACAATCTAAAGGTAGCTATACTAGATCTAAAAATATGTGAAGGTTGTGAATATAAATGTGCATAAAAAATAACTAGACTTACGCAGGCAGTTCTGTAAATTATACCAGAAAATTGGGAAAATTGATGTGAAATCAAAACTTGCTGATTGGAGAAGTACAAGTTCAATTCATAATTGCTATTAAATTGATTTTAACAACCCAGTTACCAAGATGCTGAATGAAAATTACAAAAAGTTGTCTATAACAAAAATTATCCATAAGAGTGATAATTCAGCTGTATATGAGAAACATTATGCTCAAACAGGCAAACGCATTTAAAATCTGGTCCCAAGTACTTTAGTATTCATTGCAACTCTGGTTTTCTATAAGTTCATGATTTATGTGGATTCTAAACTGTTGTTTCACTTCTCTAACCAATAACCCCGTTGTTAATAACGAAAAAAACCTAAAGACATCTCAGCTATCACTACCGTATAACAGCTAGTCAGCACTCATCCTAGTTTTCATTTCCAAATAACATGCGGCTCTTACTACTTCTGAATCTTCATATTGGTTTTTAAATCTTCACCTTGACCCATTTCTACGATGCCAATACCAATTGGAAGCCAATCTTTTTAATCGAACCCAAGTTGGGCTGTTATTTAATTTTATACGTTAAGGGTTTAATTGGAGTTAAACAATTTATCTGGTTCAAAATCAGGAGAAATTAGCTGCATGGGGACTGGGGACATAGATCTTCCGTTATTTGATTTCCTAAACTATATTTATTCGAACATTAATTCCCAAAATATCTGTATATAGCCTTGTTGGACATAAATAAGGTACACAATTACCACTGAACCTGAAAGCATCTTCTAAGGAAACAAATTCTAAGACTGTCATCCTGAATGGCGGTTCTATATCTATAAGAACACTTAAAGACAGCACTCAAAACAATGCCTAAAATAGCTTCTTCGCAAAAACACCATTCAGGAAAGCAATTTTTGAGAAATGCATCCTCAAACATCATTATCAAGGCAAGCGACCTCTAGCAGCCAGTGTAAGAATATTATGATAAATGGATTTAGAAGGAAAAAACTTAGAAGGATAAGCTTATTGATTCCTTACTCTTCATAACAAACTTAACAGCTATCTTCTTCAGAGATTAGGGGCTGAACTTCTTTATCGCCTCATCTTCTAAACATCAACCTTTCATGGTAACTCTAATCTTCTAACAGATTTCATTCTGTTCAAGCTTGTAATCAAGTTGTCTGTTGTAAAGTATCCATCCTTCTTTCTCTGACTAAACATGCCACCTCCTTTTTTCTGCTTTTTTCTTTAATCACATCTACGCAACCGAAATTGCATAGAAATTTCCATTCTTTTACTCACCAATCACGCATGCCATAATTCTAATTTCAAAAATGAAATCACTACTCCCATCCCATTTGAACCAATTTACGTTGATTTTCACATACTTTTTCATATGAAACAAACATCACTTTTGAGCATCCAATCTAAAATCCCACCATTCGTCATTTCGTCCTATGCGACAAAGTTTTACTGTCCAGTGTGTACTAAACTAAAGGATATAGACCAACTTTTCATTCTACCTTACAACATGTGCTAATCAACAATACTTTTCCATGTGCAATTGAAACGATGATATACAGTTCTATTATTTATTATTCACGGAAAACGTCAATCCGCCCCCTGTTGTTTAGCCCATTTTCACTTTGCGACCCTCTGGTTCAAAAGGTTGGACCAAACTATCCTGTGGTTTTATTTGTGTTTCATCGAAAAAAAACCTGCCCTCAAATAGGGTTACAAAGTGAAATTTTCAAAAAACCACATTAATGATAGATCTTTATAGTGAAACAAAAATAAAACCATGGAGTAGTTAAGAATAACTTTTTGAATGGCAGGGTGGCAAAGTGAAAACGCACTAAATCACACGGTAATTAAGTGTATCTTATTAAACCACACCATGGGAAAGTAAAAATGTGCTAGGTAAGGATTTAAGTGCCGTGGTACAGGATCGTACCGAAAACTTGCCGGCACGATGTGTGCTGAGCACTGTCGATTAGTGCCAGTCACAAAAAATATATATGTGCCGACACATAATGGCATAAAATATTTATTTTCTTTAACAATAAAATTTTCTAATTGTTTATTATGTATTTTTATTAAATCTTTAAACTTTATTGAAAAAATTATTTAGAAAATTAAAGAAAATAGGGTTTTGAACTGTATCCTTGGTGCTAGGGTAAATTGAAGTTTACCTAATCAGTAATTCAACAACCCAATTCCTTTCCGTGTTTAAGATTGTACGCTACACAAAAAGCGACAGGACAGTATATTTAAAATAAGGCAAAAGAAGAGAAGAGAAAGAGAAGAGATAACCGTAATCCTTCATGAATTTCTTGTGGCGATCGTAAGCATTGAGCCCTCTGATGTGCGATTGGTATTGCCTGCGTCCACCACACGTACAAATTATAAATTATGCACTCTGCAAGATGAGGATTGCAGGGAGAGGAAAAGAAAAAACTGAAAGAAAAAAAAAAAAAAAAAAAAAAAAAAAAAATTCGAAGGAATGGAGAGTTACTGCTTTTTCTCCTCTTGGTCGAAGATCGAGGATTTCAGCGACCCCAGAGACGCCATCAACTGCTTTCTTTCTTTTCTTGTCTGCTGTCGGAAGAATTGATTAGGGCAGCAGGCTGTAACACCCTGCCGATCCGCAACCCATCTATGGGGGAGAGATCGGAAGTTGAAAAGGACGAGTAGAGGGAATGGGGTAAGAGAGGAGAGGATTAGAGGTGAGAGAGAATGAGAGAAGCCGGGGAAAAGAGATTATCTATTTCATTTTCTCATAATGCCCTTCTAATTCTAATTATATATTTAGCCTAATATATACTCATCTATAGCCTAATTATAATTATATATTTAGCCTAATGTGTACTCATCTATAGAATTAAGCTAATATTATCAATAGCACCTAGTTATTGGCACCAAATCATTAGTGCTATAATTTTGCACAAAGCCAGTAATGCTATAATTTTTAAATCTTTGGATTAAGAGATGTGCGGTTAAGATGATAGTGATCCCCTAATACTGCGTTTGGTTCGGATATATGCAAAAACTGATTATTTTCGAGATATGTATAAGTTCAAGTATCGACAAGAACTAAAGTAATTTTGTATTTTGTTGAGTATAAAAGTTATACCTGGGATAATAAAAATTGTGTTTGGTAAGTTAAAAATGAATAAGAAGAATAGCCATGATTAAATTTTTAATTTAAAATAAAAAATTTTCTATTATCCCGTCTTATCCCGTTATCTCTGTTGCTAATTTCTTAGGCTGCGTTTGGTTCGGAGATAAGAAAAATTTAGTTATACCAGGGATAGTATAAGTTATGGTTTTAGCAGGAACTAGTGTAAATTTGCGTTTGGTTCGGTTTAAGAGTTATACCTGTGGTGACACGGATCTTTGCAGGGCTTCTACAGTATGACCGGCAGCTTCTGAAGGCCTATGGGGCATGTCGGCGGTGTTTGTGCGACAATTTGGACACAAGTGATGGACTCCGGGCTTAAAACGGATCGCGTGGGTAATCGGGGGACCCCGTCGGATGTTTAGGGGTGTTTTCGCGCAAAACGGATATCAAATTTAGACTCGGTGCGAAATTCGGATTAAAAACGCCTTTCCGGGAGCCTTCGGCAATTTTTAGGATTGGAATTTGGCAAAATGGACGCCGGATTTGGACTCAGCGCGCGAAAACAGTCAAAATGGACTATTTACATGTATTTTTCAGAGTTTGCTACAGTAAAGTTACTGTTCACCGCCGGAACAGTAACTTCGGCGACCGGCCGGCGAAGCGGTGGCGGCGGGCAGCGGCGCGGCCTCGGGCGGGCAGGGCGCGCGGGCAGGCGCGCGGTCCACGCGGCCGGCGTGCACCGGAGCGGGGGGCCACGTGGCGGCTTCCCATTGGGTGGTTCACGGGTCGCGGTCTCCGGAGCAGCGCGGTATTTGGTGGACTCGGCGGGAAAACACGTGGCATCACGTCATTGGTTCGGTGTTTGGAGTGTCGTGCACCGGGTGCAGCGAGCGCGTGGCCTAGACACATGGCGCGCGGGGATTGGGCGCGTCACTGTGCGCGTGCAGGCAGCAGGGTGGCGCGGCAGGTGGCGGTGGCGGCTGGCGTGGCGGCCACGGCGCTGACGTGGCGCACGCGTGCGCCACGTGGCGGCCCGCCATTGGCGGGTGCCAACTACAACGTTGACCAGGGGAAGGCCACGCGGCGCGAGGAGATCGGCTGGATCGGCTGTTCTGTGTTCGGGGACACGTGTCGGGACGCGGAGCGGGTCGGACGGCTGCGCGGTCCGGCCGGATCGGGTGTGCGGGAGTGGGCCGAGTGGGCCTAGCTACTGTTTGGGCCCAGTTTCGGGGCCCGAAAGATTCGGGCGCCCGAAACCGGGACATAACCGTCATTTTTGGAAATGTTTGGAATGGGCCTATATATACCCCCTCCTCTCCCTCTTTCTCACCTTTTCCGAGCTTTAGAGAGGGAATGAGAGAGAGAGATCTATATAAAAGTTGTTCCCCTTGATGTTCTTGAGCTCGTGGTGGATCCCCGGAATTTTTGGAAGCTCGGCAACGGCGATATCGATTTTACAGTTCGCCTCGGTTTTTCCCCCATTTCGGCCCATTACCGTCGCAGATCAGTCAAAAATTCACTGTGAGAAAACCAGGAGGAATTTTTGGGCGATTTCTTCGACAGCGTGTTCCTAAGAGGTAAGGCTTCGATTTTCGTGTTGATTACTTCGCTCCGTTTCTCACTTTTAGCACGGTTCCCGAGGCATTTTTGACCCCTATTTTTCTGTGTTGGATTCTGGACAGCACCGGCTTGTCGATTTTATATCTCAGCCTAGGAGCATCGGATCAAGGCTTTTAAGGACTCGATTTTGATCTACTCGTCGCGAGGAACACAGTGGTTATTTTTCTGGGATTTCTGGAAATTGTTTCGAAGGTGATAATTAAGCTTTTCTTGGACAGGTTGCTACAGGAATTTTGTTGTGGGAGGTTTTGAGTATGCAGCGGTGTTTTATTTTTATCTTGGCCTACAGGTATCGGATCTAGGCGTACAAATAGTCGTTTTGGGGCTACTTTTCGCGAGGAACGCGACCGTGAATTTTATGAATTTTTTTGAGGACTGGACAGAGGTGATATTTAACCTTTTTGTGTTGTTTGGATAACAGCAAATGCTATTTTGGTGGTATGTTTACACCGGGTGCGATATTTTGTGCAGTGGGGCACAGTTTTCGGTGGATTGCTGTGTTAGAGGTCTGCGGGCAGCGAGTGGATTCTTTTGGTGTTGTGCGCGCTTTTCGAGGTGGGTGGTTGTTGCATGCCTCATCTTCTGACTTGCTCACTAAGTTTATTAGAGAAGCCACTATTGAACATATTGATTGATTATCATGCATGATTGACTAATATAAATGTGAGCCTATCATCTGAGATTAATTTTGTGGATATAGCATGTTGGGGATATTATTGGGATAATATTGCTGTTGGAACATGATCAGTGGAATAATTTAATAGTGATAGTTAACATGCCGTATTAGCACATAAATCTTATGAAAATTGGTTAAATGGACTAATTGTCGGGACATGATGACTTATCTATGTGCGGGTTCCACCTTGGGATTTATCATGGATCAGGGATCATATACATGTGTAGTTGACTGATGATTTTAGCATGATTGTTACATTTATGTGGATTTATTATTTGTTACACTTGCAAAACTGTTATTTGATATTCTCCCTTTCACATTGCATGAAGACTTTTGCATGCTTGTTTGGACATCTAGATAGGCCACTATTTTATTGCTACACTATCATATTGGGATTTGACTTAGGAGAAACCATGTTTGCTTTCCTTCTCCTTCTCATTTAGACTTTTGAGTCATGTTGCTCGGGTTCGAGCAGAGGTTTGGGATAGTGTAGCCGGGACCTTAGGGTCAGAGACAGGGTGTACTTGGTGCTGGATTTGTGGGTTATTGCGGCAACCGCGGACAGTAGGCGATTGACCGGATATTGATTATTTTCCCCGATTGTGGATTGTGGGTCATTGTGGTGACCGCGAACATTAGGCGGTTAGCCAGATGTTGACTACTTTATCAGGGGGTCTTGTGGAGTGTCGCGGTGACCGCGGACATTAGGCGGTTGACCGGATGTCTACTATGCATCAGATTGGGTATCAGATTTCTCTAGTGGATGGAGTTTCCCACTTGTTGAGTACTATTGCATCTGATTGGGGATTGGGGTTTCTTTAGTGGACGGAGTTTCCACTTTGATCATAGTCTTGATCCAGTCCTGCTATATTGAGATACTTGACAGAGATACTTGTGATACTGATGACAGAGATACTTTACTCGTGTGGGTCGCTCCCCTCGAGTGCCACTCCGGAGGTAGGCTTTTCAGACCCAGCCTTGTGTGCCGGTCTGATACTTGTTTTGGGATGCGAGCTGTGCCGGCCGATCCCGCGGTTTCGAGCCTTGTGTGCAGATTCCGCTAAGCAGGCAGTACCAGTTTTACTAGTGGTACCAGATTGGGTTTATTTGGTCATATACTGTTCCCTGATGCATTCATACAGTCATTTCTTCCAGTATTGCATTTAGAGGCATACTAGTAGTGGTTTCCCCTTTTATTCAGTAGTTATGTTTACAGCTTTACCACTTGTTCCTTTTCTTGCCTCTGGTAGACTTAATAGGTACGCTGGAGTTTGAGGCTTTACCCACAGGGGGAGGCTACTGATTTACTAGTGGTTCTCACCCCCATTGTTGTTTTTCCTTTTTCTTTCCCCCTGTTTTGCAGAGTCCTCTGCGGGAGTTGCTGATCTTCGGTCGTTGTCCAAGACGAGGGAGTCACGAGCTAGATCTTTACCACCCGAGGAGTGTAGCTGTATCCCCTGGTTGGAGATTCCTGGTAGCTGTCGGTTGGTATTTACTGTTTTTCTTGGAGAGAGATCTTTCGTATTTGGAGAGACTGATGTTGAGACTGTTGTACTGTAGTTTTAGTTTATCTCCCTTTTATAGTTGAGAGATGCTGTACTGAGGACATTGTATGATGATTATCTGTATTCGAGGAAAATGAATATTGTACCCTATTTCATGTTGTACAGTGATTGGATTTTATTTTACAGCATTTTATCTCAGTATTGATATTTGTGTAGCTATAGTACTATCTTTTGCAGGTTAGACGCTGTTGGGTTATAAGTAATTGGATCTAAATAGGGGAAAAAACACCTAGAGGGGGGTGAATAGGTGTAAACAATAAACACTCAAAAAATCATTGCGCAATAAAACCCAATGCGGAAATAAAAATGAACACGCAAGATTTTTACGTGGAAAAACTCCAAACCGGAGTAAAAAACCACGGGACCGATAACACGGCGAAATCCACTAGAATTAACACACGTACAAGGTGATATAACGTACTCACTGACGACTCAACCTCTTACCATACGCTCCTAGTAGATCTTCTCCGCTCGCTCCACGACGCTTCTCGAATCCACGATCCGCGCCCAACGCTGAGTCCACAGCGTCCAACGTCGAGTCCACGACGTCCGACCGAATCCACGGTCTTCACCCAGTACCACGCTTCGAATCCACGAACGTAGTTGCACCTTGAGTCCACAAGGCCACGCGAGTCCACGCGCCGATTTAGGGTAAATCGTTGTTTGTTTTGGGTGGTGATGATCCGCCGAATACTTAGATTAGAAATAGATCGGAAATACCATCTAAGTATTCATTGATTTGATTCTACTCAAAATGTGAGTATGGAAAACCTAGAATCAAATCAATCAATATAGATGAAGAAACATAGAATAAATCTATTGATTTCCTTTCTTCTCTATATGTGGATTTTTCCTTTTCGGCTATCTTTTTCTATTTTGCGGATGCCCTAGAAAATGAATATAGGGCCTATTTATAGGTTAGAAACCATTGGAAGAAGATAGGGATCAAAAACTGCCTTTTCTGGAGATTTTACCGACGGCGATCCGGATTGGATTGGACGATCCGGATTGCAGAAGCAAGAAAGACGATTTCCAGAAAAATGCTAGTTCGGGATCCGGATCGTAGTCCCCGATCCGGATCGTTCATACAGTTTCACCAAACATCACGTTCGGGATCCGGATTGCAAATCCTGATCCGGATCATGCAAGTGAAAAGGTAAAACCAGTGTTCGGGATCCGGATCATGAAATGCTGCGATCCGGATTGAACCAGTGTATGAACAAACACCCTTCGGGATCCGGATTGCCGAGCACGATCCGGATCCTGAACATGTCCCATGTCCAGTTTTTGATGTTTATGCAATAAAACTTTCTTCCAGGTGTTTCTACACTACAAGAAGTATTCGGATCACCAAAAATCTTTAGTTAAACATACCTGATCCTTTTGAATTCTTCTTTCTTGAGATTGAGGTATATGATCCAAAGTTCTTTCATCTTCAATCTTCAAGACTTAATACTTTCACGAAATACGCCAACTCAAATTCCGTAACAATCTCCCCCTTTGGCGGTTTCGTGACAAAACACAAATCCACAAAAGAAAATTCAAAAAGATATTTTTGTTGCTATCACCATACAACAAAAATTTACAATGGAGATCCAAAAATTAAATACATGAGATAAACTCCTAAAACAGACTCTAGACTTAGACATCTGTAATCTCTGCACAAAGAAATCATTCTTGACAAACAAAATCGTTAGATACCTCAAGAATTGAAACATACAAAACCAAGTACAGAGATAGAGTTTATTCTCATCATGACATTTGAAGAATTCAGATATGTAAGAGAATCATAGTTAAAAACCAACATATCTTCTAAGCATTCAAAAACCAAATGTCACAAACTGTTAGTCCAACATCAACTTGTTAGTCATATTACATGCCCAAATAGTTAGTCAAATAGTTAGTAGGGGCATGCAACCAATCAACAAATAAAAACCAAAGTTGAAGTTGAGATCATACTTACCTTAATGTTTTCATATTCACACATTTTCGTCATTGTTCAAGTTGCATTGTCCAAGTTCTCTCTTAACTCTCTCCCCCTTTTTGTCACAAACAAAGCCAAAAACGTAGCAAAAGCTACAAAATGTAAGGAGAGTTAAAAAGTTCCATTAATATGCACAACCTGAGAACTAAACTACAAGTTAGAACAAAAACTAAATCCTAAAAACTGAAACTAAATGTTAAGAACCGAAGAACTGAGAACTGCAAGAGAGTAAAGTCATAGAAAAAGTGAACAGAAGGTGCTGCTTAGTCTGAAGAGTCTGAACTGGTACAGCTCAGCTTGCTCAAAATCCCTTTAAGCATTTTCGAAATATTTGAATACTTTTTCTTGATCTTCTTGTGCTGAGAGGAAATTTGCTGAAGTTCTTTCGATATTCTTTCTTGTTCAGCAGAGAGTCTTTGTTGTTCCTGGCGAACCAATTCCAAAGCCTCTGTGTCTGTAGTCTGTGTCTTCGAGTGTGATGGATGCTGTGTAGAGGCAGATGGTGCATCCAGTCCCTTAACCCATGGAGATTCAGTTTGTAGAACCCCAGAAAGTGAGCGTGCTCTGGTAAGAGGCCCACTACGCTGACTTTCACTTCTTTGGACATTCTTTCGTCTTGTATACTGCTTAGATGTTGATGCAGATTTTATAAGCCTTTTTCCCTTTGACAGATTTCCTGTTTTCCTCATCAATTTTCCGTTGAACATCTTTGAAAAATTCGTCCCATTCCTCCTCATCATACTCTGAGCTGTCCTCCCCGGCTTCTTTCGTCCTGTCTTGAGTGGAATCATCCTGTTCCTTTTTAACAGAAGTACTCGTGTGCACCATAGAAACCAGGAGAAGAATGATCCAAGAGAATGCCATTGACTCTAGTGCTTTGAGTTCAGAGAAAGTGTCCTGTGAAGAGCAACTCAAGAACACATGAAAAATCGTCAATTTTGAAAAATTGGAAAAATTGTACCCAAACAATCATATTCATGTAGAGAAGCTAAGAATCAAATTAGTTTTGCAAAAAGAATTTTAAAAATAGATCAATCGCATGATTTTCAAAAATTCCTCTTTTATGCCCTAAAACAGAATTTTTAGAAATCGAAGCCCAAAAATTCGTTTATCTTGAGAAAACCCAGCATAAAAGCAAAACTAATCGACCCAGAGTCCTTATTTCAAAAGAAATTTGATCAAAAACCATTCACAAACGAAAAAGATCCATGATTTCTACTCACGTTTGATGAAAACATATAAAAACTGTGAAAAACCGAGATTTGATCAACAAAACTTACTTGGAATTGAAGAACTTTGAGTTTGGAAGCTCCAAGATGCAAGAAATCTAGAGAGAGAAACTCTAGAAGCTTGGAAACAAAAGATTAGGGTAAAAGAATTCAAATCTCTTTGTTCTTTATAAACCCTAGCCGTGATCCGGATCGGATCGAGAATGTGATCCGGATCGGCTACCCGCAGGAAGAATCCTGCGTTCGGGATCCGGATCACTTATCCCGATCCGGATCGGCTTCAACTTTTTCTCCAGAAAAATTTAGAAAAATTCCATAAAATCCAGAAAAAGTATGTAAGCACTTTACCATGTCAACTTTAAACAAAAATCATCGTTTCATACAACAAGAAATAGATTATACAAAATCTATCAAAAATACTCAAAAATGAAACGAAAATTTACGAAATTAAAACACTTAAAGTTGAACAACTTCAATTACATCTATCCTGATCTTATGCGTAATGCCTTTATCAAATCATCAATTTTGGTAAAGAAAATGAAATACCAAGATCAATAGATGTTTGAAATCCCAGATAAGTTAGATAATATATCTAGACAATCTGTTGAAGGAGTGGCTCTTTGAGCATCTTTTATCAAAAATCCCACCTTATACCAACCATGAAATATGACTGAGTCAAGTATTTCAATATGCATTTCATCAACATTTTTAAAACAAAAATTTGCTTTGCATTCATGGAGTATCTTTTTCTTTCTTTCATTTTCTCCATGTGGTGGTAGTTTTCACACTCCTCATTGGGATGTAACTCTTTCCACATCTTTTGAGCATTTTACATTTCATTGACTCCCCCTCAATTGGCTATCAATTATTTAATATATAAGGTATTCAACCAAAAATTGATCTCGCATTCATACTCGACTAAGCAATCAAATATGATAATGACTATACCAAGAGATCATTGAGAGAGAAATTGACTTTGATCACTTAAAAGATGATTTAATTAACGTAAATGATCATTGCAACATTGAAATATTATGATATCAAAAGCATAATAAATTTCTAAATGCATAAAAGGATGCAATTAAAGTCAATTATGATTTATGCTCAATTAATGTCCTATGTATAAAAACATAGATAGAGAACAAAACAAAAACAAAACCTAACCTAAGCAAAGGTTTCAAAAAGAGATTATTTCAAGGAAAGCATGCCAATTGCTTTACGCAAGTGAATAAAACGTTTTTGATCCAAAGGTTTTGTTAAGATATCAGCTAATTGATCCTCAGTTGAAATATATGACAGTTGAAGAATATTTGATTCAACTAGCTCTCTAAGAAAATGATATCTAAGTTCAATATGTTTTGTTCTAGAGTGCAACACAGGGTTTTTAGAAATGTTAATAGCACTAGTGTTGTCACATAAAATGGTTACCGAAGTTGCTGAAATCCGGAAATCGCTCAACACGCTTTTCATCCAAATCAATTGGGTTGAACAACTTCCTGCAGAAATGTACTCCGCTTCGGCAGTCGAGAGTGCTATGCAATTCTGCTTTTTACTGTGCCATGCAACAAGGCAGTGGCCAAGATAGAAGCATGCACCACTCGTGCTTTTCCGATCATCCACCGATCCAGCCCAATCGGCATCTGAGTATCCAACAATATCCAAACTTGTTCCCATAGGATACCAAATTCCGAAATTGATTGTACCTTTGATATATCGGATGATCCGTTTCACCGCTTTCAGGTGAACCTCCTTCGGTGCTGATTGATATCTCGCGCAAATCCCAACACTGAAGGATATATCCGGGCGACTAGCCGTGAGATATAGTAGACTTCCAATCATACTGCGATACAGTTTCTCGTCTACATTCTCACTATGTGATTCACTTCCAAGTCCCTTATGGCTAGTTCCCATTGGAGTTGGAAAATCCTTAGAATTTTCTAGATCAAACTTTTTGACCAACTCCATTGCATACTTGGATTGACACAAGTGAATACCTTCATCGTTTTGTTTAACTTGTAATCCAAGAAAATAAGTCAATTCGCCCATCATGGACATCTCAAATTCGCTTTCCATGGTCTCCGCGAATTTAGAAGCATCATTATCTCTTGTTGCGCCAAATACAATGTCATCGACATAGATTTGTGCAACTATGAAATTGTTTTGATAATGCTTCACAAAGAGAGTCCTGTCAGCTCCCCCTCGAGTGTAGCCCTTTTTCAAAAGGTGCTTTGTCAACCTTTCGTACCATGCTCGCGGTGCTTGTTTCAGACCGTAAAGAGCCTTTTTCAGACGAAAAACATGGTTAGGTAGTTTATGATCCACAAAACCTTTCGGTTGAGCCACATAAACTTCCTCATTTAAAAACCATTTAAAAAGGCGCTCTTAACGTCCATTTGAAATAATTTGATTTTAAAATGACAAGCAATCGCAAATAATATACGAATGGACTCGAGTCTAGCTACAGGGGCGAAAGTTTCATCAAAGTCTATACCTTCTACTTGAGAGTAGTCTTGAGCAACTAACCTTGCTTTGTTCCTGATGATAGTACCATCTTCATTTTTCTTGTTCTTGAAAATCCATTTGGTACCTATCACATTGTGTTGCTTCGGAGGCTTCGTTAATTCCCAGACTTTGTTTCGCTCAAATTGATGGAGCTCTTCCTGCATTGCTTTAATCCAGTAGTCATCTTGAAGAGCTTCATCAACATTCTTTGGTTCGATTTGAGATACATAGCATGCAAATCCGCAAACCAATTGTCTCCGTGTTCTAACTCCTTCTTGTGGATCTCCAATGATGTTCGATTCAGGGTGATCCTTGGAGATGCGTAACGTTTGAGGTAAGGGAGTAGTCGGAGGTACACGAGATGATTCCTGCACATCAGATAAGCTTGAAGAACCGTTAGATGCATCATTATTATCGAAAGAATTGTTAGAAGAAGATGCATTAGCAGGTGTATCATCATCAAGAGAGATATCGAGGGTAGATTTTTCAGATTCAAAGTGAAAAGCTTCATCTACCTTAACATTTATCGATTCTACGATCGTCTTAGATTCTAAGTTAAAAACTCGATATGCTCTGCTGTTTGTAGAATAACCTAAGAAAATCCCTTCGTCACTTCGAGAGTCAAATTTTCCAAGATTCTCGCGATCACGTAAAATAAAACACCGACTCCCAAAGATGCGAAAATATTTGATGTTAGGTTTTCTACAAAACCAAAGTTCATATGGTGTATTCAAAGTCCCCGGGCGCAAATACACTCGATTAATAACATAAACAGCAGTGTTCACCGCTTCAGCCCAAAAATATAAAGGTAAGTTCCGGCTATGAAGCATAACACGTGCCATTCCTGTACGACCCTGTTTTTGCGCTCGACTACACCATTTTGTTGAGGTGTATAAGGTGCGGAGAATTCATGTTTAATGCCGTTAGAAGTGCAAAAATCAATGAATTTGGAATTTATGAATTCCCCACCTCTATCACTTCTAACTCGAGTAATCTTATCATTCTTTTCAATCATAATACGATGGCAGATTTCGTGAAAAGAATCAAAAGTATCAGCTTTTTCTTTTAAAAATGCTACCCAAGTATATCTAGAAAAATCATCAACCAATAAGAAAATATACCATTTACCTCCCAAGGATGGTTGACGAGTTGGCCCCATTAAGTCCATATGCAAAAGTTCCAAAGGCCGTTTTGTACCTATGTGGTTCAAGTTCTTGTGTGCAGTCCTAGACTGTTTTCCCTTTTGGCAACCGCCACACACAATGTTTTGTTCAAAAGAAAGTTTAGGAACCCCCTTGACCACATCTTTGTTCGAAATTCTAGCAAGTTCCTTAAAGTTTATGTGACCTAGCCTTTCATGCCAAAGTGTTTCATTTTTCAAAGATGCTAGGTTACATTTTTCAGAAATTTAGTAGGAACTACATAACAATTGTTTTCTGATCTAACCCCTTTTAAAAAGAAAGCATGGTTCTTGTCAGTTACAGTGCATTTATCAGATGAAAAATTAACTGAATAACCATTATCACAAAGTTGACTTATGCTTATGAGGTTAGTCTTAAGGCCATGAACAAATAACACATTTTTCAGAACCGGGCCATCTGGAATAGCTACCGTTCCCTTTCCAACAATTTTGGAAGACCGACCATCTCCGAAAACAACAAGTCCTCCGGAGATTTTCTCAAAGTTTGAAAACAGTTTTTGTCACCGGTCATATGACGGGAACACCCGCTATCCAGATACCAAGACGAACTATCATATGCATGCAAGGAAACATTGGTAACAAGACAAGGGAAAATTTCACCTTTGCGCACCCAAACCTTTTTGGAATGCGTCGGTAATGGTCGTGAAGTTGATTCTCCTAGGTGAAAGCGTCTTGTTGAAGAATTGCTGCTCCTTGATGATGTCGTCTTGAGCGGTGAACTACCAAGGCTCTTTTCCTTCAATGATTTGCAGTTGATTTTCGAGGAATCACCTTTTGGTAGTCATTGCAAGAGGTGCTTGAGGTGTGCGTTTGGCTCCCGTCTTGCAATTTCTCCTTATGTGCCCTGAAATGCCACAACGAAAACATACCTTAGTTCTTGACGATCCCGAGGAGGATGAAGTAGGCTTGTTGTCGTTGCTTGTCGTGAATTCCGGTGTCGGAGGAGGAGATACCGACTGAGGCACAAATACTGTCCCACTCGAACTTGGAATGTCTCCAGTTTGAGTGTATCCGAGGCCGAACTTATTTGTTTGACCAAGACCAAGAAGTCTGTCCAACTTACTCCTTCCAGAAGAAAATCTCTTTAAGTCATCCTTTAGTTGGCGTATGGTCTCCGTCATTTCCATTTTTCCTGTCGAGCCTCGCCGTAGAGCTTCAAGAAGTAATTCGCTTTGTCCACCATTTTATATGTTCTTTCTCGAGAAGCTCATTGGACTCTTGAAGGGAAACATTTGCTTTGGCTAGATTATCCCTTTCCACTTCAAGATCGGTTGAGAGAGAAGTTACCCTTTTTACTTCTTCTTCGAGATCCTGCAATCTCCCTCTCAACCCCTTGTTTTGCTTTGCCAGTTTCTTTGAATCCCTCAAAAGCTTATGGTAGGCAAGAGCAAAATCTTCACCTTCAGAATTTCTCGATTCATCGTCCGTTGCAATCTTTTCAACATGGGAGGAGTTGGACAAGGAATCGGATGTACTTGCCATTAAGCACATGAAGGGTGAAGATGTAGTGGACGCGTGGAATGCTGTCGCGTTGTCTTCTTCATCACTTGAGGATGACTCATTTGACGTGGAGTTGTCATCCCAAGTAACGACTTGCATCGCTTTCTTCTTTGCCGGATTCTTGTTGGGACACTCCGTTGCAATGTGGCCGTAGCCTCGACATTTGAAGCACTGAACTTGTCCCTCTGAACTTTTCTTATCCTTTGAGAAGTTCTCTTGCTTTCTTGACTTGTAGCTTGAAGAACCCTTGCCTTTCTTCGACTTTCCGAAGGATGGAGTTTTGCTTGAATTCCCCTTCGAAAGTTGCGGCGAAACTTCCTTGTCAAGAGAGCGAGCTGCTTCTCAAAGTCCTCCATAGATAGGTTCTCGTCATCGTCCGAGGAGGATGAATCCGCGTCTTCTTCTTTAGTTGATTTCAATGCGTAACCTGAAGACTTAGAAGAGGATGCCTTTCCAGAAGAATAGTTAGTAGGAAATGTCATTTCATAAGTTTGTAAAGCACCTACTAATTCTTCTACACGCATTTCGTCCGGGTGTTTAATTGTTTCAATGGCTGCGACCTTCGGGCGAAATCGTTCAGGAAGAGTTCTTAGAATTTTTCTTACAACTTTAAATTCTGGAATCTTCTCTCCCAAGTTAGCACATGAGTTTACGATGTCTTGCAATCGTGTGTAATAGTCAGTGAAAGATTCATTCTCTGCCATAGAGATAGAGTCAAACTTGCTCGTAAGCATTTGCAGTTTCTGAATCTTCACAAGGTTAGTTCCCTCATGCGTAACTTGAAGAACATCCCAGATTTCTTTCGCAGTCTCACATGCCGAGACGCGAGAGAACTCTGTTTGTGACAAAGCATTAAATAGAGCATTAATTCCTTTGCCATTGTAAGAAGAAGAATCTATCTCTTCCTTGGTCCATTTCGACCTAGGTTTTAAGGTGCGAACATCACTAATAATTTCAGTTGGATTAGACCATCCTAATTCAATTGATTGCCACACCCTTTCGTCGATGGAAATTAAAAAGGCTTTCATCCGTACTTTCCAGTACGCATAATTTGTTCCATCAAAGAAAGGGGGTCGATTGATGTTTCCACCTTCAACCATTGTTTACAACCCTATTCCCGCTCTGATACCACTTGTTGGGTTATAAGTAATTGGATCTAAATAGGGGAAAAAACACCTAGAGGGGGGTGAATAGGTGTAAACAATAAACACTCAAAAAATCATTGCGCAATAAAACCCAATGCGGAAAAAAAATGAACACGCAAGATTTTTACGTGGAAAAACTCCAAACCGGAGTAAAAAACCACGGGACCGATAACACGGCGAAATCCACTAGAATTAACACACGTACAAGGTGATATAACGTACTCACAGACGACTCAACCTTTTACCATACGCTCCTAGTAGATCTTCTCCGCTCGCTCCACGACGCTTCTCGAATCCACGATCCGCGCCCAACGCTGAATCCACAGCGTCCAACGTCGAGTCCACGACGTCCGACCGAATCCACGGTCTTCACCCAGTAGCACGCTTCGAATCCACGAACGTAGTTGCACCTTGAATCCACAAGGCCACGCGAGTCCACGCGCCGATTTGGGGTAAATCGTTGTTTGTTTGGGTGGTGATGATCCGCCGAATACTTAGATTAGAAATAGATCGGAAATACCATCTAAGTATTCATTGATTTGATTCTACTCAAAATGTGAGTATGGAAAACCTAGAATCAAATCAATCAATATAGATGAAGAAACATAGAATAATCTATTGATTTCCTTTCTTCTCTATATGTGGATTTTTCCTTTTCGGCTATCTTTTTCTATTTTGCGGATGCCCTAGAAAATGAATATAGGGTCTATTTATAGGTTAGAAACCATTGGAAGAAGATAAGGATCAAAAACTGCCTTTTCTGGAGATTTTACCGACGGCGATCCGGATTGGGATTGGACGATCCGGATTGCAGAAGCAAGAAAGACGATTTCCAGAAAAATGCTAGTTCGGGATCCGGATCGTAGTCCCCGATCCGGATCGTTCATACAGTTTCACCAAACATCACGTTCGGGATCCGGATTGCAAATCCTGATCCGGATCGTGCAAGTGAAAAGGTAAAACCAGTGTTCGGGATCCGGATCATGAAATGCTGCGATCCGGATTGAAACAGTGTATGAACAAACACCCTTCGGGATCCGGATTGCGAGCACGATCCGGATCCTGAACATGTCCCATGTCCAGTTTTTGATGTTTATGCAATAAAACTTTCTTCCAGGTGTTTCTACACTACAAGAAGTATTCGGATCACCAAAAATCTTTAGTTAAACATACCTGATCCTTTTGAATTCTTCTTTCTTGAGATTGAGGTATATGATCCAAAGTTCTTTCATCTTCAATCTTCAAGACTTAATACTTTCACGAAATACGCCAACTCAAATTCCGTAACAGGACGCTTCGCCTATGCGGTGTTTGCATAGGTGGCGGATCTGTTGGCGAGCCGGGTCGCAGTTTCGACCCCTAGGGCGTGACAGATTAGGTTGGCATCAGAGCTTAGGGATAGGTCAGTTGGGACTGTAGAAACCCTAGGCTTGTGGTTGGACCCTAGGATGACTTCGTGAGAGTCGTGATTTTTAGCGAGAGTCCTGATTGAGTTTTATACCTCTCCCAAGGGACGGGATGGGTGATTGGCATGTTTATTCTCCTAAGCATTATGTTGGTTGCAAACAACATAATACGGCGGAACGGTTGACATGCTCTAGACTCTCGCCGGATTGGGTCGAGTTTGTTTTGTGCTGTGGTGCAGTTGGTCGTGGTGAGCTGTGTCTCCCCGACACGTTGTGCGGATTGGTGTGCACTCGTCGCAGCAGTGGAGCTTGAGCGGATTGTTTTGGGGCCGGATATCCGGATTGAGGTTAGAGAGCTTCAGGCCCCGATGGCAGGATTGTCTGAGGTTATATCAGTGGCAGAGTGAGCCGCTGGTCTGGCTGGCACAGTTGTCAGAGCAGTGACACAGTTGTCGGACTAGTGAGTAGCCCCTCCGTGCCAATGCTAGTGTCGCGGCACCGAGGGCGGGTGGATTGCTGATAGTGGATGAGCTGTGAGACATCATCGATCGATAGAGCCAGTTTTGGCAGATGAACCACCCTGATTTATAGAATTGAGTTGGAGCCTTGGAGGCAGAATCGTGGTTGGTGGTGATGGAGTGATCAATTGAGAGTCTCCCTGTGCTAGAGAGTTGATGCAGTTGTTGAACTGCGCGCTCCAGGTTTCAAGGGACGAGGGGCATAGGATGTGTGTGTGACTAGGGAGTGGATTGCGCCAGGATACCTTTCAGTTTATCTGATCCCTCTGTTTGGATTTTAGATTTTTGGATGCCTCGATGGAGTAGGCATTGTGTATGGAGCGTACTGTTGCAGTTCCTTTGGATAGGGATCTGCCGCCAGAGGCGAGTTCTGGATAGAGGCGCCTGGCGCTAAGTGTTGGGGGACAGATCGGCTGGTAGAGGCACTTTCGTTTTCCTTTCCAAGACGGTGGATACCCTTGTGGACGGATTATGTAAAGCTTACCCAAAGGAAGGTTACCCTTTGTGATTGATAACATGCGTGTTTGGGGTACAATATATGTGATTGAGGGGTGAGCTTAGTAAGGATAATTGTATAAGGAATTGCTTGAATTAATTGTGTTTTGTCATATGACGATTGCAATAATAGATTTTCTGAGATGTCAGAGGTCGGGTGGACCCCGATGGCAGCATCAGCGTCTTTATCAGAGTAGCGCAGCGGTAGCGTGGATTTGTTGTCTGCGAAGGGCCTTATTCGTCGCCTCAGTGTGAGCAAGGACAGAGGTCGTGTTCCCTTTGTGATTGGTTAAGGTATATTTTAGCAGGGTGAGCGACGATCACTTGCATCGAGCGGATGAATCTGTGCCGCCCGATTGGAGGGCACCACGGTAGTGGATTGAGTTGCCGCAGGTGTGACTTCCATCACAGCAGTCGGAATAGAGCATGTTGGATTCCTGCATGGACTAGAGGCAGATTTGTTACCACGTGCACTAGAGGTACATTCCTGTTGGTGTGGTGCATGTGGAGGAGGCTTGTGGATCATGTCCAGTGCAGTGAAACCTCAAGTGGTATCGGCAGACTTATTGGTATTTGTGTTAGTGCGTGTTTGACCCAGTGGTGGGATGGGTGGCACAGTGCCACATGGTGTATGACTGCGGAAGGAGAAGGTTATGATCTTCTGCGAGCCAGACAATAGAGACTTGTTCGTTGAGACAGTGGGAGCACACGTTGCAGTGACAATGCGAGAGGTGCCTACGGCGGCACCGGGACGCAAGGATATTCCTGTTATCGTGAGATCCCGGGTGTGATCCCACCTGAGCTGATGATGATGCCGCCAATTAGGGAGATTGAGATTGTGATTGACGTGGTTCTGGGAACCGCGCCAACCCCGATAGCACCTCA
>CM054939.1:18641833-18715989 GCA_029168755.2 Tillandsia fasciculata | reverse complement strand
ATATTTATTTGCAAATGAAGAAGAAAGCGGAGAGCGCAAGCTCGGGTATGTTGTGGTGACCCGATCTTTGCAGGGCTTCTACAGTGTGACCGGCAGCTTCTGGAGGCCTATGGGGCATGTCGGCGGTGTTTGTGCGCCAATTTGGACACAAGTGATGGACTCCGGGCTTAAATGGATCGCGTGGGTAATCGGAGGACCCCGTCGGATGTTTAGAGGTGTTTTCGCGCAAAACGGATATCAAATTTGGACTCCGCGCGAAATTCGGATTAAAACGCCTTTCCGGGAGCCTTCGGCAATTTTTAGAGTTGGAATTTGGCAAAACGGACGTCAAATTCGGATTCAGCGCGCGAAAACGGTCAAAATGGACTACCCACTTGTCATTTTTGGAGTTTGCTACAGTAAAGTGTTCACTGTGCCGCCGGAACAGTAACTCCGGCGATCGCCGGCGGCGCGGCGGCGGCGGGCAGCGGCGGAGAGCGCGGCGCGCCCTCGGGCAGGCGGAGAGCGCGGCGGGCGGGGGCAGGCGCGCGGTCCACGCCGCCGCCGGCGTGCACCGGAGCGGGGTGCCACGTGGCGTCTTCCCTTTGGGTGGTTCACAGGTCGCGGTCTACGGAGCACGCGGTGTTTGGTGGACTGGGCGGGAAACACGTGGCATCACGTCATTGGTTCGGTGTTTGGGGTGTCGTGCACCGGGTGCAGCGAGTGTGTGGCCTGGACACGTGGCGCGCGGGGATTGGGCGCGTCACTGTGCGCGTGCAGGCGGCAGGGTGGCGCGGCAGGTGGCAGGTGGCGGCTGGCGTGGCGGCCACGGCGCCGACGTGGCGCACGCGTGCGCCACGTGGCGGCCCGCCATTGGCGGGCGCCAACTGCAGCGTTGACCGGGGCAGGGCCACGCGGGGAGGGGGGCCCGCGTCGCTGTTCGGCTGGACACGTGTCAGTTCGAGTTCGGGGACACGTGTCGCTGCGCGGTCCGGCCGGATCGTGGTGTGCGGGAGTGGGCCGAGTGTGGCGGGCTACTGTTTGGGCCCGGTTTCGGGGCCCGAAAGATTCGGGCGCCCGAAACCGGGGACACAGAGGGTATTTTTGGAATTGTTTGGTGGGCCTATAAATACCCCCTCCTCTCCCTCTTTCTTCACCTTTTCCGAGCTTTAGAGAGGGAATGAGAGGGAGAGATCTATATGAAAGTTGTTCCCCTTGATGTTCTTGAGCTCGTGGTGGATCCCCGGAATTTTTGGAAGCTCGGCAACGGCGATATCGATTTTACAGTTCGCCTCGGTTTTTCTCCCATTTCGGCCCATTACCGTCGCAGATCAGTCAAAAATTCACTGTGAGCAAACCAGGAGGAGTTTTTGGACGATTTCTTCGACAGCATGTTCCTAAGAGGTAAGGCTTCGATTTTCGTGTTGATCGCTTCGCTCCGTTTCGCACTTTTGGCATGGTTCCCGAGGCATCTTTGACCCCCATTTTTCTGTGATGGATTTTGGACAGCACCGGCTTGTCGATTTTATATCTCAGCCTAGGAGCATCGGATCAAGGCGTTTCAGGACTCGATTTTGATCTACTCGTCGCGAGGAACACAGTGGTGATTTTTCTGGGATTTTTGGAAATTGTTTCGAAGGTGATAATTAAGCTTTTCTTGGACAGATTGCTACAGGAATTTTGTTGTGGGAGGTTTTGAGAATGCAGCGGTGTTTTATTTTTATCTTGGCCTACAGGTATCGGATCTGGGCGTAAACAGTCGTTTTGGGGCTACTTTTCGCGAGGAACGCGACCGTGAATTTTCTGGATTTTTTTGAGGACTGGACAGAGGTGATATTTAGCCTTTTTGGGCTGATTTGGATAACAGCAAATGCATTTTGGTGGTATGTTTAATTGTGCGATGTTTGTGCAGTGGGGCACAGTTTTCGGTGGATTGCTGTGTTAGAGGACTGCGGGCAGCGAGAGGTTCTTTTGGTGTTGTGCGCGCTTTTCGAGGTGGGTGGTTGTTGCATGCCTCTACTTCTGACTTGCTCACTAAGTTTATTAGAGAACCCACTATTGAGCATATTGATTGATTATCATGCATGATTGACTGATATAAATGTGAGCCTATCATCTGAGATTAATTTTGTGATATAGCATGTTGGGGATATTATTGGGATAATATTGCTGTTGGAACATGAGCATTGGAATAATTTAATAGTGATAGTTAACATGCCGTATTAGCACATAAATCTTTGAAAATTGGTTAAATGGATTAATTATTGGGACATGATGACTTATCTATGTGCGGGTTCCACCTTGGGATTTATTATGGATCAGGGATCATATACATGTGTAGTTGACTGATGATTTTAGCATGATTGTTATATTTATGTGGATTTATTATTTTGTTACACATGCAAAACTGTTATTTGATATTCTCCCTTTCACATTGCATGAGGACTTTTGCATGCTTATTTGGACATCTAGATAGGCCACTATTTTATTGCTACACTATCATATTGGGATTTGACTTAGGAGAAACCATGATTGCTTTCTTTCTCCTTCTCATTTAGACTTTTGAGTCATGTTGCTCGGTTCGAGCAGAGGTTTGGGATAGTGTAGCCGGGACCTTAGGGTCAGTGACAGGGTGTACTTGATGTTGGATTGTGGGTTATTGCGGCAACCGCGGACAGTAGGCGGTTGACCGGATCTTGATTATTTTCCCCGATTGTGGATTGTGGGTCATTGTGGTGACCGCGAACATTAGGCGGTTGCCAGATGTGACTACTTTATCAGATTTTGGGGTCTTGTGGAGTGTCGCGGTGACCGCGGACATTAGGCGGTTGACCGGATGTCTACTTATGCATCAGATTGGGTATCAGATTTCTCTAGTGGATGGAGTTTCCTACTTGTTGGGTACTATTGCATCTGATTGGGGATTGGGGTTTCTTTAGTGGACGGAGTTTTCCACTTTGATCATAGTCTTGATCCAGTCCTGCTATATTGAGATACTTGACAGAGACTTGTGATTGATGACAGAGATACTTTACTCGTGTGGGTCGCTCCCCTCGAGTGCCACTCCGGAGGTAGGCTTTTCAGACCAGCCTTGTGTGCCGGTCTGATACTTGTTTTGGGATGCGAGCTGTGCCGGCCGATCCCGCGGTTTCGAGCCTTGTGTGCAGATTCCGCTAAGCAGGCAGTACCAGTTTTACTAGTGGTACCAGATTGGGTTTATTTGGTCATATACTGTTCCCTGATGCATTCATACCGTCATTTCTTTCGGTATTGCATTTAGAGGCATACTAGTAGTGGTTTCCCCTTTTATTCAGTAGTTCTGTTTACAGCTTTACCACTTGTTCCTTTTCTTGCCTCTAGTAGACTTAATAGGTACGCTGGAGTTTGAGGCTTTACCCACAGGGGGAGGCTACTGATTTACTAGTGGTTCTCACCCCCATTGTTGTTTTTCCTTTTTCTTTCCCCCTGTTTTGCAGAGTCCTCTGCGGGAGTTGCTGATCTTCGGTCGTTGTCCAAGGC
Organism: Tillandsia fasciculata; assembly: GCA_029168755.2. Classification (NCBI taxonomy): domain Eukaryota; kingdom Viridiplantae; phylum Streptophyta; class Magnoliopsida; order Poales; family Bromeliaceae; genus Tillandsia; species Tillandsia fasciculata. The sequence continues at coordinate 18,712,491 of CM054939.1, read as the reverse complement.
GAGGGAGTCACGAGCTAGATCTTTACCACCCGAGGAGTGTAGCTGTATCCCCTGGTTGGAGATTCCTGGTAGCTGTCGTTGGTATTTACTGTTTTCTTGGAGAGAGATCTTTTGTATTTGGAGAGACTGATGTGAGACTGTTGTACTGTAGTTTTAGTTTATCTCCCTTTTATAGTTGAGAGATGCTGTACTGAGGACATTGTATGATGATTATCTGTATTCGAGGAAAATGAATATTGTACCCTATTTCATGTTGTACAGTGATTGGATTTTATTTTACAGCATTTTATCTCAGTATTGATATTTGTGTAGCTATAGTACTATCTTTTGCAGGTTAGACGCTGTTGGGTTATAAGTAATTGGATCTAAATAGGGGAAAAAACACCTAGAGGGGGGTGAATAGGTGTAAACAATAAACACTCAAAAAATCATTGCGCAATAAAACCCAATGCGGAAATAAAAATGAACACGCAAGATTTTTACGTGGAAAAACTCCAAACCGGAGTAAAAAACCACGGGACCGATAACACGGCGAAATCCACTAGAATTAACACACGTACAAGGTGATATAACGTACTCACAGACGACTCAACCTTTTACCATACGCTCCTAGTAGATCTTCTCCGCTCGCTCCACGACGCTTCTCGAATCCACGATCCGCGCCCAACGCTGAGTCCACAGCGTCCAACGTCGAGTCCACGACGTCCGACCGAATCCACGGTCTTCACCCAGTACCACGCTTCGAATCCACGAACGTAGTTGCACCTTGAATCCACAAGGCCACGCGAGTCCACGCGCCGATTTAGGGTAAATCGTTGTTTGTTTTGGGTGGTGATGATCCGCCGAATACTTAGATTAGAAATAGATCGGAAATACCATCTAAGTATTCATTGATTTGATTCTACTCAAAATGTGAGTATGGAAAACCTAGAATCAAATCAATCAATATAGATGAAGAAACATAGAATAAATCTATTGATTTCCTTTCTTCTCTATATGTGGATTTTTCTTTTCGGCTATCTTTTTCTATTTTGCGGATGCCCTAGAAAATGAATATAGGGCCTATTTATAGGTTAGAAACCATTGGAAGAAGATAGGGATCAAAAACTGCCTTTTCTGGAGATTTTACCGACGGCGATCCGGATTGGAATTGGACGATCCGGATTGCAGAAGCAAGAAAGACGATTTCCAGAAAAATGCTAGTTCGGGATCCGGATCGTAGTCCCCGATCCGGATCGTTCATACAGTTTCACCAAACATCACGTTCGGGATCCGGATTGCAAATCCTGATCCGGATCGTGCAAGTGAAAAGGTAAAACCAGTGTTCGGGATCCGGATCATGAAATGCTGCGATCCGGATTGAAACAGTGTATGAACAAACACCCTTCGGGATCCGGATTGCCGAGCACGATCCGGATCCTGAACATGTCCCATGTCCAGTTTTTGATGTTTATGCAATAAAACATTCTTCCAGGTGTTTCTACACTACAAGAAGTATTCGGATCACCAAAAATCTTTAGTTAAACATACCTGATCCTTTTGAATTCTTCTTTCTTGAGATTGAGGTATATGATCCAAAGTTCTTTCATCTTCAATCTTCAAGACTTAATACTTTCACGAAATACGCCAACTCAAATTCCGTAACAATCTCCCCCTTTGGCGGTTTCGTGACAAAACACAAATCCACAAAAGAAAATTCAAAAAGATATTTTTGTTGCTATCACCATACAACAAAAATTTACAATGGAGATCCAAAAATTAAAACATGAGATAAACTCCTAAAACAGACTCTAGACTTAGACATCTGTAATCTCTGCACAAAGAAATCATTCTTGACAAACAAAATCGTTAGATACCTCAAGAATTGAAACATACAAAACCAAGTACAGAGATAGAGTTTATTCTCATCATGACATTTGAAGAATTCAGATATGTAAGAGAATCATAGTTAAAAACCAACATATCTTCTCAGCATTCAAAAACCAAATGTCACAAACTGTTAGTCAAACATCAACTTGTTAGTCATATTACATGCCCAAATAGTTAGTCGAATAGTTAGTAGGGGCATGCAACCAATCAACAAATAAAAACCAAAGTTGAAGTTGAGATCATACTTACCTTGATGTTTTCATATTCACACATTTTCGTCATTGTTCAAGTTGCATTGTCCAAGTTCTCTCTTAACTCTCTCCCCCTTTTTGTCACAAACAAAGCCAAAAACGTAGCAAAAGCTACAAAATATAAGGAGAGTTAAAAAGTTCCATTAATATGCACAACCTGAGAACTAAACTACAAGTTAGAACAAAAACTAAGTCCTAAAAACTGAAACTAAATGTTAAGAACCGAAGAACTGAGAACTGCAAGAGAGTAAAGTCATAGAAAAAGTGAACAGAAGGTGCTGCTTAGTCTGAAGAGTCTGAACTGGTACAGCTCAGCTTGCTCAAAATCCCTTTAAGCATTTTCGAAATATTTGAATACTTTTTCTTGATCTTCTTGTGCTGAGAGGAAATTTGCTGAAGTTCTTTCGATATTCTTTCTTGTTCAGCAGAGAGTCTTTGTTGTTCCTGGCGAACCAATTCCAAAGCCTCTGTGTCTGTAGTCTGTGTCTTCGAGTGTGATGGATGCTGTGTAGAGGCAGATGGTGCATCCAGTCCCTTAACCCATGGAGATTCAGTTTGTAGAACCCCAGAAAGTGAGCGTGCTCTGGTAAGAGGCCCACTACGCTGACTTTCACTTCTTTGGACATTCTTTCGTCTTGTATACTGCTTAGTTGTTGATGCAGATTTCATAAGCCTTTTTCCTTTGACAGATTTCCTGTTTTCCTCATCAATTTTCCGTTGAACATCTTTGAAAAATTCGTCCCATTCCTCCTCATCATACTCTGAGCTGTCCTCCCCGGCTTCTTTCGTCCTGTCTTGAGTGGAATCATCCTGTTCCTTTTTAACAGATGTACTCGTGTGCACCATAGAAACCAGGAGAAGAATGATCCAAGAGAATGCCATTGACTCTAGTGCTTTGAGTTCAGAGAAAGTGTCCTGTGAAGAGCAACTCAAGAACATGAAAAATCGTCAATTTTGAAAAATTTGAAAAATTGTACCCAAACAATCATAATCATGTAGAGAAGCTAAGAATCAAATTAGTTTTGCAAAAAGAATTTTAAAAATAGATCAATCGCATGATTTTCAAAAATTCCTCTTTTATGCCCTAAAACAGAATTTTTAGAAATCGAAGCCCAAAAATTCGTTTATCTTGAGAAAACCCAGCATAAAAGCAAAACTAATCGACCCAGAGTCCTTATTTCAAAAGAAATTTGATCAAAAACCATTCACAAACGAAAAAGATCCATGATTTCTACTCACGTTTGATGAAAACATATAAAAACTGTGAAAAACCGAGATTTGATCAACAAAACTTACTTGGAATTGAAGAACTTTGAGTTTGGAAGCTCCAAGATGCAAGAAATCTAGAGAGAGAAACTCTAGAAGCTTGGAACAAAAGATTAGGGTAAAAGAAATCAAATCTCTTTGTTCTTTATAAACCCTAGCCGTGATCCGGATCGGATCGTGAATGTGATCCGGATCGGCTACCCGCAGGAAGAATCCTGCGTTCGGGATCCGGATCACTTATCCCGATCCGGATCGGCTTCAACTTTTTCTCCAGAAAAATTTAGAAAAATTCCATAAAATCCAGAAAAAGTATGTAAGCACTTTACCATGTCAACTTTAAACAAAAATCATCGTTTCATACAACAAGAAATAGATTATACAAAATCTATCAAAAATACTCAAAAATGAAACGAAAATTTACGAAATTAAAACACTTAAAGTTGAACAACTTCAATTACATCTATCCTGATCTTATGCGTAATGCCTTTATCAAATCATCAATTTTGGTAAAGAAAATGAAATACCAAGATCAATAGATGTTTGAAATCCCAGATAAGTTAGATAATATATCTAGACAATCTGTTGAAGGAGTGGCTCTTTGAGCATCTTTTATCAAAAATCCCACCTTATACCAACCATGAAATATGACTGAGTCAAGTATTTCAATATGCATTTCATCAACATTTTTAAAACAAAAATTTGCTTTGCATTCATGGAGTATCTTTTTCTTTCTTTCATTTTCTCCATGTGGTGGTAGTTTTCACACTCCTCATTGGGATGTAACTCTTTCCACATCTTTTGAGCATTTTACATTTCATTGACTCCCCCTCAATTGGCTATCAATTATTTAATATATAAGGTATTCAACCAAAAATTGATCTCGCATTCATACTCGACTAAGCAATCAAATATGATAATGACTATACCAAGAGATCATTGAGAGAGAAATTGACTTTGATCACTTAAAAGATGGTTTAATTAACGTAAATGATCATTGCAACATTGAAATATTATGATATCAAAAGCATAATAAATTTCTAAATGCATAAAAGGATGCAATTAAAGTCAATTATGATTTATGCTCAATTAATGTCCTATGTACAAAACATAGATAAAGAACAAAACAAAAACAAAACCTAACCTAAGCAAAGGTTTCAAAAAGAGATTATTTCAAGGAAAGCATGCCAATTGCTTTACGCAAGTGAATAAAACGTTTTTGATCCAAAGGTTTTGTTAAGATATCAGCTAATTGATCCTCAGTTGAAATATATGACAGTTGAAGAATATTTGATTCAACTAGCTCTCTAAGAAAATGATATCTAAGTTCAATATGTTTTGTTCTAGAGTGCAACACAGGGTTTTTAGAAATGTTAATAGCACTAGTGTTGTCACATAAAATGGTTACCGAAGTTGCTGAAATCCGGAAATCGCTCAACACGCTTTTCATCCAAATCAATTGGGTTGAACAACTTCCTGCAGAAATATACTCCGCTTCGGCAGTCGAGAGTGCTATGCAATTCTGCTTTTTACTGTGCCATGCGACAAGGCAATGGCCAAGATAGAAGCATGCACCACTCGTGCTTTTCCGATCATCCACGATCCAGCCCAATCGGCATCTGAGTATCCAACAATATCCAAACTTGTTCCCATAGGATACCAAATTCCGAAATTGATTGTACCTTTGATATATCGGATGATCCGTTTCACCGCTTTCAGGTGAACCTCCTTCGGTGCTGATTGATATCTCGCGCAAATCCCAACACTGAAGGATATATCCGGGCGACTAGCCGTGAGATATAGTAGACTTCCAATCATACTGCGATACAGTTTCTCGTCTACATTCTCACTATGTGATTCACTTCCAAGTCCCTTATGGCTAGTTCCCATTGGAGTTGGAAAATCCTTAGAATTTTCTAGATCAAACTTTTTGACCAACTCCATTGCATACTTGGATTGACACAAGTGAATACCTTCATCGTTTTGTTTAACTTGTAATCCAAGAAAATAAGTCAATTCGCCCATCATGGACATCTCAAATTCGCTTTCCATGGTCTCCGCGAATTTAGAAGCATCATTATCTCTTGTTGCGCCAAATACAATGTCATCGACATAGATTTGTGCAACTATGAAATTGTTTTGATAATGCTTCACAAAGAGAGTCCTGTCAGCTCCCCCTCGAGTGTAGCCCTTTTCCAAAAGGTGCTTTGTCAACCTTTCGTACCATGCTCGCGGTGCTTGTTTCAGACCGTAAAGAGCCTTTTTCAGACGAAAAACATGGTTAGGTAGTTTATGATCCACAAAACCTTTCGGTTGAGCCACATAAACTTCCTCATTTAAAAACCCATTTAAAAATGCGCTCTTAACGTCCATTTGAAATAATTTGATTTTAAAATGACAAGCAATCGCAAATAAGATACGAATGGACTCGAGTCTAGCTACAGGGGCGAAAGTTTCATCAAAGTCTATACCTTCTACTTGAGAGTAGCCTTGAGCAACTAACCTTGCTTTGTTCCTGATGATAGTACCATCTTCATTTTTCTTGTTCTTGAAAATCCATTTGGTACCTATCACATTGTGTTGCTTCGGAGGCTTCGTTAATTCCCAGACTTTGTTTCGCTCAAATTGATGGAGCTCTTCCTGCATTGCTTTAATCCAGTAGTCATCTTGAAGAGCTTCATCAACATTCTTTGGTTCGATTTGAGATACATAGCATGCAAATCCGCAAACCAATTGTCTCCGTGTTCTAACTCCTTCTTGTGGATCTCCAATGATGTTCGATTCAGGGTGATCCTTGGAGATGCGTAACGTTTGAGGTAGAGGAGTAGTCGGAGGTACACGAGATGATTCCTGCACATCAGATAAGCTTGAAGAACCGTTAGATGCATCATTATTATCGAAAGAATTGTTAGAAGAAGATGCATTAGCAGGTGTATCATCATCAAGAGAGATATCGAGGGTAGATTTTTCAGATTCAAAGTGAAAAGCTTCATCTACCTTAACATTTATCGATTCTACGATCGTCTTAGATTCTAAGTTAAAAACTCGATATGCTCTGCTGTTTGTAGAATAACCTAAGAAAATCCCTTCGTCACTTCGAGAGTCAAATTTTCCAAGATTCTCGCGATCACGTAAAATAAAACACCGACTCCCAAAGATACGAAAATATTTGATGTTAGGTTTTCTACAAAACCAAAGTTCATATGGTGTATTCAAAGTCCCCGGGCGCAAATACACTCGATTAATAACATAAACAGCAGTGTTCACCGCTTCAGCCCAAAAATATAAAGGTAAGTTCCGGCTATGAAGCATAACACGTGCCATTTCCTGTACGACCCTGTTTTTGCGCTCGACTACACCATTTTGTTGAGGTGTATAAGGTGCGGAGAATTCATGTTTAATGCCGTTAGAAGTGCAAAAATCAATGAATTTGGAATTTATGAATTCCCCACCTCTATCACTTCTAACTCGAGTAATCTTATCATTCTTTTCAATCATAATACGATGGCAGATCTCGTGAAAAGAATCAAAAGTATCAGCTTTTTCTTTTAAAAATGCTACCCAAGTATATCTAGAAAAATCATCAACCAATAAGAAAATATACCATTTACCTCCCAAGGATGGTTGACGAGTTGGCCCCATTAAATCCATGTGCAAAAGTTCCAAAGGCCGTTTTGTACCTATGTGGTTCAAGTTCTTGTGTGCAGTCCTAGACTGTTTTCCCTTTTGGCAACCGCCACACACAATGTTTTGTTCAAAAGAAAGTTTAGGAACCCCCTTGACCACATCTTTGTTCGAAATTCTAGCAAGTTCCTTAAAGTTTATGTGACCTAGCCTTTCATGCCAAAGTGTTTCATTTTTCAAAGATGCTAGGTTACATTTTTCAGAAATTTAGTAGGAACTACATAACAATTGTTTTCTGATCTAACCCCTTTTAAAAAGAAAGCATGGTTCTTGTCAGTTACAGTACATTTATCAGATGAAAAATTAACTGAATAACCATTATCACAAAGTTGACTTATGCTTATGAGGTTAGTCTTAAGGCCATGAACAAATAACACATTTTTCAGAACCGGGCCATCTGGAATAGCTACCGTTCCCTTTCCAACAATTTTGGAAGACCGACCATCTCCGAAAACAACAAGTCCTCCGGAGATTTTCTCAAAGTTTGAAAACAGTTTTTGTCACCGGTCATGTGACGGGAACACCCGCTATCCAGATACCAAGACGAACTATCATATGCATGCAAGGAAACATTAGTAACAAGACAAGGGAAAATTTCACCTTTGCGCACCCAAACCTTTTTGGAATGCGTCGGTAATGGTCGTGAAGTTATTCTCCTAGGTGAAAGCGTCTTGTTGAAGAATTGCTGCTCCTTGATGATGTCGTCTTGAGCGGTGAACTACCAAGGCTCTTTTCCTTCAAAGATTTGCAGTTGATTTTCGAGGAATCACCTTTTGGTAGTCATTGCAAGAGGTGCTTGAGGTGTGCGTTTGGCTCCCATCTTGCAATTTCTCCTTATGTGCCCTGAAATGCCACAACGAAAACATACCTTAGTTCTTGACGATCCCGAGGAGGATGAAGTAGGCTTGTTGTCGTTGCTTGTCGTGAATTCCGGTGTCGGAGGAGGAGATACCGACTGAGGCACAAATACTGTCCCACTCGAACTTGGAATGTCTCCAGTTTGAGTGTATCCGAGGCCGAACTTATTTGTTTGACCAAGACCAAGAAGCCTGTCCAACTTACTCCTTCCAGAAGAAAATCTCTTTAAGTCATCCTTTAGTTGGCGTATGGTCTTTGTCATTTCCATTTTTCCTGTCGAGCCTCGCCGTAGAGCTTCAAGAAGTAATTCGCTTTGTCCACCATTCTTGTATGTTCTTTCTCGAGAAGCTCATTGGACTCTTGAAGGGAAACATTTGCTTTGGCTAGATTATCCCTTTCCACTTCAAGAGCGGTTGAGAGAGAAGTTACCCTTTTTACTTCTTCTTCGAGATCCTGCAATCTCCCTCTCAACCCCTTGTTTTGCTTTGCCAGTTTCTTTGAATCCCTCAAAAGCTTATGGTAGGCAAGAGCAAAATCTTCACCTTCAGAATTCTCGATTCATCGTCCGTTGCAATCTTTTCAACAGGGAGGAGTTGGACAAGGAATCGGATGTACTTGCCATTAAGCACATGAAGGGTGAAGATGTAGTGGACGCGTGGAATGCTGTCGCGTTGTCTTCTTCATCACTTGAGGATGACTCATTTGACGTGGAGTTGTCATCCCAAGTAACGACTTGCATCGCTTTCTTCTTTGCCGGATTCTTGTTGGGACACTCCGTTGCAATGTGGCCGTAGCCTCGACATTTGAAGCACTGAACTTGTCCCTCTGAACTTTTCTTATCCTTTGAGAAGTTCTCTTGCTTTCTTGACTTGTAGCTTGAAGAACCCTTGCCTTTCTTCGACTTTCCGAAGGATGGAATTTTGCTTGAATTTCCCCTTCGAAAGTTGCGGCGAAACTTCCTTGTCAAGAGAGCGAGCTGCTTCTCAAAGTCCTCCATAGATAGGTTCTCGTCATCGTCCGAGGAGGATGAATCCGTGTCTTCTTCTTTAGTTGATTTCAATGCATAACCTGAAGACTTAGAAGAGGATGCCTTTCCAGAAGAATAGTTAGTAGGAAATGTCATTTCATAAGTTTGTAAAGCACCAACTAATTCTTCTACACGCATTTCGTCCGGGTGTTTAATTGTTTCAATGGCTGCGACCTTCGGGCGAAATCGTTCAGGAAGAGTTCTTAGAATTTTTCTTACAACTTTAAATTCTGGAATCTTCTCTCCCAAGTTAGCACATGAGTTTACGATGTCTTGCAATCGTGTGTAATAGTCAGTGAAAGATTCATTCTCTGCCATAGAGATAGAGTCAAACTTGCTCGTAAGCATTTGCAGTTTCTGAATCTTCACAAGGTTAGTTCCCTCATGCGTAACTTGAAGAACATCCCAGATTTCTTTCGCAGTCTCACATGCCGAGACGCGAGAGAACTCTGTTTGTGACAAAGCATTAAATAGAGCATTAATTCCTTTGCCATTGTAAGAAGATGAATCTATCTCTTCCTTGGTCCATTTCGACCTAGGTTTTAAGGTGCGAACATCATCTAATAATTTCAGTTGGATTAGACCATCCTAATTCAATTGATTGCCACACCCTTTCGTCGATGGAAATTAAAAAGGCTTTCATCCGTACTTTCCAGTACGCATAATTTGTTCCATCAAAGAAAGGGGGTCGATTGATGTTTCCACCTTCAACCATTGTTTACAACCCTATTCCCGCTCTGATACCACTTGTTGGGTTATAAGTAATTGGATCTAAATAGGGGAAAAAACACCTAGAGGGGGGTGAATAGGTGTAAACAATAAACACTCAAAAAATCATTGCGCAATAAAACCCAATGCGGAAATAAAATGAACACGCAAGATTTTTACGTGGAAAAACTCCAAACCGGAGTAAAAAACCACGGGACCGATAACACGGCGAAATCCACTAGAATTAACACACGTACAAGGTGATATAACGTACTCACAGACGACTCAACCTTTTACCATACGCTCCTAGTAGATCTTCTCCGCTCGCTCCACGACGCTTCTCGAATCCACGATCCGCGCCCAACGCTGAATCCACAGCGTCCAACGTCGAGTCCACGACGTCCGACCGAATCCACGGTCTTCACCCAGTAGCACGCTTCGAATCCACGAACGTAGTTGCACCTTGAATCCACAAGGCCACGCGAGTCCACGCGCCGATTTGGGGTAAATCGTTGTTTGTTTTGGGTGGTGATGATCCGCCGAATACTTAGATTAGAAATAGATCGGAAATACCATCTAAGTATTCATTGATTTGATTCTACTCAAAATGTGAGTATGGAAAACCTAGAATCAAATCAATCAATATAGATGAAGAAACATAGAATAAATCTATTGATTTCCTTTCTTCTCTATATGTGGATTTTTCCTTTCGGCTATTTTTTCTATTTTGCGGATGCCCTAGAAAATGAATATAGGGCCTATTTATAGGTTAGAAACCATTGGAAGAAGATAAGGATCAAAAACTGCCTTTTCTGGAAATTTTACCGACGGCGATCCGGATTGGAATTGGACGATCCGGATTGCAGAAGCAAGAAAGACGATTTCCAGAAAAATGCTAGTTCGGGATCCGGATCGTAGTCCCCGATCCGGATCGTTCATACAGTTTCACCAAACATCACGTTCGGGATCCGGATTGCAAATCCTGATCCGGATCATGCAAGTGAAAAGGTAAAACCAGTGTTCGGGATCCGGATCATGAAATGCTGCGATCCGGATTGAAACAGTGTATGAACAAACACCCTTCGGGATCCGGATTGCCGAGCACGATCCGGATCCTGAACATGTCCCATGTCCAGTTTTTGATGTTTATGCAATAAAACTTTCTTCCAGGTGTTTCTACACTACAAGAAGTATTCGGATCACCAAAAATCTTTAGTTAAACATACCTGATCCTTTTGAATTCTTCTTTCTTGAGATTGAGGTATATGATCCAAAGTTCTTTTATCTTCAATCTTCAAGACTTAATACTTTCACGAAATACGCCAACTCAAATTCCGTAACAGACGCTTCGCCTATGCGGGTTTTGCATAGGTGGCGGATCTGTTGGCGAGCCCGGGTCGCAGTTTCGACCCCTAGGGCGTGACAGATTAGGTTGGCATCAGAGCTTAGGGATAGGTCAGTTGGGACTGTAGAAACCCTAGGCTTGTGGTTGGACCCTAGGATGACTTCGTGAGAGTCGTGATTTTTAGCGAGAGTCCTGATTGAGTTTTATACCTCTCCCAAGGGACGGGATGGGTGATTGGCATGTTTATTCTCCTAAGCAATTATGTTGGTTGCAAACAACATAATACGGCGGAACGGTTGACATGCTCTAGACTCTCGCCGGATTGGGTCGAGTTTTGTTTTGTGCTGTGGTGCAGTTGGTCGTGGTGAGCTGTGTCTCCCCGACACGTTGTGCGGATTGGTGTGCACTCGTCGCAGCAGTGGAGCTTGAGCGGATTGTTTTGGGGCCGGATATCCGGATTGAGGTTAGAGAGCTTCAGGCCCCGATGGCAGGATTGTCTGAGGTATATCAGTGGCAGAGTGAGCCGCTGGTCTGGCTGGCACAGTTGTCAGAGCAGTGACACAGTTGTCGGACTAGTGAGTAGCCCCCTCCGTGCCAATGCTAGTGTCGCGGCACCGAGGCGGGGTGGATTGCTGATAGTGGATGAGCTGTGAGACATCATCGATCGATAGAGCCAGTTTTGGCAGATGAACCACCCTGATTTATAGAATTGAGTTGGAGCCTTGGAGGCAGAATCGTGGTTGGTGGTGATGGAGTGATCAATTGAGAGTCTCCCTGTGCTAGAGAGTTGATGCAGTTGTTGAACTGCGCGCTCCAGGTTTCAAGGGACGAGGGGCATAGGATGTGTGTGTGACTAGGGAGTGGATTGCGCCAGGATACCTTTCAGTTTATCTGATCCCTCTGTTTGGATTTTAGATTTTTGGATGCCTCGATGGAGTAGGCATTGTGTATGGAGCGTACTGTTGCAGTTCCTTTGGATAGGGATCTGCCGCCAGAGGCGAGTTCTGGATAGAGGCGCCTGGCGCTAAGTGTTGGGGGACAGATCGGCTGGCAGAGGCACTTTCGTTTTCCTTTCCAAGATGGTGGATATCCTTGTGGACGGATTATGTAAAGCTTACCCAAAGGAAGGTTACCCTTTGTGATTGATAACATGCGTGTTTGGGGTACAATATATGTGATTGAGGGGTGAGCTTAGTAAGGATAATTGTATAAGGAATTGCTTGAATTAATTGTGTTTTGTCATATGACGATTGCAATAATAGATTTTCTGAGATGTCAGAGGTCGGGTGGACCCCGATGGCAGCATCAGCATCTTTATCAGAGTAGCGCAGCGGTAGCGTGGATTTGTTGTCTGCGAAGGGCCTTATTCGTCGCCTCAGTGTGAGCAAGGACAGAGGTCGTGTTCCCTTTGTGATTGGTTAAGGTATATTTTAGCAGGCTGAGCGACGATCACTTGCATCGAGCGGATGAATCTGTGCCGCCCGATTGGAGGGCACCACGGTAGTGGATTGAGTTGCCGCAGGTGTGACTTCCATCACAGCAGTCGGAATAGAGCATGTTGCATTCCTGCATGGACTAGAGGCAGATTTGTTACCACGTGCACTAGAGGTACAGATTCCTGTTGGTGTGGTGCATGTGGAGGAGGCTTGTGGATCATGTCCAGTGCAGTTGAAACCTCGAGTGGTATCGGCAGACTTATTGGTATTTGTGTTAGTGCGGTGTTTGACCCAGTGCGTGGGATTGGTTGGCACAGTGCCACATGGTGTATGACTGCGGAAGGAGAAGGTTATGATCTTCTGCGAGCCAGACAATAGAGACTTGTTCGTTGAGACAGTGGGAGCACACAGGTTGCAGTGACAATGCGAGAGGTGCCTACGGCGGCACCGGGACGCAAGGATATTCCTGTTATCGTGAGATCCCGGGTGTGATCCCACCTGAGCTGATGATGATGCCGCCAATTAGGGAGATTGAGATTGTGATTGACGTGGTTCTGGGAACCGCGCCAACCCCGATAGCACCTCATTGGATATCACCTGTAGAGCTGAGAGAGCTGATGGCGCAGTTGCAGGATCTGACGGATCGAGGGTCTGTTCGACCTAGTGCCACCCCGTTGATACATGGTGGTGATGCCACCCCGTTGATATACGGTGGTGATGCCACGTCGTTGACACACGACAGTGAGGGTTCTTGTGTGGGGTGACCGCAGGCAGGTCTGGATATCATTTAGGACCTTTTGATGGAGTTATACCCCGACAGTGGTTTGCTTAGGATGCATGTATCTTTTTGGGATCATACAGCTGAGTATTTCGCCAAGATGGTGTTCAGGACCCGGTATGGGCATTATGAGTACAGTGAGGACAAATGGAATGACTAATGCCCTGTCGTCTTTAAGATTTGAAGAATTGTGTATTCTTGCTGCACTTGGAAGAATTATTGGAGATATTCTTTCGGGATATTTTGATTTTACCATATCTCTATATGGTTTAGAGCTGGTGGAGCACTTGTAGATGGTGTGACAAGGTCTGTGAGGAAGAAGCTGTGACACCCCCGGAATTTGGATTAGTCCTCTATATAAATGATATAATAGGACTAAATCTCTAACCTGGCTATAGCATTTTGGATGGTAGCAAGATCCAAGAGGTTATGAGAGTTGAGCGTGCTAGAGCTAGAGTAGTTCTAGGATGGGTGACCCCCTGGGAAGTGGGGCGTCACAGTTGGTATCAGAGCCATTCACCAGCCGGAAATGTGAGATGAGTCTCGGCTGAGCCAGGGTTATATAGCGGGTAGAGCGAGGCTCCCCGGCTAATGACCGTTGTGAGTGGAGTGCAGCTCCTCACAAGGTCGGCTAAGGCTAGCGAGACGAGTCTCACATCGCCTGGTGCTTGTGAGTGTGCTTGAGCCTGACGTGGACGTCAGGGCTTAAAGGGGGGAAGAATGTGACACCCCCGGAATTTGGATTAGTCCTCTATATAAATGATATAATAGGACTAAATCTCTAACCCGGCTATAGCATTTTGGATGGTAGCAAGATCCAAGAGGAACATGAGAGTTAAGCGTGCTAGAGCTAGAGTAGTTCTAGGATGGGTGACCCCCTGGGAAGTGGGGCGTCACAGAAGCTGTATGCCAAGTTGTTGTGGTACAAGTTTTAGCTTCGAGAGCATATCTTCTTGGATCACTTATTCTAGCCATAAGAGGCGGTGGTGGAAATCCGGCCAAAATGGATGCTATGCGAGAATGGCCGAAACCGGCAGTTATTTGTTGAGGTGAGGAGCTTTTGGACCGAATAATGCCAGCAGAGCTTGACGAATAGGTGATGAGACTGATACCAGCGCCGATTTTAGCGTCGCCAGTGATGGGAGATGGATTGGTGAGATACAGTGATGCCTCCCATAGCGGCTATGAAGTTGCGGTTGTATTATTGGCAAGCATCCGATATCACCCCGACAGGGCCACTGTGGTGGCGGATACCCGGAGCAGGAGAGCTACTTGGAGTTGAGTTTGATGATTTCGTAGCTGGCGCTGTGTGGGACCATTGAGGTGACCAGGGCTCGAGGTTGTGTCCCTAGGGGTTCCTTTTGATGGTAGACCGCGGTGGAGCAGTCCACTCGGATGGTCAGGATTTGAGAGTGACCGAGCGAGGACCCTGGCGTGTTATGGCCTCTTCCCTTCTTGGATGATCACGCAGGGTTGTTTTGGGTTGCACTGTCGAGTTGGCACCATGGTGTGTGGTTGATGTGTGTGTTGTGCTGTTCTTCTCCCCTTTTCTCCCCAGCCTTTTGTTGGAGTCCCTGAGGTTTTTTTCCACGTCTCGGTACATGGATGATGTGTTTTGGATCCCTCGCTCGTGATTGACTCGCTCCATTTGAGATAGGTAAATATTTGGAGTACGAGGGACGCCCATTGCAAATTCTGGTTCGTGTGTTGAGGGAATTGCGCAATCGGGCTATGCCGTACTGGTTGTTACTGCTGTTATTGCTGAGGAGTAATCACGGGGAGTGTTAGGCGACTTGGGAGCGGGAGACGGCGGTGTTGGGTACTTACCCCTGGTTTCTGAGACTTCTTGGGAGTTGCTTTAGTTTCGAGGACGAAACTTTCTTTTAGTGGGGGAGGATGTGGTGACCCGAATCTTTGCAGGGCATCTACAGTGTGACCGGCAGCTTCTGGAGACCTATGGGGCATGTCGGCGGTGTTTGTGCCACAATTTGGACACAAGTGATGGACTCCGGGCTTAAAACGGATCACGTGGGTAATCGGGGGACCCCGTCGGATGTTAAGGGGTGTTTTCGCGCAAAACGGATATCAAATTTAGACTCAGCGTGAAATTCGGATTAAAAACGCCTTTCCGGGAGCCTTCGGTAATTTTTAGGATTGGAATTTGGCAAAATGGATGCCGGATTTGGACTCAGCGCGCGAAAACGGTCAAAATGGGCTATTTACATGTATTTTTCGGAGTTTGCTACAGTAAAATTACTGTTCACCGCCGGAACAGTAACTCCGGCGACCGGCCGGCGAAGCGGCGGCGGCGGGCAGCGGCGGAGAGCGGCGGCGCGGCCTCGGGCAGGCGGAGAGCGGCGGCGGGCAGGGCGCGCGGGCGTGGGCAGGGCGCGCGGGCAGGCGCGCGGTCCACGCGGCCGGCGTGCACCGGAGCGGGGGGCCACGTGGCGGCTTCCCATTGGATGGTTCATGGGTCGCGGTCTACGGAGCAGCGCGGTATTTGGTGGACTCGGCGGGAAAACACGTGGCATCACGTCATTGGTTCGGTGTTTGGAGTGTCGTGCACTTGGTGCAGCGAGCGCGTGGCCTGGACAAGTGGCGCGCGGGGATTGGGCGCGTCACTGTGCGCGTGCAGGCGGCAGGGTGGCGCGGCAGGTGGCGGTGGCGGCTGGCGTGGCGGCCCGCCATTGGCGGGTGCCAACTGCAACGTTGACCAGGGGAGGGCCACGCGGCGCGAGGAGATCTGCTGGATCGGCTGTTCTGTGTTCGGGGACACATGTCGGGACGCGGAGCGGGTCGGACGGCTGCACGGTCCGGCCGGATCGGGTGTGCGGGAGTGGGCCGAGTGGGCCAAGCTACTGTTTGGGCCCGGTTTCGGGGCCCGAAAGATTCGGGCGCCCGAAACCGGGACATAACCATCATTTTTGGAAATGTTTGGAATGGGCCTATATATACCCCCTCCTCTCCCTCTTTCTCACCTTTTTTCGAGCTTTAGAGAGGGAATGAGAGGGAGAGATCTATATAAAAGTTGTTCCCCTTGATGTTCTTGAGCCCGTGGTGGATCCCCGGAATTTTTGGAAGCTCGGCAACGGCGATATCGATTTTACAGTTCGCCTCGGTTTTTCCCCCATTTCGGCCCATTACCGTCGCAGATCAGTCAAAAATTCACTGTGAGCAAACCAGGAGGAATTTTTGGACGATTTCTTCGATAGCGTGTTCTTAAGAGGTAAGGCTTCGATTTTCGTGTTGATCGCTTCACTCCGTTTCACACTTTTGGCATGGTTCCCGAGGCGTTTTTGACCCCCATTTTTCTGTGTTTGATTCTGGACAGCACCGGCTTGTCGATTTTATATCTCAGCCTAGGAGCATCGGATCAAGGTGTTTAAGGACTCGATTTTGATCTACTCGTCGCGAGGAACACAGTGGTCATTTTTCTGGGATTTTTGGAAATTGTTTCGAAGGTGATAATTAAGCTTTTCTTGGACAGGTTGCTACAGGAATTTTGTTGTGTGAGGTTTTGAGTATGCAGCGGTGTTTTATTTTTATCTTGGCCTACAGGTATCGGATCTGGGCGTACAAATAGTCGTTTTGGGGCTACTTTTCGCGAGGAACGTGACCGTGAATTTTATGGATTTTTTTGAGGACTGAACAGAGGTGATATTTAACCTTTTTGTGCTGTTTGGATAACAGCAAATGCTGTTTTGGTGGTATGTTTACACCGGGTGCGATATTTTGTGCAGTGGGGCACAGTTTTCGGTGGATTGCTGTGTTAGAGGTCTGTGGGTAGCGAGTGGATTCTTTTGGTGTTGTGCGCGCTTTTCGAGGTGGGTGGTTGTTGCATGCCTCATCTTTTGACTTGCTCACTAAGTTTATTAGAGAAGCCACTATTGAACATATTGATTGATTATCATGCATGATTGACTAATATAAATGTGAGCCTATCATCTGAGATTAATTTTGTGGATATAGCATGTTGGGATATTATTGGGATAATATTGCTGTTGGAACATGATCAGTGGAATAATTTAATAGTGATAGTTAACATGCCGTATTAGCACATAAATCTTATGGAAATTGGTTAAATGGACTAATTATCGGGACATGATGACTTATCTATGTGCGGGTTCCACCTTGGGATTTATCATGGATCAGGGATCATATACATGTGTAGTTGACTGATGATTTTAGCATGATTGGTACATTTATGTGGATTTATTATTTGTTACACCTGCAGAACTGTTATTTGATATTCTCCCTTTCATATTGCATGAGGACTTTTGCATGCTTGTTTGGACATCTAGATAGGCCACTATTTTATTGCTACACTATCATATTGGGATTTGACTTAGGAGAAACCATGATTGCTTTCCTTCTCCTTCTCATTTAGACTTTTGAGTCATGTTGCTCGGGTTCGAGCAGAGGTTTGGGATAGTGTAGCCGGGACCTTAGGGTCAGAGACAGGGTGTACTTGGTGCTGGATTTGTGGGTTATTGCGGCAACCGCGGACAGTAGGCGGTTGACCGGATATTGATTATTTTCCCCGATTGTGGATTGTAGGTCATTGTGGTGACCGCGAACATTAGGCGGTTAGCCAGATGTTGACTACTTTATCAGATTTTTGGGGTCTTGTGGAGTGTTGCGGTGTCCGCGGACATTAGGCGGTTGACCGGATGTCTACTTATGCATCAGATTGGGTATCAGATTTCTCTAGTGGATGGGGTTTCCCACTTGTTGGGTACTATTGCATCTGATTGGGGATTGGGGTTTCTTTAGTGGACGGAGTTTCCCACTTTGATCATAGTCTTGATCCAGTCCTGCTATATTGAGATACTTGACAGAGATACTTGTGATACTGATGACAGAGATACTTTACTCGTGTGGGTCGCTCCCCTCGAGTGCCACTCCGGAGGTAGGCTTTTCGGACCCAGCCTTGTGTGCCGGTCTGATACTTGTTTTGGGATGCGAGCCGTGCCGGCCGATCCCGCGGTTTCGAGCCTTGTGTGCAGATTCCGCTGAGCTGGCAGTACCAGTTTTACTGGTGGTACCAGATTGGGTTTATTTGGTCATATACTGTTTCCTGATGCATTCATACAGTTATTTCTTTCAGTATTGCATTTAGAGGCATACTAGTAGTGGTTTCCCCTTTTATTCAGTAGTTATGTTTACAGCTTTACCACTTGTTCCTTTTCTTGCCTCTGGTAGACTTAGTGGGTACGCCGGAGTTTGAGGCTTACCCACAGGGGGAGGCTACTGATTTACTAGTGGTTCTCACCCCCATTGTTGTTTTTCCTTTTTCTTTCCCCCTGTTTTGCAGAGTCCTCTGCTGGAGTTGCTGATCTTCGGTCGTTGTCCGAGGCGAGGGAGTCACGAGCTAGATCTTTACCACCCGAGGAGTGTAGCTGTATCCCCTGGTTGGAGATTCCTGGTAGCTGTCGGTTGGTATTTACTGTTTTTCTTGGAGAGAGATCTTTTGTATTTGGAGAGACTGATGTTGAGACTGTTGTACTGTAGTTTTAATTTATCTCCCTTTTATAGTTGAGAGATGCTATACTGAGGACATTGTATGATGATTATCTGTATTCGAGGAAAATGGATATTATGCCCTATTTCATGTTGTACAGTGATTGGATTTTATTTTACAGCATTTTATCTCAGTATTGATATTTGTGTAGCTATAGTACTATCTTTTGCAGGTTAGACGCTTCGCCTATGCGGGTTTTGCATAGGTGGCGGATCTGTTGGCGAGCCCGGGTCGCAGTTTCGACCCCTGGGGCGTGACAATACCGGGTTTAAAGAAAATTGTGTTTGGTAAATTATATAGGAATAAGAAGAATAAGAGAAAATTGTGTTTGTTTGGGAATAGAAGAACTGGAAACTTGATAGTACCAATTGTTTGGTGCTATCAATAGTATTCCAACCGAACTACTCATCTATGTTATACTATTCTATGTTATCAATTGTAAAAAATACAAGACTAAGGACCTCTTTAAGTAAATTTTTAGTTTAATTGGATTTTGAATTGAACTAAAATTCAAGTAAAAATTACTTCATCTTTTCTACTTGTTTTTATAGTTATAGAAGTAAAAAAAATTACAATTTTACAGAACTGGCAGAAAAAAAATAACGTAAAAAGTGTAATTTTTATATCGTGGATAAACTTAGCTCCATGATGTTATCATCTCGTTTATAACTTTATAAATAAAAAATTATAATCTAATAAATAAAAAGTATTATAATTATATTTTTATATAATTTTAAAATAATCATATTATTTTTTTATATAAATTATAATAATATAATAAATAAAATTCTAAAGTTAATGATATTTACCAATTTAATTTTTATCGTATTTTAAATGTACAAATTAAATAAAAGATATATTAAAATTTAACTAACAAAACTTTATCATATTTTAAATATACAATCTAACTAAAAAATTAATTACTATCATAATTAAATATCATAATTATCGTAATTAAGTTCTCCACTAATATTTTATAATTTTTTTTCTCTCTCACTTACTACACCAGAATTGAAGCGAAGTCAATTTCGATATTTTGGATAAACTAGACATTCGACCGTAGTAATATTACGATGAATCAAACGATGAAAGTGATCAATTTTCATCAAAAATCACTTTACCCCTCCCCGCTTCTATTGAAACAAATATATCCTAAAGTATAAGAAAACCTAAACTCTAAAAATGTAATGACCCGACCCAATAGCAATAATAACACCGTTGGTCCAAAGCACAGTCCAAAATACTTAAGCCCAATTATTATTACTGGTGTCCATGTCTCTTTGGGGTGTCACAGACTCCCTCCGTTTAGGCCTGACGTCCTCGTCAGCCCAAACACACAGACACGATTCAAGATCACCAAACGATGTGAGACTTGTCTCGCTAGCTCAGGTGATGTGAGACTTGTCTCGCTAGCCCTGTTAAGCCCAGGCGATGTGAGACTTGTCTCGCTAGCCCTGTCATCTAGACCCAAACTCAGCCGAGACTCATCACTCCCCCCGTTTAGGCCTAACGTCCTCGCTAGCCCAAACACACAGACACGATCCAAGATCACATCGCCAAGCCCAGGCGATGTGAGACTTGTCTCGCTAGCCTTGTCATCTAGACCCAAACTCAGCCGAGACTCATCACTCCCCCCGTTTAGGCCTAACGTCCTCGCTAGCCCAAACACACAGACAAGATCCAAGATCACCCGGCGATGTGAGACTTGTCTCGCTAGCCCTATATCATCTAGACCCAAGCTCAGTCGAGACTCATCACACACTAGCCCTGTCATCTAGACAGCCGAGACTTATCACACACTTCCGGCTGGTTATTGGCTATGATATCAAATGTAATGACCCAACCCACTAGCAATAATAACTCGTTGAGCCCAACCATAGCCCAAAATGCTTAAACCCAGTTATTATTACTAGTGTTCATGTCTCTTATAAACCCAATCACAAATTCAATCATATTCGATGTGGGATTATTGGGCTTTCACAAAAAATTCTAAAGTCCTAAAATCTTAAACCATAAAGCCCTAGACCTAAAACTTTATAATCCTAAACTCTAAACCCTAAAACACTCTAAGATGAAAGAAAAAACCGCCAAATTTTAAACAAAGTTCAATAAAAAAGTGATTTAGATATAGTTTCATGAAATTAAAGAGTATTTTTTTTTTATTTTGATAATTTTTAAGGGTTATCTATATATCTACAGGTAGACCGAAGGATACTTAGAAAATTAATCTTATGAATTAACTATATTAATAATTTGGTCGTATGCTCGTTTCGCTATGGAATAGTTTAGGATTTAGAGTTTAAGGCTTTAAGATTTTAGGATTTTAAAGTTTTTAGAGTTTAGGGTTTATATGGTTTTAGAAATTTAGGTTTGTAGAGTTCTAAGATTTTATATAGTTTTATGATTTTAGGGCTTAGGATTTAGGAGTGCGAATATGAAAATTTAATTAACGAGTGCTTGCGAAATAATGTTGTTAATTAGTAAGCCAAAACATTAACTATAATTAGCTAAAAAGAGGCAAATTAGTAATTTATGTTTTAACTCAAACTAACATGTGTTAATTAAACATTTACTAACGGACATTGGATATTGGTGGAGAGGATGTTTATGATATAATTTATGGATTGACAATTTTGAAGGAGCATTTGTGATATTTTTAAAGTTTTGAGAGTCAGTTTAAAATTACCCCTATAATAATTATTTAGAATAAAATAATAAATATTTTATACACACCTATAATTTAGGGGAAATTTCAAACGCACCTCAAAATTTTAAAAATATCACAAATGCCCCTTTAAAATTGTCAATATTAGTATTACCTCTCAAAATCCATAAATTATTTTATAAACGCCCTCTCTGCCAACATCCATTAGAAAACATATAGTTAACTAAAGTTAAAATATAAAATGACTAATTTACCCTTTTTTAAGGTAATTATAGTTAGTATTTTGGCTAGCATAAAAAGCTAAAGAAAATTATTTTGAACACACTCACTAATTAGATTTCATGCCCGTGCTCCTAAATGCAAAATCGTAAAACTCTAAAATCATTAAAAACCCTAATACCCCAGAAACTATAAAAACCTAAAGTTATGAAATTCTAAAATTTTAGAGAGTAATTCTACTTATACACCTTAAAATTGATGTAATCTTACATCCCAGGTTTTGTATAGCTAGAATTCATCCACTATTCTTATCAAAAGAAGATAAAAAATTATATATAACTTGAAGCCATAAAGCGTTTTCTAAACCCTAGAATCTCAAGTTACGAATGTACACCTCCATAAGGATTGCACAGGTAGCTTTTTTAAACTCTAAAAACTCTAAGGCCCCGTTTGGTTCGGGGATAAATTTCTAGGTATAAATTTTTTTATACCTGGGATAGCTTGTTATTCCGGGATAAAGAAGTATAAAAGTTAAATTGCGTTTGGTTGAAAAGTTGGTATTCTCTGGAATAGCTAAAATTGTGTTTGGTTAAAATTTAAGAATAGTGGAGAATAGTGAAAAAAGAAGATAGATATTTTTTCAAAATGCCAACTTTGCCCTTATCTTTTTTTATAGGCAAATTAATTTTAAAATTATATTTAATTTGAAGCACTTTAATTATAAGTAATAAATTATATCTTACACAAAAAAAATAATAAATTTTATTTTATAGTATATTATAGTAAATGCAAAATTTAAGTTTTAGATAGCTATAGATTGGAAATGAAAGTGCAAATTTTAAAAATCAGAGTTCACATAACAGGAATTAGAAAAAAATCATAGTTCATATAGCCTGAAGTTCAATGATAATCACATAGCCGCATGATCAAAGATAATGCAGAAAATGACATAGCCGCAAGTTCAATGATAATGCAGTTTCACATATCCTGTAGTTCAAAGTAAATCACAGATCCTCAAGTTCAAAGTAAGTCACATAGCCTGAAGTTTAATGAAAATCACATAGCCGCAAGTTCAAAATTAATGCAGAAAATCAGATAGTCGCAAGTTCAATGATAATGCAGTTTCACATAGCCTCAAGTTCAAAGTAAATCACAGATCCTCAAGTTCAAAGTAAGTCACATGGCCTGAAGTTTAATGAAAATCACATAGCCGCAAGTTCAAAAATAATGCAGTTTCACATAGCCTCAAGTTCAATGATAATGCAAAATCACATAGCCCGAAAGATCAAAGATAATGCAGGTTCACATATACTCAAGTTCAATGATAATGCAGTTTCACATAGCCTCAAGTTCTAAGTCAATCACATAGCCACAGGCTGGAAGTAAAGGTGCAAACATAAAAATTCAAGACTTCACATAGCATTAGATTGGAAACAAAGGTAAAGCAATGAAATACATAGTCACAGAGTGACCAAACATTCAATGTCACTTTCTAACAATTCTAATTTGTACATTAATTTAAAAAGCATATATAAATTCGTCAAGTTCAATAAATGAAAAAAAAATATGACATCATCTCGAATATGCTCCCCTATCTTCTATTCCACAGTTGCTCGGTGATCTTTGTGCGAAGGATGTCGCATCGACGAGACTCATCATGGCCAACTAACTATATCGGATCATCATCTTGCTCATCAACAAAGTCTGGTTCCATTTGGATGTTGAAATACCTATCACCCCCTTGGTGTCTCTTGATGAAATTATGTATCACACAGCATGCAAGAGCAATACGACATTGCACTTTGTAAGGAAAAGGTGTTGCTTGGCGGAGGACCTTGAACCGCCTCTTGAGTATCCCAAAAGCTTTCTCAACAACATTCCACAATTGGGCATGCCGATGATTATACAAATCTTTAGGTCCTCAATGCCTTCGGGCCTGTGCATTAACATCGAATTGGCTTAAGTGGTATCGTTCCCCTCTATAGGGCGCAAGAAATCGATCAGTGTTGGCATAGCCTGAATCGACTAAATAAAATTTTCCTACACAAGAACATAAAACAAATTTCATTTAAATATTGATAATGAATCGCATAGTAAATGTATTGTATTCGAAGACTATGTTACCTTCTGGGACTGTAAAACCACCACTCTCGCAACACCATCGCATCACCCTCATATCTGCTGCAGAGCCCTCCCAACCAGTGCACACAAAAAGAAATTGGTGGTCGAATGAACATGCTGCCATCATGTTCTGAGATGTAAAACCTTTTCGACAGCGATATCTTGGTTGCTTATTCTTTCGTACAACCACCGGTATGTGTGTCCCATCGACCGCACCAATAGCATTCTATATTTAAGTGTTCGAAGTAAACATAAATAGAATGAGACAACTTCAAGTCATAAAGTAAAAAATCACAGCAGTTAAGTCGAAAATGACTATAGTATTAACCTTGAAAGGATGGAAGATTGGATTATCTTTTACTCGTGGGTGCACTCCTACGTTTGTTTGCGGTAGTTGGATATAATCCTATCTAAGTTCCACCACCCCACGCAACACATTGTTAAAATGCCGACTTATCGTTTCTCCTGAATGTTGAAAAGTTTCAGACAGGACTCGGTTTGCCACGCCATGGCCTATACCAAATAAGAAAATATCAAGTTGTTCATCAACCGTTAAATGCCTAGTGCCTTTCATTAAGCCCCTCCCTATTAATTCATCCCGAAGCTTAATGAACATGGTATTTGTCATCCTGAAATGTTGGTAACCTCTATCAGGATGTCCATTCAACATGTCATTAATAAGTTGATGGCCAGTGAATGGCCGTGTTCGACATGGTCGTTTGTACATAGTGTTTGAGAATGAATAGTCATCCTCATCAAACAGCAATTCTTATACGTCTTCCCAATAGTCTTCTTCCTCGTCTAAGAATGTCATGAGCTCGGCAACGAGTGGGGAGGAGAAATTTACCTGGTTGATTGTCGTAGTCATTGAAAATCTACAATTCATTTCATCACACATTTTATAGGCATCGGTTGGCAGTAAAGGTAAAGCAATAAAATAACTATAGTCTTCACATAGCGTTACGTTGGAAGTAAATCTTTAGTAAGGAAAATTGTAAAAGTTCACATAGCTGCATGTTCTAATGTAAGCTAAAGCAAGAAAAAATAAATAAATGTTCATATATCAGGTTGGCAGTAACAGTTAAGTAATATCAAATATATCAGGTTGGAAGTAATGGTAAAGTATGAACATAAAAAAAACAGGTTGGAAGTAACATAGCTGCAGGTTGGAAGTAAAGTTCTTTTGATGAGCAGTTCGTACAGGGCTCATGGTGGATGCTGGCTGCAATTGGCTCAGGTCTCAAGGGTGGCATGTATAAATGATGGCTGCAGCTGCATAATTGTATCTGCCCCCCATAGCATTCAGATTTGCTGCTCTTGATGTCATCATTGCCAAATTGGGCAACCAGTTCAAAGCGACGATTGAAGTTTAATAGGCAACAAGATTTCCGATGAGTTGGCTCAGATGTCAAGAGTAGCAATACTAAATGGTGGATGCAGGTCCATAATATTAGCTGCCCCCCATACCATTCAGACTTGTCGTTCTTGATATCATCATTGCCAATTTGATGCTATGTGATTTACTTTGAACTTGAGGCTATGTAAAACTGCATTATCTTTGATCTTGCGGCTATGTGAATTTGGCATTATCTTTGATCTTGAGGCTATGTGATTTTTGCTGTATCTTTGAACTTGAGGCTATGTGATTTACTTTGAACTTGAGGCTATTTGATTTTGCATTATCATTGAACTTGAGGCTATGTAATTACATAGCCTCATGTTTACAGTTGCAGGTTCTAAAGGAAGCCAAAGCAAGAACAAGTTGACAGAAAACATTTACATAGCCTCAAGTTTATAGTTTGCATAGCATCTACTTCACACAGCATGAAGTTGAAATATTATGCTAAATCACTTTGCAAAGGGATAATTTGTATGTGCCAAATTAATCACATAGCCTGAAGTTTACAGTTGCAGGTTGTAAAGAAAGCCAAAGCATGAACAAGTTGACAGAAAATATTTACATAGCCTCAAGTTCACAGTTCACACAGCCTCTACCTCACATAGCCGCAAGATGAAATAAATAATATAATCACATACCTTTACCTTGGAAGTAAAAGCAAAAGAAGTTTAGATGCGCCGAGTCAAGTTAAATAGGCAACAATAATTCCGATGATTTGGCTCAGGTGTCAAGAGTGGCGAGTGTACATGGTAGCTCTTGATGCATAATGGTATTTGCCCCCCCATACCATTCGCATATGTCACTCTTGATGTCATCATCGCCATTTTCTGAAACCGATTTGATAAGCCACGATTCAAGTTAAATAGGCAACAATAATTTCGATGATTTGGCTCAGGTGTCAAGAGTGGCGAGTGTACATGATAGCTCTTGATGCATAATGGTATTTGCCCCCCCATACCATTCGCATATGTCACTCTTGATGTCATCATCGCCATTTTCTGAAACCGATTTGATAAGCCACGATTCAAGTTAAATAGGCAACAATAATTCCGATGATTTGGCTCAGGTGTCAAGAGTGGCGAGTGTACATGGTAGCTCTTGATGCATAATGGTATTTGCCCCCCCATACCATTCACATATGTCACTCTTGATGTTATCATCGCCATTTTCCGCAACTGATTTGATAAGCGACGAGTCACAGGATCACATGAGCTTGAGACAATGCAAAAAGCTTCAAGCTCATGTAAATTTGCAAACATAGCCATAGGATCACATAGCCTCAAATTGGAAATATAAGAAAAGCAATAAAGTAATGGAATTCACATAGCTGCAGATTAGAAGTAAAGGTAAAGTGAGGACATGTTGGCAGATATGTATCAAGGGTTTTTTAGCGTGGATGGTGGCTGCAGCAGTGGGGAGAGCTGCCCCCCATACCATTCACACTCGTCGCTATTTTTCTCATCATTAGTGTAATTTAGAAAGCCCCCATTAGCAAGCCCTTGCCACATCATTGCCAACTTAAGTTATCTGCAAGTACAAAATATGTTAATTAATGAAGAAAATCATCCAAAAATAAAAAAACAGTATAATTAGAATTCACCCACCTTAGCCACCATCTTCACCAAATAAAATAGGAGCATAGCCAGTTTATATGGCAGATAGGCATTACAACATAGCAAATGTCTATATGACAGATAGGTGATGAAAATGTAAATTACTTAATCAAACAACTAATTAAAACATAGCAAATGTCCATAATATATGAAATATAAAACGGCATGGTGCACACGGGGCCACCAAGGCCACAAAATATATGTTAAGATCTTGCCAGGTCCAAAGAAGAACCAAAAACTGCAAGACCACAAAAAGCACCATATAAATCATAGTCAAAATATCCTAATTTGGAGGATAAGATGGTCGTTCCGGAGAGTTGGAGGGTGCATTAGGAGGGAATGATGGTGATGTTGGAGGCATAGTTGATTCATTGGGAGGGAAGAATGGCGCTGCAGGTTGGAAAGAGGTTGTTCCCGGGGTAAAGAAGGCAGCAGCTGGTGCAAATGTAGGTGCAACTGGGCGTTGTGTCGCAAACACCTGTTGCATCGACACTTAACGCTCGATCCACATGTACAAAAGATCGCCACTCAAAGTCATAAATATTGGACGGTTGCGCTCATCTTTCAATGCCTCACATGCAGCGAGTACACCATCGGGAGACAAATGGGGAACATTACTTAATTTCTCCATACACTCTTCTATTGAGTGTATTTTTGGGCGTGCTTGTAGCTCACGATCCATTATGGTTTGAGCAATTTCATTTCTTTTTCTCCCTAATTCAACAAGCTCACACATAGCGTCAGCTCGTCCGTCGAGTTTCCTTCGACGGTTTTAAGTCGGGGTGGGATTTGGTGGTGACACGCGAACCCTTTTCATCGATGAAGTTGGTTCGGAGGCACTATCGGTGCACTGTGTTGTTAATTTAATTGGAGTTGGAGTGGGGGAAGTTGAATTTGCATCATTCACATCCTCCAAATTTTTGCCTAAGCTTTCCATATCAAGCCGGTGTCTAACCGGAGAAGATGAAGAGGTGGAACGAGCATCGCCGGCAGCCATTTGAGAAGTAAAGCCATGCCTTCCGGTTGCAGTTGCCTTGCCGGATAAGAACTCGATTGCTTGGTAGGAGGGAAATGGCTTATCTTTGCATTTTTTATATGCCGGATTGTCCTAATATAGAGTCAACAAACAAAATAGTAAGTAAAAGTTGAACTATAAACATAAAACTAGATATCAAAATACATTTCTTCGAATTTATACATACAGCTATGATCGCATCCCAATCACTTTGGTCGCCGGCAGTTGGAATATTCCGTGTGTAGTCCCACCCCCACCCGCTTTTGCTCGCTAAAGTTTGATAAATCACAAACTGACGTTTCAAAACTTTCAAACAATTTTGCAAATGAACTTTGGTAAATCTCAAATGAGTCCTCTCGTTAAACTCATGAACCATCCTAATCCATGCCAAAGGGGTAAAACTTCCATTCACGAAGTTTCCAAGAGTATGCTCCTCTGTCATTATGTTCAACATTATGGAGTCCATTATTTCACTCCAGTTAGAAGAACGTACTCTATTTTTCACAGACTCTTTCGTAGGGCAATCAATACTTTGGCTATCACCCGAGGGGACATCAATAATAGGGCCTTTGTTCTTACCAAAAGGATTCAAAGTTGCTTTTGAATGAGCCATCTAGGTTGCATAGGACAAATATTAGATATATAAAACAATCAAATAACACTTCTTTCACTACAATGTCAAGTAAAGAGATTGTTCTTTTGAAGGCTCAGGGGGTAGGATCAACAAGAAATTCATAACGGCAACAACATTTTTAAAAACATGCCACCCTGCCATGGATATCAAATAATATCCTGCCCCTACATCATCGCCCTATTTTATTTTTTTGTTGCCCATTCCAATCTAGCCGAATGCAACTATTTTCCAAAAAAACAGGTAGATGCATCTTTAATTCCAACCAGCGGCTATGTGATCTGTCTGACCACATGCTGGAACAATCTTATAAAAGAAATTCCATTCACTGCCTCTTAAGTTAACATATATTAAAATATATATGTGGACTCTGATTTATTCTGTTTGCAACTTAACTTCCAACCTGTAGCTAAAGTAAACCTTTTTTTTCCCATTTTCTTTACCTTACCGTCCAATCTAAGGATATTCTGAGGCTATATGAACCTGAGGCTATGTGAAAACTATCGAACAATACAATATATTACAATATTGTAATATATTGTAATATACCTCAAACATGACAGAGGCATGTAAAAAAAAGTAAATGAAAGAGATAATACCTCAATCTGCTCTAAGCCACAGCAACTTCAAAGAAAGCCAAAAAATATCAGATAACAGCCACCAGCTAACACACACTTAACACATGATCTTGAGGCTACTAGTTCATATCAATATATAGAGGGGAGAAATTGGTAATAGTATAGCCGGTTAACAGAGGGAGAGAGGGGCGAACTCACGCGGAAGCAAGATCTGGAAGAGATCTTGCACAATGGTGGCTGTAGTTGAGAGATCTTCCAAAATCCACCTATCACTTTATAGAGGGAGGAGTTGAGAGGAGAGAGCCTCGGATCTCATCCAAGCGACACAAAAAAGGCAGAATCGAAGCGACACGAAAGGGCAGAGTCGACGGCGCAATCGAAGCGACACCAAAGCGTAAAGTGGGTGCCTCGGATCTCATCGTAGGATCTCCATCATGATGGCTTAGCACCGGTTGAGCAGGCTCATTGATGGCTTAGCACCGGTTGAGGGAGAAGGTGAGGGGAGAAGAAGAGGTGAGGGGAGAAGGTTTCGAGGAGATGGGAAGGGCGGTGGGTGGGAACCATAAATCCCATTCACTGCCCAGCGTCGGTTGAGGGAGCGGCCGAGAGGGAGAGGGTGAGAGGAGGAAGACGAAGGATTCGAGGAGGATGCCATTCAATGCCGAGCTCGTCGATGGAGGGAGAGAAGAGGATGCCAGCTATGGAGGAGATGGGATGGGAGAGGAGATGGGAGGGCAGTGGGTGGGAAAAGTAAATTCCCATCCACTGCCCCCGGGATAAACCCCTATTCCGGGGGGGTGGGGGGATAAATCTTAACGGGTTATCCTAGGATAACCCGTTAAGAAGGGGATAAAATAAAATTTTATCCCCTGTCTTTTTTATATGTTGTTTGGCAAGAATAGGGGGATAAAGGGGGAATAAAAGGGGGTTATTCCCCCTTTATCCCCCAACCAAACGCTGCCTAAGATCCTAAAATTCTGAAAATCCTAAACCCTTAAAATCCTAAGGCTATGTTTGGTTCGGGTATAAAAAAAATTTGGTTATACCGGGGATAGGTATAAGTTATGGTATTAGCAGGAACTAGTATTAAATTATGTTTGGGTGGGTATAAGAGTTATGCCGGATATAAAAAAAATTTTGTTTGGTAAGTTAAAGAGGAGTAAGAAAAATAAAGAGGACTAAAATTTTAATTTATGATTAAAATTTTACTGATATAATTTTAAATATTTAATTTAAAATATTTATTAAAAAAATTATTAAAATTTATATTTTACTTATATATAAAAAAATTATTAAAAAAATTTATCATATAATTTATTAAAATTATATGATAAATTTATTAAAAATTAAAGTTAAAAATTTTAAAAACTATAAAATTTAAAATTTAAAAATTTATAAATGTTAAAAATTTTAATTTTAATTGTCTTAAAAAATTACAAAAGTGGAAGTAAAAAATTTTATTTTTGAAATTAGTATAAATTCTAAAAAAATTATTAAAAAATTTGCATAAATTTAAAAATTTTAAAATTAATAAATTTAAAAAAAATAAGAAAAAATTATATTTTTAGATTTATTAAAAAGTAAATTAAAAATTTTAAAATTTATAAAATAAAAAAATAAATTTTAAATTTTATAAATTTATTAAACATCTTATCATTAAAAAAAAAAAAAAAAAAAAAAAAAAAAAAAAAAAAAAAAAAAAAAAAAAGCTAGCAGGTGGAAATAGCCTACTCCCTACTCCCACTTGGGGGTGGGAGTAGGCTATTCCCACCCCTAACGGATTATCCTAGGATAACCCGTTAGGGGTGGGAACAGTTGTTCTCACCCCTATTAATTTTCGTTTGGGGATAAGGTGGGGGATAACCTCCTTATCCCCCTCTTATTTCCGTTGCCAAACGAGGCCTAAACCTCTAAACCCTAAACCCTAAAATAAACTCAAAATCATAAAACACTCGATGGGCGAAACAAAAAATGGCAAAATTATAAATGGAATTAAGTAATAACAGTAATTCGGATAGTTTTATAAGATTAAAAGGATATTTTTAATATTGATAACTTTTTAGGAATATCTATGTAATTAGGGGTAGATGGAAGAGTACTCAGAAAATTAACCACATAAATTATATTTTATTTTGGTAATAAGCTTAATACATATTATAATGTAATATACAAGATTTTATATAAGTAATTATAAATAAAAATAGTGTGAGATATTATTTTTATTGAACTTAGAGAAGTAAAGGATAATTTGGAAGTGATTTGCACTGAAATTGGAATAAAAGGGGGGATTTAGAATTTTCTGTGAGGAACAGGACTTATATTTTGGCAGAAAATTTATAGTGTCAAAAAAATTATAAAAATTTTTGGGGTGGTCCGTACTTATGTCCTAAGGCCACAATAAGAGTTTCGCGTCAATCGGATAGTCGAACAGTAAAAAAAAGATATGTTAACGATTTTAAGTCGGTAAAACTTTCGGTGACCCAAAAATAATCCAAACTGAAAATTTAAGATACATTACGATAAATTAAGTTAAATTGAACCTGCCTGTCAAATGTGAGTGCAAACGAATGTTCAAAAGAGCTTTGCAGGCAAGTATCAGATCAAAACAGGACAAAATAGTAAATTACCACTATTCGGGGGTGGGCCTATATGTGTAAAAAGGCTTTCTTCTTCACCGTACACACATACACACGCGCGCGCGCCAGCACCCTCTTTTCCTCTCATTCACTCTCCCTTATCTCACTTTCTCTCTCTAGAGATCTTGCTCCAACGCGCGCTGAATGACGAATCGAGTTGCGGTGAGCTTGCGACGAAGGAGAGCGAGCTCTTAGACCAAGAAGAGCTCCAAAGCTACGACATTAAGGTGAGTTTTGCAAAAAGTAATTTAGGTTTTACCATAATTCTTTTAGATTCATATTCTACGTAATTCTAGATGCTTTCTAATTAAAGAAATTGAAGAAAATCACGAAGAAAATGCGGTGATATTTAAGAAATGAGAAACTAGGGTTTGAACGTAGATTTCGAATTTTCTAATGGTTTCGATCTAATATAAAGGTTAATCCATCTAATTGAAGGATATAGAAGACCTCCCAACAATTTTGTTTTGGAATCCGACGACGTTGCGACGGTAGATTAGCGAACGAGCCGAAATCTTCGCTTTTGTGTTTGTTAGCGCCGAAACGCGCCCAAACGAAGTTAGAAACCCGAGCGCATTAATTGGCAAGTCACTAGCATCAAACCGAGTTGGGTGATGCTAACTGAAACAGTTGAACTTCCTTTTATGTCTAAATCCCTTTTGTTGAACCTTATGCATAGAGTAAAAGAAAAAAGTGAAACCTAGAGTTAGTAAATGTAAAAGTCGTCATCTCTTTTATACTACCTAATGTAGGAGTAGGCGAAACCTAGATGCATGAAAAAAACTCTAGAAGTTGTAAAGGGACTTGGCATTATGTGTTAAACAAGAATCTAGTGTGTTAACTCGAGTGGCATTGTCTTAGTAAACATGAACTTAGTGACAATACATGGATTGGGTGACATGATATGATCACATAAAAGGTTGAGACATGTTTAGAGTTAGCTACAGTTAGTAGAGATAGAGTTGTGTCGTCGTAGAGCACCAGGTTGAGTTGTGAACTTGGGATGATTGGATCCTCTAAAAGCGCATCGTGATTGGGTGTAGCTCCTTGCATTAGAAAGCTAGATCATACTCACATAGTCTGTATGGCTTGTGGAGGTCGCTCCTCCACAAATAGTATACTCCGGAGTATTACGTGTGGGTCAAGAGCGTATCTCCCCACCGGTTGAGGGTGTATCTCCCTGCAGATGGCCAGGGTGGGTCAAGGGCGTATCTCCCCTCCTGGCTTAGTTGTGAATTGGGCTCGGCAATTGCCGTGCAGGTTGATTGGATTGATGAACCATTTGATCATTCATATAGAGTTGGGTCTGTGACATTATACTAAGGCATAGTAGTAGTTGTTCTTTCTTAATGATAGCAGTTAGTTATTGCATATGGCATAGTCGTAGTTGTTTATTCTTTACTTTGTCGCTTTACCTATGCCTTATTTAGACCTAGTGGGAAAGTCGCCTGTATCGGCGGCCGAACCCACTCGAAATTTTATTGTAGTTCTCAATCCCCTGTTTTACAGATCCGACCCTGAGCACAGCAAAGCAGGACTGCGGCAAGGGTGTTGCACCCTAGGTAGTCGACCACCATGTCTAGCTTATACCTTTTGTATTTCATATATTAGATGATGTGTAGGTTCATTTTGGGAGATGTAAATGTAAAGGTTAAATGTTAAAAGTAAACTTGTATAGTTATGTGAATGTTTAACTGCTTAGATAGTTTACTTCCTCGCTTTGTTTGATATCCTCTCGATGCAACAGTTAAAATTTATGATGTTGTACACTGCTTCATCTTGCATTGACATTGTCGACGCCTTAGACGTACAGCGGAGACTGTCCGTTTGGCGGGTCTGCGCTGTCGAACCGACCAAATAGGCGGTCTCGAGGCGTGACATATAAAATGTATTTTATCTAAATAAGTAGCTTGACATCTATTAATTATTGTATACTATAATTTGATCATTTCGATAACTCTTTTTATTAATTCTAAATAGTATAGCATCTTTTTTCCTAATTAACAACTTTATAGATAGTTGCATCTGTATCAATCACTGACAATAAATTAAATTGCTATAGGCGAATCTACACATTGTTGTGTCCCGGTTTTTCCGTACGACCTGTCTGGGTGGTCGGCGGTGAGAAAACATCTATTATTAGTGTATCGAGCCCGTTGTGCGTCAAACGGATGCCAAAAACGGACTCAGCGTGCGAAAACGTTGAAAATCAGCTATTTTTCGGGCTAAACGGGCCGATTTTTCGGGTGGGCCGGTCCACGGCCCACTTGGTGTGCACCGGGAGCAACCAACGGAGCGCTCTGCCACGTGGCAGGCATCGATTGGCTAGTCAACGCATGCGCGATAGCACGTGGACCGCGTCGGGCGCGGCGCACGGTGGACCCCGCTGGGCCACGTGTCACCCGCTCATTGGCGAGCGCAGTGACCCGGGCGGCCCGCAGTGAACCGCGGCCCACGGTCCCCGCCATGGACCGCGCGGCCACGCAGCGCGCTGCGATTGGTGCGGAGCGCGGAAGGGACACGGGTCGGGCCCTGGGGTTTTCGGGCGTGGTTGGTGGGCTGGGCCGCGGGTGTTTTCGGGCTACTGTAGCAGCCCGAAACCCCCGGGCGCCCGGAATTTGGGCCCAAAAGCCCAATAAGAGTTTTTTTTTTTTGGGTTTCTTTGGTGGAGGCCTATAAATAGCCATCTTCTTTGGGCTCTTGGACCTTTTTCCCTAGCCCAAACCGACTTGAGCCCTCAAGCAACCTTGTTGATCATCTTGTGCTGCATCTTGTGAAGGAAGCTCGGATTTTTTGAGGCCACGGCATCGGCATCTTCAGCGAGTTAGCGCAGTGCGACGTTCTTTCGTTGGTGGCCCTTTTTCGTCTCGTTTCGGTCCACGAGGTCCACAGAGCTACCCCGACGGAATTTTTGGACGATTTTCATGGCATCGGATTCACGAGAGGTAAATCTACGATTTTGGTATTTTCCACTCCTTCCATATTTGAGTTTTTCTTGGGGTTTCGAGTACATTTTTGAGCCTTATTTTGCTAGTGGTTGTTCCTGGACAGCAGCACCTTGTTGGATTTTTATCTCTGCACTCGGGGATCGGAATTTGACGTTTAAGGACTCGATTGACATCTACGCATCGCGAGGATCGTTTTTGTATTTTTATTGGAATTTTTGGAGTTGTTCTCACTGGTGATAATCAAGCTTTTCTGGGACTGAAATTTCAGCAAACTGTACACTTGGGAATTTTGTGTTGTTTGTAACTTTGGACTGTATCTTTGTACCCAGGAGGAGTTTTTTAGTGTTTCTGGACCCGTTGGAATTGTGGGAATTAGAGGATTATTTTCGTGTAGTTTCAGCTTTTAGGACTTAGGACAGCTTTGCACTTCCAGGTGGGTTGCTTCGTCTTCAAAACTGGCGGACTGATCAGTAATTCTATATTGTAGGAAACTTGCATGATTGTGAGTGTATTAGGAAGCATGCTAGAAGAAGAGAATTGATGTTACTTGTGTTGCTATGATGATCATATTGATTTATTGCTTCCTAAATCTATAATTAAATGCTATATTTGGAACTTGACCTAGCACCCCGTCATATGCTATATGTTTAACCAGACTAGTAGAAAACTCCAACTTGGGCTAGGTTATTTATGCTTTAGACATTCCCACACTGTTATCTATTATTTTACCTGGACCTAGAGTTTCCTTGCCCGGATAGTGGGCCGAGTGGTCGGGTTGTCGTGGGATGCATGTTACACTCGCGCCTGGGGGCCGAGTGGAGTCTAGTAGCAGTATTAGATCAGTGTTTTATTTTTGGGAGCCGTCTGAGTCAACGGTGGGTCCCGGCTGTGTGGTTTTCCAGCCTGTGAGTGAGAGTTGGTGTTGTTGGTTACTGTCGATCTTGTTGATCGTGGATTTGGACTATAGCCTGCATAAGCCACATTTGAGCTCGACAGAGATGCGCGGATACTTTCCTCGGTGGGGTTGCGCCCCTCGAGTGCCACTCCGGAGTTGGGCTTGTTCTTGCTATCGCGACTTGTCGATGCAGTCCCTCTGGCTGGGCCAGTTTTGGCAGTCATAGACGCCCTACGTAAGTCCAGTCCTCCTTGGATGTAACGGTAGTAGGTAGGCGCAGGTTTGACTGGACCATTTGTGGCAGTCAGTGTAGATTGGGTGATTATGTTTGAGAGATAGTAGATGCATTATGTTTCCATCTGTTTCATTTCTTGAGCATTTAGATAGAGGCATAGTAGCTGTAGAGTTATTTTTCAGCCTTTACTTTTAGTATTGCATTTGTTACTTTATGCCTCTAGTAGACTTAGTGGGCAGACCGTCGGGCTTGTTGGCGGTACCCACTGAGAACTACTGTGGGATGTAGTTCTCACACCCACCGTGGTAATTTTTCCCCAGGGACCTCTACTCCAGTTCCTACTGCTCTAGCTGCTGATCCTGCTGATCGAGGTAAGGGAGTCGCGAGCTAGATCCCTACCAGCCTTCTTCCTGTGAGAGTAGATGTGCCCCCCCCTTTTGGTGATGTACTAGTACTGTCAGGGATTTTGGGGATGTATCATGTATATTTTACTTTTGAGAGTTTTAGTTTTGGAGTGAATTATGTATTGTGAGGACCTAGCATGTACTATTTGAGGATTTGTATATTTTTTTTTATTTCAGCAATTTATTTTTCAGCTCTAATATCTGTATAGTGTAGTTGATCTTTTGCAGGTTAGTCGCTTCGTCTATACGGGGCTTCCCGTATGGACGGCGGATCTGTTGGCGATCCCAGGTCGCAGTTCGACGTCGGGGCGTGGCACACATAGTATAAAAATTAAAATTAAAATTAAAAAATAAGTTGTTGACATATCAATTTATTAAAATAAATGCTAAAATAAGTAAAACTCATCGTGCTATCTATTATGTGACACCCTAATAGTCCTACATCAGATGAAAATAGGATTATGATTGGGCATATAAGAGATCATGGACACTATTAATAATAAATGGACTTAAACATTTTGGGTCGGTGGTTTGTCACGCCCCGAGTTCGAAAATCAGCGTCTAAATTTTTTTTTTTTTTTTTTTTTTTTATTTAAATCAGAGTTGCAAAAACAGCCAGGGCAATGACAGACCGCCACATATATAGAAGAGTCCCAATCTAATATGGAATTGAGCCTTTTCTATATATGCACGGCTAGCTTGGCAACAACATCAGAGTACTAACTACGTACAATTCTAAACAAAAATTACAAGTTAACTTTACAACTATCTTTACAAATATACAACTGAAATACAATTTCCTTTCTCTCAACATCTATTACATAACTTTTCGGCTGTCCAGGGTCAACCTCTATATCGATACCTTGCCAATTCGTCCCGACATCCCTACACCCGCTCGACCTGAAAAACAGTCACCCGAGGGTGTGAGACACACCGGAGTGTATCCCAGTGGGCACGACGAGCCGAGAAATAGCAGATCGTACCTACTAGCATACAATACTAGAGGATAGTAATAATCACATGTTAGGTTAAAGCAGATATATTATTGGAGCTGTAACTGAATGCAAACTTACTAACTCTTAAAGCAAGCATAGGTTGATAACTATAGCAGGAATAAGAACCAGGTAATCATGAGATATGACAAAACAGGCTAAACAGGCAACATATGCATCAATCAATGATAGAATAACAAAATACCCAATCTAATGCCATTATCGGTTTCACAGAACCTCAGGCAATGCCACTATTGGTCACACAGAACCTCAGGCTAAATACCACTTTCAGTCTCACAGAACCTCAGCCAAATGCTACTATTGGTCACACAGAACCTCAGGCAAAATATGCTATCATAACCCATGCACTCACAGATGCTAGGCTCACGGGTCGATGTGACCCTCTACCGGTAAAGAACACCATGACGGTGGCCAAACCGTCGATGTACGTGACTGAAAGCTGGCGCAGTGGTGATCACAATGCTGATGCTGAAACTTACTGTCAAAACCAGGTAATTGGCAAAAAGCCAGAACAATTCCAACAGGAATGCAATAACAGAATCAACTGAATCTCAACTCACATACAGGAATAATCATCAACTAATCCAATCAAGGATGCAATATCAGAATCAACTGAATCTCAACTCATATGCAAGAATAATCATCAACTACTATAGCATGGATCAGATATAATCAGGGAGTACTGATAATCAGGTATGCAAACTAGCAAATGACCAAAATCCCAATAAGGGTACAATGTAGAATAAATCTCAATCATATGCAGAATATAATCAACAACTACTAGAGCATGGATCAGGATATACTGATAATCAAGTATAATTGTGCAATCTAGCTAATGACCAATCAGGCATGGCAAATGTCCAGAAATAAAGTCATAATAACTGGAAGCAACTAAGGATCAATCATGCAAGGTATCATATAATCAATTTTGCAGATAAGGATCATAACTCAGCATATAGCAGAATGAAACTGATCAAAAGGAAGACATGCTCAAATATCAACTAGGCTACAAGAACAGGGGTCCAACCAATACTATACCCTAGAGGGCCGAAATGATAAAGCCCGAACCGAAGATAAACCCACCTGACAATTCGCAGGCGATTAAACCGAATCGACTGTACGCTCGAAAACCAGAAGTAACCGGCCAGACCTGAATCAAACATATTGTTCAGGAAATAACCCTAACATTAACTTAAACATCAGTGTTTGACAACAACACTTAGAGACCAATTCAATCGTATATCCCACCTTTGGTAAAATTACCAAATTGCCCCTTCCGAGAATTCCTTTTGGACTTCCGGGAGATTCGGGCTTTAAACCTTAGCCGCTGGGTCAACCAGATTCTACTGGGACTCAACAGTCGGCTTGGTGAAACCGCCGTAATTTCTCAAATTACGCGATTGCCACCCGGGTACCGTAAAATCGACGATTTTGCCGATTCTCGGACTGTTATCCGATTTCCGCTCAACGAGAGCCGTTGGAATCCTAACGAAAAGCTTAGGAATCACCAACACACTGTCCTAAACAGTACACACTGTCACTTTTAACTTGCTAAACACCGTGCTCACACATTTGTAGCAGCACGCAACCCGAGGAAAACTTCGGGCCATAAAACACCTTGCTAACTTAGCCATTTTGCATTTTTGTTTCTCCGGAACTTCAAAATCTATTTTTAACGCAAGCATTGCGTTCAGTGACCCCAAAATAGCTAGGAGCTCACTGTCGCGGCTTCGCAAACAGCCCGGAACATTGTTTGGGTCAAACATTACTTTTTAAGGTTGTTTTAACTACAACTTTTTATCCAATTATCAAACAGTAAAAGTCTGTATATCAAAGTTGCTCTAAACAATGCTAGGACACCAGTGCTCACCCTGGTTGGAACCCAGGTGTGCTGGTTCAAGCAGAACCAAAGCCATGTTTATCCAATGGTTCACATTGCTCCAAATATTTATTCACACAGTATCTGTTTGAACTGAAGTGAGCACCAAGCTCAGGAGTTTATTTGAAGCAAGTTTCATATTTACAGTGAAGCCTAATTCCACATTTTTCCTCTCTTAGGCATTTTAACAAACATATGGTATGCACATTTTCTTAAACAACACATAAGCACGAAAGCAAGTTAATTCTTCATCTACACAGCACCTGGAGCCAAATTTCTTGGAGCAAATTAATCTATTAAGTGTTCTAAGCCATCCCCCCCATCTTGGAGCAGACCACAAGCCAAGTTGGCCGCGGTTTGGAGGAGGAAGATGATGGCCCTTTCATTGAAATTCGTGATGCTTCATCCAGAAGCTCTGGGACCAAACTACTTGCACCTAATTAATGCTACGCACTTCCAAAATATACCTGGACCCGAGCCCGGCGTCGGGGTGCGGCGGCGGCGGCGGCGGCGGTGGAGAAAGCTCCATTTCGAGCTTCTTCACCATTAATGGTGAAATTTAACCGAGGCAATTAGAAGCCTTCTAACTTGGATGGAATTACTCCTCTGCCCCTCACGAAGCTTCTCGACCATTTCTTCCCGGCCGGAGGTGGCCGGAGCGCCGGCGGCCGCGGTTTTGCTCCAATTCGAGTGAACCATGGCACCCGAGTTTTCGAGGTGCATGGTAGCCATGCAAATGCATGGTTGGGACCCTCTTGGTCCCAGCAAGAATTCTGGGCAGGTGGCCGGCGTCGGAGAAGCTCGCCGGCGCCGGAGCACCAAGCTCGGCCGAAGTGTAAGTTTCCTCCAATTTAGGGCATCAAATTTCTCCCAATTTACTAAGCCATACTCCATCAAACTTAGCAGAAATACTATACATGTTCTACAGTCCATACACACCAACTTTTAGCCATGTTGGTTCATTACTTAAGGAGATCGACCGCGGCGGAGCAAATATTAGGTTTCCGGCCATCTAATGCTCCCGCCGGCCATGCGCTTTGCATGGGGGCTTGGGGTTATGCACACAACATCCTAACAACATATAACACCTACTGCTAGGGGTCCCGGGTTTAATCAAACCATGGTTCACAGGGACTCACCTTGGCCGGAGTTGTAGTAGATAGGATGAAGCCGGATTTTGTCCCTCTTGCACGCGCGGCCCCGGCAAGCTCCAGCAAGGTCCCCAGGCACAGAGGAACACCACTCAGCACTCCAAATCCAGACTTGAAGAATTTGGTTCCAACTTCCTTCTCCCTCTCTCTCTCTCGGATTATTCTAAAGGTGGTTGTGTTCCTTGGCTTCACCAGCGTTCCGGGGCTAGGTCTGGGAGATGCAGGGACCTGTTGACGCTTAGGTTTTCACTTGACACCTCGTGAATGAACACAAGGAGATCAAAGGTCACTTGACCTTTAATGCAAGATTCCTTGAGCAAATAACCTAAAACCCAATTCATACCAAAACCTAAACTATGGAATCTTCACAGTAGGTGCATTTTGCACCCAACACCTTGGTGTTTAAGTCCCTTAAACTATGGTGCATAAAATATTAGGTTTTAGCCAAAAATACTTGCTTTTTCACCATTTTGCACGCATTTCGAGAAAATTCGCTCGTCATTTTGCGAAACGGACTTCGCCACGACGTCCGGCTCGTCGAGACCTTCAAAATAGACTATTCATTTGTTTAGTTTGGTGCTCGTATGAATTCTCGGGCCATAAAGTTCGACAGAAAGTGGTGCATTGCACGCACTTCAATGCACCCGGGTCGCCAAATGCGAAATCCGTCAGTGCC
This sequence comes from Tillandsia fasciculata, assembly GCA_029168755.2. Lineage (NCBI taxonomy): Eukaryota > Viridiplantae > Streptophyta > Magnoliopsida > Poales > Bromeliaceae > Tillandsia > Tillandsia fasciculata. Next base: position 18,671,673 of record CM054939.1, on the reverse strand, counting down.
ATTGCGTTCAGAACGTCGAAATTAGCTAGGGTTTATTACTCATACCCCTATATCAAATCTCTAGACAGTGATTTGGCTATTAGTGATCACAAGGGGATTAAAAATAGGGGTTACTATGCACAACTTAAGTTGTGGGGCCCACTATTTCTTCGCTGATTTCTGGAAGATCCGACCGTCAGATCGTCGACAAGTGAATATGAAATTTTCATGTTTCGACGAGACGATCGCAATGGTGATCTCGGATTTTCGAGATCAGGCCCCGATCAAAAGTCGATATTTTTGGGCCACTATTGCACTACTAATTACCCATTTTTGCCATTTAAATAATTCAGAAAATTATTTAAGCTTATATTTTGAATTTTTAAAATTCACGGTTACTACATGGTTTGAGTACAATGAGTTATTATTGCTAGTGGGTTGAGTCATTATATTTGGTATCAAGTCAATAACCAGCCAAAATTGTGTGACAAATCTCGGCTGAGCCATGATCTGAATGACAAGATGACAAGCTATGCTAAGGTCTAAATGACAAAGTGAACGTAGCTATGCCAAAGTCTGAATGACAAGGTGAACGTCACCTCTAAACAGAAGGAGTCTATGACACTCCAATTGTCCCACATCAGATGGGAATTAGGTTGTGGTTGGGTATATGAGAGATCATGGACACTACATCGGATAAGAATTAGGTTGTGATTAGGTACGAATGGGGATTGGGTTGTGATTGGAACCCCATAAGGAAATTGTAATACCTGTGAATTTTAAATTTGAAAATTTGAGTTTGAATTTGATTTTCTAGAATTTCTAAATTTGAAAATTCGAATTATCGGGGGTGTTCATGAATATTTGACTAATGCGGCTTAACGAGACCCAAATGCGACGAAGCGAAATTGCTACCTGATCGGTCTCGTCGAGCTGAACAATGTGGCGACGTCCAATTTCGCATTCGACAAGCCAAAACCATCGAAAAGAGCAAATAAATATTATTTTTACAGTGTGTTTTTGCAAAATACACTACAAGAAAATTGATAACGAGTGGCATATATAAATTTTGCTATATGGACAAGAAATGAATCTAAATCTTTTAACAATATTTAAAGTTTAGTAATGCCTATACCCATATTTGTCACGTCCCGACGTCGAAACTGCGACCCGAGTTCGCCAACAGATCCGCTGCCCATACGGGAAGCCCCGTATAGACGAAGCGACTAACCTGCAAAAGATCAACTATACTATACAGATATCAGAGCTGAAAGTAAACTGCTGAAAATGAAAATATATACAACTCAAAATCCTCCCCAAAAACATAAGTCTCTCAAGCAGTAAAATAAAAATACAACTCTATACCTCACTACAAAGGTCTCTCAACATGAACTCTCAAAAAGTAAGGGGGTACATCTACTCTCTGGACGACGACTGGTAGGGATCTATCTCGCGACTCCCTTACCTCGATCAGCCGAATCAACAACTGGAGCAGCAGGAACAGGAGTAGAAGTCCCTGGGGAAAAAGACATCACGACGGGTGTGAGAACTATATCCCACAGTAGTTCTCAGTGGGTGCCGCCAACAAGCCCGACGGTCTGCCCACTAAGTCTACTAGAGGCATAAAGTAACAATAATATAATACTGAAATGAAAGGGCTGGAAAAGTAACTCTACAGCTACTATGCCTCTATCTAGATGCTCAAAAAGTGGAACAGATGGAAACATGATGCATCTACTAACTCTCAAAGTATAGTCACCCAATCCACACTGATTGCCGCATAGGGTCCAGTCAAACCTGCGCCCACCTACTGCCTCACATCCTCAACAGGATGGGTCTACCGTAGGGTGTCCGTGACTGCCAAAACTGGTCCAGCCAGAGGGAGTGCGTCGACAAGTCGCGATAGCGAGTAACAGGCCCAACTCCGGAGTGGCACTCGAGGGGCGCGACCCCACCGAGGAAAGTATCCGCGCATCACTATCGAGCTCAATATGGCTCATGCAGGCTATAGTCCAATCCACGATCAACAAGATCGACTAACAACACCAACGCTCACTCACAGGCTAGAAAACCGCACAGCCGGGACCACCGTTTCACCAGACGGCTCCCACAACGGAACACTAAACTCACAGAGAACACAGAAAAGACCGACACCATAAGGGTTAGGAAACTCGATAGGCCGGTGCTTAGAACCCTATCAAACAAGAACAGACTCAACGCTCCGTGTAGTGGCCCTGATTCCCATGCAGCGTTCTTCCGATGAATCCACTGTTAAAACACCTAATGTTGGTGTATCTGACCCATGGTGCATCAATGGGATGCCACAGATGGACCCTGTGAGATATTTTTAGCTGTGTTGGCCTTTGGCTAGGTTTGTCGAAATTTCTGAAAGGAACTAGGCCAAACAGAGGTTGGAAATGGATTCAGCACGGAAAAACGCTTGAAAACGGCTATTTGCTTGTTTGATTCTGAGTCCGGATGCCCAAAAAGGGGCTCCCGGAAGTTTTACGCGCATTTTGGTGCATGGGGGAGGCCGTGGACCGGCCTGGTGCCACGTGGCAGCACCGGATTGGCTGGCTCACATGGCGCGGTCCACAAAACATTGGCGCTAGTGCATGGGCCGAGTGCGGGGGACACGTGGCGGCTCCTGAATGGCGGGCTCGCGGTGCGCGGTCCACGGGGACTTGCGGCCTGGCGCATGGACCAGGGCGCGACACGTGGCGGCCTGCGAGTGGCCGGCTCACGCGCGCGCGGTCCACGCGCCAGGGGAGCAGGTTGGGGTAGTTAGGGCAGGTGGCCGGCGACGTGGGGGTGCCACGTGGCGCCCCGCGATTGGCCAGGCGCAGCCGGCGCATGCCCCGCTGTCGGGACACGCGGCGCTCCGCGATTCGCGGGCGCGCGTGCGCCGGGCGCGGGGGAGAGCCACGGGACACGTGGCGGCCCCTGGTTAATTCGGGTGCGCACAGTGTTGGGCCGGGCCCAACACTGTAGGCGCCCGAATCGTCCGGGCGCCCGGAAATGGGCCCAAAAAGCCAATGATGCCTTTTTTGGATTCTTTTTTGGTGGAGCCTATAAATACCCTCTTTTCTTCCGTTTTTTTTGCCCGATTCTTTCAGCCATTTCTTAAGCAAAGTTGAATCTTATCCTCTTGTGCATCTTTCGGTGGAAGCTCAGGATTTTTGGAGACCGCGACGACGGCGACTTTGCATTTTCGGCGCACAGCGACGCTTCCTGTTGGACGGCCCATTTTCGTCGCATTTTGGTGGGCGGTCTACCGAGCTACCTCCGATATTTTTGGACAATTTTTGGGCGGACTATTACCCGGTGTTTCCTTGACGGGTTGGGCGTTTTTAACCCCCATTGCGGCCTGGTTTACAGTTTCTATCTCACATTCGGATTGTTACGGAATTTGAGTTGGCGTATTTCGTGAAAGTATTAAGTCTTGAAGATTGAAGATGAAAGAAGTTTGGATCATATACCTCAATCTCAAGAAAGAAGAATTCAAAAGGATCAGGTATGTTTAACTAAAGATTTTTGGTGATCCGAATACTTCTTATAGTGTAGAAACACTTGGAAGAATTTTTTATTGCATAAAAATCAAAAACTGGACATGGGACATGTTCAGGATCCGGATCAGACAGTCCAATCCGGATCCCGAAGGGTGTTGTTCATATGCAAATCCAATCCGGATCCAAGCCAATTCTGATCCGGATCCCGAACATTGGTTTTTGCTGAAATGTATGAACGATCCGGATCGGGCATTTCAATCCGGATCCCGAACCCTGTTTTTCTGGAATTGTCTATCTCGCTACGACGATCCGGATCGCAGTAAATCCGATCCGGATCGCCGTCCTGAAAATTTCCAGAAACGGTTAGTTTTTGATCCTTATCTTCTTCCAATGGTTTCTAACCTATAAATAGACCCTATGATTCATTTTCTAGGGCAGATCGAAAAATACGACCGAAAAGAAAAATCCACATATAGAGAAGAAAGGAAATCAATAGATTTAATTCTATGTTTCTTCATCTATATTGATTGATTTGATTCTAGGTTTTCCAAACTCAGATTTTGAGTAGAATCAAATCAATGAATACTTAGATGGTATTTCCGATCTATTTCTAATCTAAGTATTCGGCGGATCATCACCACCCAAAAACAACGATTTACCCAAAATCGGCGCGTGGACTCGCGTGGCCTTGTGGATTCAAGGTGCAACCGCTCTCGTGGATTCGGAGCGAGGTACGTTCGTGGATTCGAAGCGTGCTACTGGGTGAAGACCGTGGATTCGGTCGGACGTCGTGGACTCGACGTTGGACGCTGTGGATTCAGCGTTGGGCGCAGATCGTGGATTCGAGAAGCGTCGTGGAGCGAGCGGAGAAGATCTACTAGGAGCGTATGGTAAAAGGTTGAGTCGTCTGTGAGTACGTTATATCACCTTGTACGTGTGTTAATTCTAGTGGATTTCGCCGTGTTATCGGTCCCGTGGTTTTTTACTCCGGTTTGGAGTTTTTCCACGTAAAAATCTTGCGTGTTCATTTATATTTCCGCATTGGGTTTTATTGCGCAATGATTTTTTGAGTGTTTATTGTTTACACCTATTCACCCCCCTCTAGGTGTTTTTTCCCCTATTTAGATCCATTATTACATATAACCCAACAAGTGGTATCAGAGCGGGAATAGGGTTGTAAACAATGGTTGAAGGTGGAAACATCAATCGACCCCCTTTCTTTGATGGAACAAATTATGCGTACTGGAAAGTACGGATGAAAGCCTTTTTAATTTCCATCGACGAAAGGGTGTGGCAATCAATTGAATTAGGATGGTCTAATCCAACTGAAATTATTTCTGATGTTCGCACCTTAAAACCTAGGTCGAAATGGACCAAGGAAGAGATAGATTCATCTTCTTACAATGGCAAAGGAATTAATGCTCTATTTAATGCTTTGTCACAAACTGAGTTCTCTCGCGTCTCGGCATGTGAGACTGCGAAAGAAATCTGGGATGTTCTTCAAGTTACGCATGAGGGAACTAACCTTGTGAAGATTCAGAAACTGCAAATGCTTACGAGCAAGTTTGACTCTATTTCTATGGCAGAAAATGAATCTTTCACAGACTATTACACACGATTGCAAGACATCGTAAACTCATGTGCTAACTTGGGAGAGAAGATTCCAGAATTTAAAGTTGTAAGAAAGATTTAAGAACTCTTCCTGAACGATTTCGCCCGAAGGTCGCAGCCATTGAAACAATTAAACACCCGGACGAAATGCGTGTAGAAGAATTAGTTGGTGCATTACAAACTTATGAAATGACATTTCCTACTAACTATTCTTCTGGAAAGGCATCCTCTTCTAAGTCTTCAGGTTATGCATTGAAATCAACAAAGAAGAAGACGCGGATTCATCCTCCTCGGACGATGACGAGAACCTATCTATGGAGGACTTTGAGAAGCAGCTCGCTCTCTTGACAAGGAAGTTTCGCCGCAACTTTCGAAGGGGTAATTCAAGCAAAACTCCATCCTTCGGAAAGTCGAAGAAAGGCAAGGGTTCTTCAAGTTACAAGTCAAGAAAGCAAGAGAACTTCTCAAAGGATAAGAAAAGTTCAGAGGGACAAGTACAGTGCTTCAAATGTCGAGGCTACGGCCACATTGCAACGGAGTGTCCCAACAAGAATCCGGCAAAGAAGAAGGCGATGCAAGTCGTCACTTGGGATGACAACTCAACGTCAAATGAGTCATCCTCAAGTGATGAAGAAGACAACGCGACGGCATTCCACGCGTCCACATCTTCACCCTTCATGTGCTTAATGGCAAGTACATCCGATTCATTGTCCAACTCCTCCCATGTTGAAAAGAATGCAACGGACGATGAATCGAGTAATTCTGAAGGTGAAGATTTTGCTCTTGCCTACCATAAGCTTTTGAGGGATTCAAAGAAACTGGCAAAGCAAAACAAGGAGTTTGAGAGGGAGATTGCAGGATCTCGAAGAAGAAGCAAAAAGGGCAACTTCTCTCTCAAACGCTCTTGAAGTGGAAAGGGATAATCTTATCAAAGCAAATGTTTCCCTTCAAGAGAAAAATGAGCTTTCGAGAAAGAACATATAAAATGGTGGATAAAGCGAATTACTTCTTGAAGCTCTACGGCGAGGCTCGACAGGAAAAATTGGAAATGACGAAGACCATACTCCAACTAAAGGATGACTTAAAGCGATTTTCTTCTGGAAGGAGTAAGTTGGACAGCTTCTTGGTCTTGGTCAAACAAATAAGTTCGGCCTCGGATACACTCAAACTGGAGACAGTCCAAGTTCGAGTGGGACAGTTTTTGTGCCTCAGTCGGTATCTCCTCCTCCGACACCGGAATTCACGACAAGCAACGACAACAAGCCTACTTCATCCTCTTCGGGATCGTCAAGAACTAAGGTATGTTTTCGTTGTGGCATTTCAGGGCACATAAGGAGAAATTGCAAGATGGGAGCCAAACGCTCAACTCAAGCACCTCTTGCAATGACTACCAAAAAGGTGATTCCTCAGAAATCAAATGCAAATCATTCAAAGGAAAAGAGCCTTGGTAGTTCACCGCTCAAGACGACATCATCAAGGAGCAGCAATCTTCAACAAGACGCTTTCACCTAGGAGAATAACTTCACGACCATTACCGACGCATTCCAAAAAGGTTTGGGTGCGCAAAGGTGAAATTTTCCCTTGTCTTGTTACTAATATTTCCTTGCATGCATATGATAGTTCGTCTTGGTATCTGGATAGCGGGTGTTCCCGTCACATGACCGGTGACAAAAACTGTTTTCAAACTTTTGAGAAAATCTCCGGAGGACTTGTTGTTTTCGGAGACGGTCGGTCTTCCAAAATTGTTGGAAAAGGAACGGTAGCTATTCCAGATGGCCCGGTTCTGAATAATGTGTTATTTGTTGATGGCCTTAAGACTAACCTCATAAGCATAAGTCAACTTTGTGATAATGGTTATTCAGTTAATTTTTCATCTGATGAATGTACTGTAACTGATAAGGACCATGTTTCTTTTTAAAAGGGGTTAGATCAGAAAACAATTGTTATGTAGTTCCTAATAAAATTTCTGAAAAATGTAACCTAGCATCTTTGAAAAATGAAACACTTTGGCATGAAAGGCTAGGTCACATAAACTTTAAGGAACTTGCTAGAATTTCAAACAAAGATGTGGTCAAGGGGGTTCCTAAACTTTCTTTTGAACAAAACATTGTGTGTGGCGGTTGCCAAAAGGGAAAACAGTCTAGGACTGCACACAAGAACTTGAACCACATTGGTACAAAACGGCCTTTGGAACTTTTGCACATGGATTTAATGGGGCCAACTCGTCAACCATCTTTGGGAGGTAAATGGTATATTTTCTTATTGGTTGATGATTTCTCTAGATATTCTTGGGTAGCATTTTTAAAAGAGAAAGCTGATACTTTTGATTCTTTTCACGAGATTTGCCATCGTATTATGATTGAAAAGAATGAAAAGATTACTCGTGTTAGAAGTGATAGAGGTGGAGAATTCATAAATTCTAAATTCATTGATTTTTGCACTTCAACGGCATTAAACATGAATTCTCAGCACCCTATACACCTCAACAGAATGGTGTAGTCGAGCGCAAAAACAGGGTCGTACAGGAGATGGCACGTGTTATGCTTCATAGCCGGAACTTACCGTTATATTTTTGGGCTGAAGCGGTGAACACTGCTGTCTATGTAATTAATCGAGTGTATTTGCGCCCGGGGACTTTAAATACACCATATGAACTATGGTTTTGTAGAAAACCTAACATCAAATATTTTCGTATCTTTGGGAGTCGGTGTTTTATTTTACGTGACCGCGAAAATCTTGGAAAATTTGACTCTCGAAGTGACGAAGGGATTTTCTTGGGTTATTCTACAAACAGTAGAGCATATCGAGTTTTTAACTTAGAATCTAAGACGATCGTAGAATCGATAAATGTTAAGGTAGATGAAGCTTTTCACTTTGCATCTGAAAAATCTACCCTCGATATCTCTCTTGATGATGATACACCTGCTAATGCATCTTCTCTAACAATTCTTTCGATAATAATGATGCATCTAACGGTTCTTCAAGTTTATCTGATGTGCAGGAATCATCTCATGTACCTCCGAGTACTCCGTTACCTCAAACGTTACGCATCTCCAAGGATCATCCTGAATCGAACATCATTGGAGACCCACAAGAAGGAGTTAGAACTCGGAGACAATTGGTTTGCGGATTCGCTTGCTACGTATCTCAAATCGAACCAAAGAATGTCGATGAAGCTCTTCAGGATGACTACTGGATTGAAGCAATGCAGGAAGAGCTCCATCAATTTGAGCGAAACAAAGTCTGGGAATTAACGAAGCCTCCGAAGCAACACAATGTGATAGGTACCAAATGGATTTTCAAGAACAAGAAAAATGAGGATGGTACTATCATCAGGAACAAAGCAAGGTTAGTTGCTCAAGGCTACTCTCAAGTAGAAGGTATAGACTTTGATGAAACTTTCGCCCCTGTAGCTAGACTCGAGTCCATTCGTATCTTATTTGCGATTGCTTGTCATTTTAAAATCAAATTATTTCAAATGGACGTTAAGAGCGCCTTTTTAAATGGGTTTTTAAATGAGGAAGTTTATGTGGCTCAACCGAAAGGTTTTGTGGACCATAAACTACCTAACCATGTTTTTCGTTTGAAAAAGGCTCTTTACGGTCTGAAACAAGCACCGCGAGCATGGTACGAAAGGTTGACAAAGCACCTTTTGGAAAAGGGCTATACTCGAGGGGGAGCTGACAGGACTCTCTTTGTGAAGCATTATCAAAACAATTTCATTGTAGCACAAATCTATGTCGATGACATTGTATTTGGTGCAACAAGAGATAATGATGCTTCTAAATTCGCGGAGACCATGGAAAGCGAATTTGAGATGTCCATGATGGGCGAATTGACTTATTTTCTTGGATTACAAGTTAAACAAAACGATGAAGGAATTCACTTGTGTCAATCCAAGTATGCAATGGAGTTGGTCAAAAAGTTTGATTTAGAAAATTCTAAGGATTTTCCGACTCCAATGGGAACTAGCCATAAGGGACTTGGAAGTGAATCACATAGTGAGAATGTAGACGAGAAACTGTATCGCAGTATGATTGGAAGTCTACTTTATCTCACGGCTAGTCGCCCGGATATATCCTTCAGTGTTGGGATTTGCGCGAGATATCAATCAGCACCGAAGGAGGTTCACCTGAAAGCGGTGAAACGGATCATCCGGTATATCAAAGGTACAATAAATTTCGGAATTTGGTATCCTATGGGAACAAGTTTGGATATTGTTGGATACTCAGATGCCGATTGGGCTGGATCAGTGGATGATCGGAAAAGCACGAGTGGTGCATGCTTCTATCTTGGCCATTGCCTTGTTGCATGGCACAGTAAAAAGCAAAACTGCATAGCACTCTCGACTGCCGAAGCGGAGTATATTTCAGCAGGAAGTTGTTCAACCCAATTGATTTGGATGAAAAGCGTGTTGAGCGACTTCCGGATTTCAGCAACTTCGGTAACCATTCTTTGTGACAACACTAGTGCTATAAACATTTCAAAAACCCTGTGTTGCACTCTAGAACAAAACATATTGAACTTAGATATCATTTTCTTAGAGAGCTAGTTGAATCAAATATTCTTCAACTTTCATATATTTCAACTGAGGATCAATTAGCTGACATTTTAACAAAACCTTTGGATCAAAAACGTTTTATTCACTTGCGTAAAGCAATTGGAATGCTTTCCTTGAAATAACCTCTTTTTGAAACCTTTGCTTAGGTTAGGTTTTGTTTTTGTGTTTTTGTTCTTTATCTATGTTTGTACATAGGACATTAATTGAGCATAAATCATAATTGACTTTAATTGCATCTTTTCACGCATTTAGAAATTTATTATGCTTTTGATATCATAATATTTCAATGTTGCAATGATCATTTATGTTAATTAAGTCATCTTTTAAGTGATCAAAGTCAATTTCTCTCTCAATGATCTCTTGGTATAGTCATTATCTTATTTGATTGCTTAGTCGAGTATGAATGCGAGATCAATTTTTGGTTGAATACCTTATATATTAAATAATTGATAGCCAATTGAGGGGGAGTCAAAGAAATGTAATATGCTCAAAAGATGTGGAAAGAGTTACATCCCAATGAGGAGTGTGAAAACTACCACCACATGGAGAAAGAAAAAAAATACCCCATGTATGCCAAGCAAATTTTTTTAAAATTGAAAAATGAAATGCATATTGAAATACTTGACTCTGTCAAATTTCAAGGTTGGTATAAGGTGGGATTTTTAATGAAAGATGCTCAAAGAGCCACTCTCTTCAACAGATTGTCTAGATATATTATCTAACTTATCTGGGATTTCAAACATCTATTGATCTTGGTATTTCATTTTCTTTACAAAATTGATGATTTGATAAAGGCATTACACATAAGATCATGATAGATGTAATTGAAGTTGTTCAACTTTAAGGGTTTTAATTTCATAAATTTTCGTTTCATTTTTGAGTATTTTTGATAGATTTTGTATAATCTATTTCTTGTTGTATGAAACGATGATTTTTGTTTAAAGTTGATATGCAAAAGTGCTTACATACTTTTTCTGGATTTTATGGAATTTTTCTAAATTTTTCTGAAGAAAAAGTTGGAGCCGATCCGGATCGGACAAGTGATCCGGATCCCGAACGCAGGTTTTCCTGCGGGTAGCCGATCCGGATCACATTCTCGATCCGATCCGGATCACGGCTAGGTTTTTATTAGAACAAAGGGGTTTTGATTTCTTTTACCTTAATCTTTTGTTCTTAAGCCTCTAGAGCTTCTCTCTCTAGAATTCATCCTTCTTGGAGCTTTCCAAACTCAAGTTCTTCGATTCCAAGTAAGTTTTATTGATCAAAATCTCGGTTTTTCACAGTTTTTCCTTGTTTGCTCAAAACGTGAGTAGAAATCATGGAACTTTTTCGTTTGTGAATGGTTTTTGATCAAATTTCTTTTGAAATAAGAACTCTGGGTAGATTAGTTTTGATTATATGCTAGGTTTTCTCAAGATAAACGAATTTTTGGGCTTCGATTTCTAAAAATTCTGTTTTAGGGCATATAATAGGAATTTTTGAAAATCATGCAATTGATCTATTTTTAAAATTCTTTTTGCAAAACTAATTTGATTCTTAGTCTCTCTACATGATTATGATTGTTTGGGTACAATTTTTCAAATTTTTCAAAATTAACAATTTTTCATGTGTTCTTGAGCTCTTCACAGGATACTTCACTTTTAAGACTTTGCAGCAATGGTGATCACCTGGATTATTTTCTTCTCGCTGCCATGGTTCATGCTAAGGACACTGTCAAGCCTAAAAGGGCTAAGCGAACAAAGAAGACCCAGAGTGATTCCGAGACGGAATCAGAGACGGATTCGATTGACTGGGATAACCTCGAGATCGAGGAAAATGTCCCCATTGTCTCAAAAGGGAAAGCCACTGCTGAAGCTTCAAAGGCAAAGCCTCCGCCTACTGCTGCAGAAAAAGGAAAAGCCCCTATGGACCCAAGTCCAATCGGCACAAAAAGAAAAACCGGTGCAAGAAAAAGAGGCAGTGCTCGGGGCATTTCGATTGAGGAACCACTTGCTAGCCAGCCTCCTCAACAAGACTTCATCAGCTCCGCCAGGATCAAAGATTTTGAGAAGAGGGAATGCATTGGCGAAAGACATGTCAATGTCAAACCGATGAAAGAAAGATCTACACTCTTTGGGACTTTGTTTGACCAGGCCGGTCTTGCTCCTATATGCAACTTCCCTGAGACTACTGGGTATTGTCCTCACTCAGTACGAATGTTTTATCAGAACGCTTCAAGTCTAGTTGATCAGGACCAGGGACGTCGAGAATTTCAAACATTGGTCAAGAATATCAAGATCAAAGTCACACCTCAACTGATTGGAGAGGTGTTAGGGATGAAGGCCAGAGCTGATGGAGCTCATTATCTGAAAACTCAAGTCTTCAACGACAACTCTTGGAGAGTGGTGGTTAATGGAATTTGTCTTCCAGATACTTTGTCGACAGGAAATTCTGTTTTCTCAAAAGAACTTCGACCGGAGTATCGCTATATAAACTTCATTGTTTGCTACAACATCCTTCCAAACATGAATACAAAAGTTCTTCGATGGGATAGGATGTTATTCCTTTATCTTCTTGGAAACCCCGCAGCATCGATGGGAGCAAACTTAAATATTCCTTATCTCATTTGGTCAAGGATGGCGCGTTATGTGGAACATGCTCACCCCACAGAGAGACTTCCCTATCCAATGATAATCATGCGCATCCTTCGAAAGTTTAAAGTTGACACAAGTGCGAGCTCCTATATGTACAGTTTGGGCACAATCAATGAGACAACAATTGTGAAGTCTCTCTCGACTAAACAAGATGATCCTCCATCACCTCCTACCCGACAAAGAGCTCGACCACAAGCAACAACTTCTGCACCTCAAGCAACACCTCCTGTTCCACCTGCACAGCAAGCACCTCCATCAACTTCTGATGATGATGCTTCGGTTAGCTCAATCTTTAAGGAACAACAGCGACTCTCCAACGAGCAAGAACGCATGTCTATCGAGTTCGCTGAAATGAAAGAGGATCTTAGAGAGGTCAAGAAAGAACAAGCTTTGATGGTCCAAGATCTTAAAGAAGTTAAGAAGGAGCAAGCTTCTATGAACAAACGATCAAGAAAATGTTTCAGAAGCTAGGATGTATAAGCTCTGACGATTCTGCATAAAGTTTTTTTTTCTTTCTTCAAATCTTTTCTTTTGCAGGTTTTTACGTTCTTGGTTTGTTTTATTCAGCTCTCAAGTTTCTTGATTTGTATTTAAACCTTTTAACTCTCCTTGTCTTTTGTAATTATTGGCTTAGTTTGTGACAAAAAGGGGGAGAGAGAGTAGAGAACTTTGTGAGAACTTTGAACAAACTTTGACTTTGGTGAAAGGTAAGTATCACAACTTTCTGGTTATCTTGTGATTTGTTGCATGTCCCTACTAACTATTCGACTAACTATTTGGACATGTATTATTACTAACAAGTTGTTTGATTACTAACAAAGCAAAGTTATGACATTTGGAATCTTATCGCTTAGAAGATATGTCAATGTTTGATTGTGATCTTATTACATATCTGAATTACTAAATGTCATGATGAGTATAAACTTTATCTCTGCTGGGTTTTGAATGCTAAATATTCTTGAGGTATCTAACGATCTCTTTTTGTCAAGAATGATTTCTTTTTGCAGAGAGTACAGATGTCTAAGTCTAGAGTCTGTTTTAGGAGTTTATCTCATGTATTTAATTTTTGGATCTCCATTGTAAATTTTTGTTGTATGGTGATAGCAACAAAAATATCCTTTTTGAATTTTCTTTAGTGGATTTGTGTTTTGTCACGAAACCGCCAAAGGGGGAGATTGTTACGGAATTTGAGTTGGCGTATTTCGTGAAAGTGTTAAGTCTTGAAGATTGAAGATGAAAGAAGTTTGGATCATATACCTCAATCTCAAGAAAGAAGAATTCAAAAGGATCAGGTATGTTTAACTAAAGATTTTTGGTGATCCGAATACTTCTTGTAGTGTAGAAACACTTGGAAGAATTTTTTATTGCATAAAAGTCAAAAACTGGACATGGGACATGTTCAGGATCCGGATCAGACCTTGCAATCCGGATCCCGAAGGGTACTTGTTCATTGGCAAATCAAATCCGGATCACAGGCCAATTTCGATCCGGATCCCGAACATGGGATTTTGCTGAAATGTATGAACGATCCGGATCGGGGACTTCGATCCGGATCCCGAACCCTGTTTTTCTGGAATTGTCTATCACGCTACGACGATCCGGATCGCAGTAAATCCGATCCGGATCGCCGTCCTGAAAATTTCCAGAAAAGGCAGTTTTTGATCCTTATCTTCTTCCAATGGTTTCTAACCTATAAATAGACCCTATTTTCATTTCTAGGGTATCGGAAAATAATAGAAAAATACGACCGAAAGAGAAAAATCCACATATAGAGAAGAAAGGAAATCAATAGATTTAATTCTATGTTTCTTCATCTATATTGATTGATTTGATTCTAGGTTTTCCAAACTCAGATTTTGAGTAGAATCAAATCAATGAATACTTAGATGGTATTTCCGATCTATTTCTAATCTAAGTATTCGGCGGATCATCACCACCCAAAAACAACGATTTACCCTAAATCGGCGCGTGGACTCGCGTGGCCTTGTGGATTCAAGGTGCAACCGCTCTCGTGGATTCGGAGCGAGGTACGTTCGTGGATTCGAAGCGTGCTACTGGGTGAAGACCGTGGATTCGGTCGGACGTCGTGGACTCGACGTTGGACGCTGTGGATTCAGCGTTGGGCGCAGATCGTGGATTCGAGAAGCGTCGTGGAGCGAGCGGAGAAGATCTACTAGGAGCGTATGGTAAAAGGTTGAGTCGTCTGTGAGTACGTTATATCACCTTGTACGTGTGTTAATTCTAGTGGATTTCGCCGTGTTATCGGTCCCGTGGTTTTTTACTCCGGTTTGGAGTTTTTCCACGTAAAAATCTTGCGTGTTCATTTATATTTCCGCATTGGGTTTTATTGCGCAATGATTTTTGAGTGTTTATTGTTTACACCTATTCACCCCCCTCTAGGTGTTTTTTCCCCTATTTAGATCCATTATTACATACAACCCAACACATTCCGTGGTTTTCTTGAGCTTTTCGAATCATTTTGTGACCCTATTTTCTGGGGCGGAGTTTTGGACAGCATGGGAGTAATTGTGGAATATCTCGGCCCACAAGCATCGGATTGAGAAGTGCAAGTACATGATCTTCATCTACGCGTCGCAAGGAATATTGCCGTGATTTTCCTGGAATTTTTGGAGGATGCTGTGAAGGTGATAATCCCACATTTCTGGACTAAATGCTACAGGATTTTGATTGTCGGAAGTTTTGGGCACGCCGCGATGTTTATTTTGTATCTTGGCCTACAGGTGTCGGATTTGGACATGCAAGTACTCGTTCCAATCAGCTCGCCGCGAGGATCGCAACGGTTATTTTTCTGGATTTTTCTGAGATCATCTCACAGGTAAAATTTAGCCATTTTTGGGGCTGGTTGTATGACAGCGGCAGATTGTTCATTATTTTGGATTAATTGTACGCCATGTGTGTTGTTGTGCTGTGGTTCGCAGTTCTTGTATGTTTTGCGGAGAAAGAGTGTTGGACAGCGAGGAGACTTTTACAGCTGTAGGTTGCGTATTTTCAGGTGGGTGGTTGCTATATCCCTTTATTTCTGACATACTCACTAGGAACACTAGAGAGACCCTTTTATTGGACTTATTGATTGATCAACACTCGTGGTTGGGATTATGCATGTGGGTTTGGACATGTGGATTGCTATGTTAGCACATAACCTTGCATGTGGATTTGATTAGGATATTGAGGCCAAGTAATTTACCTGGATGGTGGGTACCACTTGGGGATATTTTTGGACATGCATAGGTGGATAGTTATTTGTGGACGAATAGCGGTTTATACGTTTAATATTTGCTATTCATGTGGGAACGGTATGGGACTTGGGATATCATGCTATATTGAATGTCAGGAACTGTTATCATGCTAAACATAAGTCAGAAAATGATATCTTTACTCTTTCTATCTTCTCGGGACTTTTGCATGCTTGTATGGACATCTAGTTAGGCCATTTCTTATCGCTACACTATCATGTTGGAACTTGACTTAGGAGAAACCACACTTGCTTCTTTTCTCCTTATTCTTTAGTCAGGTGGTTCTTATTGCTCGGATTTGAGCAGGGTACGGGATAGTGTAGCTAGGACCTTGGGGTCGGGGACAGGTGGTATTTGATTATTGGTTTTGGAGGTTATTGCGGCGACCGCGGATATTGGGCGGTTGACCGGATGTCGGATGTGGGACATGATTGTGATTGTGGGTTATTTCGGTGACCGCGGATATTGGGCGGTTGACCAGGTGTCGGTTGTTGGGTTTGGTTGTTGACAATGGGTATCGCCGCGACCGCGGATATTGGGCGGTTGACCGGATGGTTACTTATGCATCAGATTGGGGATCGGGGTTCTTTAGTGGAGGGATTTGTTCCACTTAGGCATTGTAGTGATCCATCCAGTCCTGCTTTTATGATACTTGTGACATGGTTATTTTCCTCGTGTGGGTCGCTCCCCTCGAGTTCCCCTCCGGAGCGTGGGGGTCAGACAGTGATTGAGTTTTTGCTATCACATCGGCGCGGCTTTATTTGCCCGATGATGAGAGCGGTAGCAGGAGTTTTGCTTTCACATCGGCGCGTTTTTATTTGCCCGATGATGAGGGCGGCAGCATGAGTTTTGCTATTACACCGGCGCGGCTTTATATGCCCGGCGATGATTGGGTCACCAGTTTTTACTGGCGGTTAGATTGGGTTACCGGGACAGTTTGGTTACTGTTGCATTTAGAGGCATAGTAGTGGTAGCTTCCTTTTCCGCAGTTTTATTGCTTACCACTCTTCTTCCCCTTTTTGCCTCTGGTAGACCTAGTGGGTGCGTCGGAGTTTGAGGCTTGCCCACTAGGGGAGGCTACTGGTTTACTAGTAGTTCTCATCCCCATTCTTCTTTTCCTCCTTTTCTTCTCCTTTGTTTTACAGAGTCTTCTGCGGGTGCTGCTGGGCATACAGCGGCGGATCGAGAAGAGAGGACAGCTGAGTAGATAGACGGTCGGCCCGACAGTGAGTTAGTTGGACTTGTATCCCTTTTATCTCGGACGATTGTACTTTTATCTTTTGGGTCTGGCTTTAGCCAGCTAGTTGTATTATTTTGGTGAGCTGGGAGAGACACTTGTACTGTTATTTCCTGATGTACTATATTTTATTCCAGTTTTAGTCTGAGATGTAGTAGTTTTAGTTCAGCTCTGTTTTTATTGCTCTTTTATTGTATCTCTTATATCTGAGCAGGTTACTGACGCTTCGTGTATGCGGGAAATACCGTGTGTACGGCGGATCTGTGGACGGGCCCGGGTTCTAGTTTACACCTGGGGCGTGACACTATGTGTCCCAAAATGCTCACCTCACGAAGCCAGAACTCACACTTCTTGAGCTTAGCAAACAACTTCTGATTCTTGAGAGTCTAAAGGATTACTCGCAAATGCTCCTTATGTTCCTCATCTGTTCGTGAGTAGACCAAAATGTTATCAATAAAACCACTACAAAATGGTCCAAGAAGGATTTGAATATCCTATTCATCATATCCATGAACACCGCTGGGGCGTTCGTAAGTCCAAACGGCATAACCGTAAACTCGTATTGACCATATCGAGTTCGAAAGGCTGTTTTAGGTATATCCTCTCACCTCGAACTCTAAGCTGATGGTAGCCGGACTGCAAATCTATCTTCGAGAATACTGTCGCTCCTTGTAGTTGGTCGAACAGGTCATCAATCCGAGCCAAGGGATACTTGTTTTTCACCGTAACCTTGTTTATCTCCCGATAGTCGATGCAAAGACGCAAACTCCTGTCCTTTTTCCGCACGAAGAGAACGGGTGCGCCCCAAGGCGACACACTTGGCCTGATGAACCCCTTATCCAAAAGATCTTCTAGTTGTGCCTTGAGCTCTCTTAATTCTGCAAACGCCATTCGATACGGTGCCTTGGTGATAGGTTGCGTACCCGGGAGAAGCTCGATGGTGAATTCGGTACCTCGCTCAGGGGGCATCCCGGACAGTTCGGTCGGAAAAACGTCTGAAAAATCCCTTACGATAGGGATATCCGAGAGCAGTGCCGAGGGTCGAGTCGCTAAGTCCACCGAGGCCATGTATGCTACACATCCACTCTCCATCACTTTCCTAGCCCGCGACGCAGAGATAATAGAAGAGAAGGAGGTGCTCTTACATGCCAAGTACACGTGATCCGGAAAGCCAGGTTCCTGCAGCCGCACCTGGCGCTTCTCACAATCAATCACCGCCTGGTACTTAGTGAGCCAATCCATACCGAGGATCACATCGAGCTCCTTAAGCGGGATTACCACTAAATCCCAAGGACAATGTAGCCTTCCCAACCTTATCGGGCAGGAGGGTACAAAACTATTCGCTTCTAAGGTTCCCCCAGGGGTCAAAACCAACATTATACTACGAAGAGGTGTCCCCTCAAAATCATGAGTACGTGCGAACTCACGAGACATGAACGAGTGGGATGCTCTAGTGTCAAAAAGGGTTCTAGCACGATAATCTGAGACTAGAGTAATACCGGCTACCACGCCCCCCGGTGGGTCCGTCTCCTGGTGGGTCATCGAGTAGACTCTCCCTCCTGATTGCGGATGCGCCTCCCCTTCCCGTCGGGGTGCTGGTGGGCGAGTGGCCGATCCTGAAGGAGTTCTTCCCCATCCTTGTTGCTGCGGCGAAGGTGCAGACGCTGCTGAGGATGCTGTTCCCGCGTTCAAGGGGCAGTTGAAACGGAAGTGCCCCGGCTTGCCGCAACGAAAGCAGTGGTCGTGCCACTTGGAACATTCATTCACTCGGTGTGTTCCACCGCAAAGATGCAAGGTCTCTCCACCGGCTTTTGTCCTCCCGTCGGTGCGCTCCTGGTTCCTTGTTGCGATCTCGCATGTTTAGGGGGTCGGCTTCCGCTGGAATAGCCTCCTCTAGAGTAGGACTGAGGTCGCTTCCTGTCCTTGTCATGCTCAAAGCCCTCCCGTCGGGCTCGCGTAACCTCAAATCCTCGCTCCACTATGGTGGCTCTGTCGACCACCTTCTGGAAAGTGTGCAAGTCCGCCGCTTGTACGACCTGAAAGATGTCACTCCGCAGACCATCCACAAAGAGTTGGGCCTTGTGGGAATCATCCCTTATAACAAAGGGTATGCAATTGACCAATCTTACAAACTCCCGCTCGTACTCCATAACCGTCCTGCTCCCCTGCTTGATGTGCTTCAGATCGTCTTCCATCTGTTGTTTGACGCTGTTGGAGAAAAACGCCCCAAACAGCTTTTCTCGGAACGTAGTCCATGATGGAAGGGCGGTGCCCTTCGAGGGGTCCGGGCGCACCGTCTTCCACCACATGCGGGCGTTTCCCTCAAGGAAGTGGACAGCCAAGGGGACCCGTTCATATTCCTCCATCAACAACTCTTCGAAAAGCTTTTCCATAGTATCTACCCACTTTTCCACGACCCATGGATCGGTCGTCTCTCCTCTCCTTCAAACACAGGTGGGTCGTATTTTCGGAAATCCGCCAAATTCGTTCTCACCCTGTCCCGTTCGGTCTGCTGAACAGACGCTTCCCTTGCGGCGACAGCGGGCTCTATGGGGGTGGGTAATATCCCAGTCTCTCTCAAAGGGGCTTCGGCTTTGGCTCCTGGCGTAGGGTCCGAAGTCGCCGGCGTTGGGGCTACAAAAGGCGCTGTAGGCTGAACCAGCGGTACCCCGGTTGTCGCGGTCTGAGGAGGGGCGGTCGTGGTCTCGCCGTCTACTACTGGCGGTGCCGTCGTAGGTGCAGTTGGCCGGGTGGAGGGGCCTGGGCGACCACTACTGACGTAGCTGGTTGCTGCGCCAATTAACGTACTTGTTCTGTGAGGGCCGCTAGCAGTTGGGCCATCTCTCGCAGTTGTTGCCGAAGAAGTTGATTCTCCGCAGCCGTCGGTGCCATTCCGTCTGCCTCTGCGTTATCAGTTGACGACCTAGTCCGGGCCATTATCCGCTGTACACAAAGAAGCCAAGTCAACCCTAGACCTAACTGGGACCTAGTCCGGGCCATTATCCGCTGTACACAAAGAAGCCAAGTCAACTCTAGACCTAACTGGTCTAACACCATGACCTGCGAACAACCGAAACTCTATCCCCTTTTTCCCCAAACACACTCGCGCTCTACGCACCTATTCCTTGACTATCTCGTTGGTCAGTTGCTAGTGGTGATGTTGTCAAGCCCCAGGCCCCAGCGGAAGCCTACCCGGCACGTGCACAGACCCGCCGTGTGCACAAGGTACCCCCCGGTAAACACAAGGCGTCTACAACAACAAAGCGGAAAGGAAGCAATATACACATCCTACTAGTAATCAGAGCACAACACAACTAAACTATACATAAAAGAGGAGAGTAGATAACAACTATCATACAAGAAGTTAAAATCCATTATACAAATGTGGTCCTCTCAAAAACAAACTATCAAATACATGGGTGGTTTCTATGCCAAAATACACCAGCACCTCTCCAACAAAAACAAAAGACAAGGTGCCCAGTAACCACCTCGAGTGGTGCGACGGGGACAAGCTAGCTATGCGATAACCCCTTGTCACGGTCCCGAGCCCCTCCCGCTGCGGATGGCTCTGAAAAACAACAACACAAATGGGGTGAGAACTATTAATCAATAGTTCCCAGTGGGTAAGCCGCCGAGAGGAGCGAAATACACCACTAGGTCAACTGAGGCATAAGATAGTAAAACTGCTGAAAAGAAATGCAGAAAATAAACAACTGAAGTAAAGTAAAGTACTCTGCTACTATCATGCCTCTATGCTCATGTACAAGGTGATGATGATATGAATCTATCATGCTATCATAATGTCCAACTACAATAAGTAGTATCATTTATGTGATGTCCAATGTCAAGTTTGCTATCATGTATGTCCAACTACCATAAGAAGTATCATCTAGGTGATATTCAATGTCAAGTTTAGTTAATTTTAATCTTTTTCTGTTGAAGACTTTCTTTGAGCCTAAGCTTGAGCCACGCTTCATGGTCCCGTGGTGGCACCC
This sequence comes from Tillandsia fasciculata, assembly GCA_029168755.2. Taxonomy (NCBI): domain Eukaryota; kingdom Viridiplantae; phylum Streptophyta; class Magnoliopsida; order Poales; family Bromeliaceae; genus Tillandsia; species Tillandsia fasciculata. The sequence continues at coordinate 18,650,894 of CM054939.1, read as the reverse complement.
CCCAAGGAGCTATGCCAATCCAACGGCGTCCCAATTGGCACCCAATCCCGCATGGCGATCATGATATCATAAATGGCCAACTCCGGAGTGCCGGCTTGGAGGGAGCGACCCTACCAAGCATGTGCGAATGAGCACAAACAGCAAGCAATCAAGTCTCGATCATCGTGTCTAAAACACGGAATAGCATCATCGACCTTTAGGTCGGGGTATAGTATCTCAAGTGTCAATGCTTCATATACAATATTAACATTATCTTGCATAATGAAAGAGTAAAACATTTACAAGTTGTCCTCATGTCTCAAACATGGAATCTAACTATTTCATCTTGATTGTACAAGTTTAGAAGTTTACTACTTGTATCTCACAATACTAGATGACTCTAATGTCATAATGTCAACTTTTCTTCATGATCATATGCATAACATATCTCAATAATTCTATAACATGTATAGTTATTCTCTATTCATATACAAAAGCTTAAGTTCACGAAAATTCCTATTCAATACCCCCTTAAAGTGCTCATGCACGTACAATGTTTACCTCTACTACATAAAGTATGAAATTTTCTGCACATGAAGGGGTTCAAATCCATAATCATAAATCATGATAAATCAAACGATGCATGTTTAATATAGCAATGATGCCCTAAAAGTCCATAGAAGACATAGGGGGAGTTCACCCATTTCGGTGAGGTCAGACCCACCGGATAGTTGCCAAATCCTTGTGAAGGATCCCAACCAAGAAACCCACACTTCCTCTAATGCCCTAAGAGAAGTTTCCAATGGGTTAAAACATCACAAAACCCTAATCACAAAATCCCTTAAAAATCATAAGGAAAAATAGGTGGAAAATACCTTAGGTTGAGAGATCTTGCTAAATCTTGAAATCCAAACATGAAATGCTTCAAAACCAACCTACAAGAGTGTTCTACACCCATAAATTCCACCCCAAAAGCTAGAAATCAAAAAGCCCCAAATAAACCCTAGTTTTCCAAAAACTAGGTTTTTCTACAAAAATTCCAAAAGAAAAGGCAAAGGAAGTGATCCAAACCTTTTTGAGCTCGAATCCCACCTTGGAAAAAGCAAAGGATAGGAACTAGAGCTCCAAACTTCCTTCTTCTTCAAGTTCTTGCCTTCCTCTAAGCTCTTGTAGCAAGCTTCAATGGTGGAGAAGAGAAGGTTGAAGAAGAACCCAAGTGGAGAGATGTGTTGGAGAAGGAAATCCAAGATCTCTCTCTCTCTCTTGCTCTCTCCAAATGAGAGGAAAAGAGAAGGTAAAGAGGGTTAAAAACCCTAACGTAACAAAATCCTACAAGCCCCCTGCAAGAAATGTAATTACATTTCTTACCGTGCTGCCCAGACCAAAACGGTCCGGACTGCCCCAAAACGGTCCGGACCCCGAAGGTGGAAATTCCAGATTCGCGCGGACAGTCCGGACTGTCCCCGGACGGTCAGGACCCCGAAGCCAAAAACTTCAAATTTTCAAATTTTTCAAAAATTTTCTATTTGCGTCCAAACTCTCTGGAAACCTTCTAGAACCTTCGGGAAGCTTACAAAAACATCCGAAGGGTATCATTTAACCCTTCACACACTAGAAATTTGCAATTTGCTAAAGTTTAGTGTACTACATTCACCCCTCCTAAAAAGGAGTTTTGTCCGCGAAACTAGAAGTCAAGTACCTCAAGTCTCCAGCTGAAAAAGATGAGGGAAACGCTCCTGAAGCTCGCTCTCCAGCTCCCAAGTAGCCTCGCGATCCTCGTGATTACTCCAAAGTACCTTCACATCAGGTATCTCGCGATTCCGAAGTTTCTTTACCTCACGAGCCAAAATCCTCACCGGTTGCTCCTCAAAGCTCAAGTCCTCGTGTAGTTCCAACGGGGCGAAGTCCACCACATGAGATGGATCAAAAACATACTTCCGGAGCGTCGAAACATGGAACACATTGTGCACTCCCGATAGGTTAGGCGGTAGAGCAAGTCGATAAGCCACCGGGACGATACGCTCCAAAATCTCAAAAGGTCCAATAAATCGGGGATTTAGCTTCCCTCGGATGCCAAATCTCTTGACTCCTCTAGTCGGCGATACTTTTAGGAAGACATGGTCTCCAACTTGAAATTCCAAATCGCGCCGACGCTTATCCGCGTAATTCTTTTGTCGACTTTGAGCTGAAATCAAACGTTCTCGAGCTAGTCGAACCTTGTCTTCGGCCTCTTGAAGTACATCGGGGCCTAAAATCAATCGTTCTCCCACCTTGCTCCAATGAAGAGGTGATCGGCACTTTCTTCCATAAAGAGCCTCGAATGGCGCCATCTTGATACTTGCTTGATAACTATTGTTATAGGCAAACTCGGCTATCGGTAGATATTGATGCCAACCACTTTGATAATCCAAAACACATGCTCTGAGCATGTCCTCCAAGATTTGTATGGTTCGCTCAGACTGCCCATCACTCTGGGGGTGGAAAGCGGTACTGAAATCCAACTGCGTGCCTAGGGCCTCGTGAAGGCTCCTCCAAAAATGAGATGCGAATCTTGGATCTCGATCGGAAACTATAGAAACAGGCACTCCATGCAATCGCACAATCTCATCAAGGTAAATTTGTGCAAGCTTCTCTCTAGACCAAGTAGTATGGATAGGGATAAAATGAGCAGATTTGGTTAGCCTATCCACGATCACCCAAATAGCATCATGCCCAGCTTGAGAGCGAGGCAACCCAACAACAAAATCCATGGTGATCCTCTCCCACTTCCACACGGGAATGGGTAAGCTCTGCAACTTGCCTGCGGGAAGTCGGTGCTCGGCTTTCACTTGTTGACATGTCAAGCAATGAGCCACAAACTTTCCAACATCTTTCTTCATGCCGGGCCACCAATAAAGCAACCTTAAGTCCTTGTACATTTTGGTGCCACCTGGGTGAAGAGAATAAGGTGCTCGGTGTGCTTCCTTCAAGATCTCTTCTTTGATCTCCAAATCCGCCGGTACATAAAGTCGACTTCGAAAATGAAGTACGCCGTGATCGTCCACATGAAACTCACCTGCTCGGCCATCCACAAGTGTAGCCCGAATCTTTTCCAAACTAGGATCTTGGACTTGTTTCATCTTGATCCTTTCCATAAGGGTCGGTTGCAACACCAATGCCATCAATCTCTTGGGTGTCTCGGGTGCTACAACCTCCAACTCCAACCGTCTCATATCTTGAAGTAATGGTTGTTGGTAAGTGATCATCATCGCTAAGTTCTCCTTCGATTTGCGACTTAGAGCATCTGCCACTACATTTGCTTTACCGGGATGGTAGAGAATAGTCAAATCATAATCCTTAAGCAGCTCCAGCCATCTGCGCTGCCTAAGATTCAACTCCTTCTGACTAAAGAGGTACTTTAGACTCTTATGATCAGTATATACCTCACAATGCTCACCGTATAAGTAGTGTCGCCACAGCTTCAATGCAAATACCACGGCGGCTAATTCCAAATCATGAGTGGGATAGTTTTTCTCGTAGTCCTTTAATTGACGAGAGGCATAAGCAATAACCATCTCGTTTTGCATCAAAACACACCCTAACCCACTCAAGGAAGCATCACTGTAGATCACGTATCCCGCTCCTGCAGTAGGCAAAGCCAAGATCGGGGCGGTTGTCAACCGTTCCTTCAATTCCCTGAAGCTTCTCTCACACGCATCATTCCAAATAAACTTGGTGCCTTTATGTGTTAGTCGCGTGAGGGGAGTAGATAACCTTGCAAATCCCTCAACAAAACGCCGATAGTAGCCGGCCAGACCGATGAAGCTCCTGATCTCGGTGATGTTCGTCGGTCTAGGCCAATCCTTGATTGCCTCAAATTTATTGGGGTCCACAGCTATTCCTTTATCCGATATTACATGACCCAAGAACGCTACCTCTCGTAGCCAAAACTCACATTTCAATACTTGTCGCAAGTGATCCTCATGCTCTTCGTCACTTCGAGAGTACACCAAAATGTCGTCGATGAACACCACGACGAATCTATCCAAAAAGGGCTTGAAGACACGGTTCATCAAATACATAAAAGCTGCTGGGGCATTAGTGAGCCCAAACGGCATAACAGTAAACTCATAGTGTCCATACCGTGTCCTAAAAGCCGTCCTAGGAACATCCTCGGGCTTGACCTTGAGTTGGTGGTATCCAGACTGAAGGTCAATCTTCGAATACACTCTTGATCCTTGGAGTTGATCAAACAAATCATCAATCCTCGGCAATGGATACTTATTCTTAATTGTGACCTTGTTAAGCTCACGATAGTCCACGCAAATGCGAAGCGATCCATCCTTTTTCTTGACGAACAAAACTGGTGCTCCCCAAGGTGAAACGCTCGGTCGGATGAAGCCTTTTTCCAACAAGTCTTGAAGCTGTGCCTTGAGCTCTTTTAACTCTGCCGGTGCCATCCTATATGGTGCCTTCGAGATTGGGGCAGTTCCCGGGATCAAATCTACCACAAACTCGATCTCTCTATCCGGAGGCATCCCCGGTAGCTCTGCCAGGAACACATCAGCAAACTCTCGCACAACTGGGATATCCTCCACTCTCGGAGTCTCACTGCTCCTATCCACAACGGTAGCCAAGTAGGCGACACATCCACTCCTAATCAACTGTTTTGCTCTGGTGGAAGAGATAGTCATCGCAAACAGCGAACTTTTGCAGCCTCTGAACACAATTTCCTCTTGTCCCGGTTCTCGAAACGTCACGAGTCGATTCTCACAATCAATGGTAGCATGATATCTTGTGAGCCAATCCATGCCTAAAACCACATCAAATTCCCGAAGTCGATGGAGGGCCAACAAATCTGCCGGCAAAATCCAATCCCCAATCCTAAAAGGGCAACTAGGAGAAAACTCCCGAATCTCCAAAGTATGATCGGGAACTAAGACTCGTCCCGGATGCAAGGTGGGAACTAATTCAATGCCATGCAACTCGGCAAACAGCCGGTCAATGAATGAATGAGATGCACCAGTGTCAAATAAAGCTCAAACTCGAATGCTATGAATCAAGATAATACCTGCAACGACGTCCTCTGTCGCTGAAGCCTCCTCAGTTTGGGCCGCATACATGCGCCCGCTTGGAGCTTGCCGTGGGCCCTCGTACTGTCGCGACGCCGGTGGTCGCCCAGACTGAGAGTAGGTGGGCGGGGTCACCTGTCCCTGAATAACTGGTGCCGATGTTGATGAAGGTGTTGGTGTTGAGCCTCGCGGGCACTCTGATCGAAAGTGGCCCTCCTGGCCACAAAGGAAGCACTTGCCTCCACGCTGCGGGCATTGCGGCGGCACATGGGGTCCCACCACAAATCACGCAACGCGGCGGCCGCCGACGGTCTGGTCCTCCCCGGTGTGAAGATGAGCCGCGTCCTCCAGACTGGCTCCTCGGGTGCTTCGGCGGTTTCTTTGAATAGGGCTTATGACTTGCGCCCTCGGTCGCCGACCTCTTGCCTCGCGTCCTATCAAGAGCTTTTCTCTCTTCCTTAGCAATCTCCGCGCCTTTCTCCACTATCAAGGCACGGTCACAACCTCCCGGTAGGTTTGGAGGTTTAGGGTCTGAACCAATCTGAAAATGGACGGTCTAAGGCCGTTCCTCAAACATACGGGCCTTGTCCTCGTCGTCCCTCACAACGTGCGGAATACAGTTAAGTAGTCGAGTAAGTCCCTCTCGTACTCCACCACGGTTTTGTCTCCTTGCCTCAAGTTGCGGAGATCTCTTTCCATTTGCCTTTTGCGCTCGGCCGGAAAATACTTCATTGCAAGCGTCTTCTTGAATCGCGGCCATAGATTGCCGCCAAATCGGTCGTGGGGTCATCCCGAATGTCCGTCCACACTGGTAAGCATCACCCTCAAGATGGTGTGTTGCCAACCACACCGGTCTCCCTCCGCTACGAAGGTATTGTGGAAAAGTTTCTCCATGTGTAGAATCCACTTCTCAAAAACCCACTAGTCGGGTTTCTCCACAGATGTCAGAGGCTTGGATTCCCAGAATTCCCTCAAACGAGTCATTGAGTCGGTCCCGCTCTTCTCCTGCTACCATCATCGGTAGAATCGTCCTCGCCGGTGGAGTCTAACTGCCGTGGACATCACAACCACGTCTTCCCAGCGCCCCACGTCAGGGAGTGTGATGTGAAGACTCGGGGCACCTCTGGTCGAAGTGCCTCGGTCACTCCACCCAGTGCTACCCGTTGTTGCACAGGTGGGTGCGAAGGGTCTTTAGTTCCCCTTGCTGCCAACTGCTGGGTCAAAAAGAGCTTCCAACCTCTGCATCCTTGCTCCTGCCGACGCGAAGCCCTCAGCCTGCTCTCGCCCACAGCCGACTGCCGGCTCCACTGCATTAGCTAGCTAGCCAGCTGCTCTCTCAATTCTCGGACCTCACTGGATCCGGAAGTAGCGGACGTCTCCGCATCGTCCTCCTCGGCCGTCATGGAGCGAGTCATAGGCATCACCAACTGTACCAGGCATAAATGCGTAGGTTAGGAATACCACGCGACAACGCATCCCTACTCAAAACAAATCCCAATCATGCGAAAGCAAATGGCATGCCACAATTATTCCCGATGTCAGGTTGTCGGCCGCCAACCAGACCTTCCAAGGAAATAGAAGGTGCAATTACTTCGATCAACTCCACTCTTATGAAGTTATAGTACGGACGCAATCATTTACTTTTCGCCAAGTAATCATATAAGACCCCGTCTCTGCACGTCTTAATCCTTATGGTCCCAACCACCTAAGGTTTGCTATGTTCCTCTAAGACTCAACCCTAGGCTCTGATACCAATATAACTGTCCCGCACCAGGCCCACAGCGGAAGCTTACCCGCACGTGCACAGACCCGCCGTGTGGCACAAGTGTACCCTTCGGTACACACAAGGCGTCTACAACAACAAAGCGGAAAGGAAGCAATATACACATCCTACTAGTAATCAGAGCAACACAACTAACTATAGCATAAAAGAGTAGAGTAGAGTACAACTATCACACAAGAGGTTAAAATCCATTATCCAAATGTGGTCCTCTCAAAAAACACCTATCAAATACTGGGTGGTTTCTATGCCAAAATACACCAGCACCTCCCTCCAACAAAAACAAAAGACAGGGTCCCAGTAACCACCTTGAGTGGTGCGACGGGGACAATCAGCTATGCGATAACCCCTTGCCACGGTCCCGAGCCCCTCCCGCTGCGGATGGCTCTGAAAAAAATCAACCCAAATGGGGTGAGAACTATTAATCAATAGTTCCCAGGGGTAAGCCGCGAGAGGAGCGAAATACACCACTAGGTTAACTGAGCATAAGATAGTAAAACTGCTGAAATGAAATGCGAAAATAAACAACTGAGTAAAGTAAGTACTCTACTATCATGCCTCTATGCTCATGTACAAGGTGATGATGATATGAATCGATCATGTTATCATAATGTCCAACTACAATGAGTAGTATATTTATGTGGTGTCCAATGTCAAGTTTGCTATCATGTATGCCCACTACCATGAATGTATCATCTATGTGATATTTCAATGTCAAGTTTAGTTAACTTAATCCTTTTCTCTTGAAGACTTTCTTTGAGTCTAAGCTTGAGCCACGCCTCATGGTCCCCGTGGTGGCACCCCCCAAGAGCTATGCCAATCCAACGGCGTCCCAATCGGCACCCAATCCCGCACGGCGATCATGATGTCGCAAATGGCCAACTCCGGAGTGCCGGCTTGGAGGGAGCGACCCTACCAAGCATGTGCGAATGAGCACAAACGGCAAGCAAGCAAGTCTCGATCATCGTGTCTAAAACACGGAATAGCAATCATCGTGTCTAAAACACGGAATAGCATCATCGACCTTTAGGTCGGGGTATAGTATCTCAAGTGTCAATGTTTCATATACAATATTAACATTATCTTGCATAATGAAAGAGTAAAACATTTACAAGTTGTCCTCATGTCTCAAACATGGAATCTAACTATTTCATCTTGATTGTACAAGTTTAGAAGTTTTCTACTTGTATCTCACAACACTAGATGACACTAATGTCATAATGTCCATTTTTCATGATCATATGCATAACATATCTCAATAAATTCTATAACAGGTATAGTTATTCTCTATTCATATCCAAAAGCTTAAGTTCACGAAAAATTCCTATTCAATCCCCCTTAAAGTGCCCATGCACCTACAATGTTTACCTCTACTACATAGAGTATGAAATTTTCTACACATGAAGGGGTTCAAATGCATGATCATAAATCATGATAAATCAAACGATGCATGTTTAATATAACAATGATGCCCTAAAAGTCTATAGAAGACATAGGGGGAGTTCACCCATTTCGGTGAGGTCAGACCCACCGGATAGTTGCCAAATCCTTGTGAAGGATCCCAACCAAGAAGCCCACACTTCCTCTTATGCCCTAAGAGAAGTTTCCAAAGGGTTAAACATCACAAAACCCTAATCACAAAATCCCTTAAAAATCATAAGGACAAATAGGGGAAAATACCTTAGGTTGAGGATCTTGCTAAATCTTGAAATCCAAACAAGATGCTTCAAAACCAACCTACAAGAGTGTTCTACACCCATCAATTCCACCCCAAAAGCTAGAAATCAAAAAGCCCCATAATAAACCCTAGTTTCCAAAAACTAGGTTTTCCTACAAAAAATCCCAAAAGAACAGGGAAAGGAAGTGTCCAAACCTCTTTGAGCTCGTGAATCCCACCTTGGAAAAGCAAAGGATAGGAACTAGAGCTCCAAACTTCCTTCTTCTTCAAGTTCTGCCTTCCTCCAAGCTCTTGTAGCAAGCTTCAATGGTGGAGAAGAGAAGGTTGAAGAAGAACCCAAGTGGAGAGATGTGTTGGAGAAAGAAAATCCAAATCTCTCTCTCTCTCTCTCTGCGCTCTCCTCTCTCTCTCTCTCTCTCTCTCTTGCTCCTTTCTCGCCAATGAGAGAAAAGAGAAGGTAAAGTGTGAGTGGTTAAAAACCCTACGTAACAAAAGCCGACAACGCTCCCTGCAGAAATGTAATTACATTTCTTACCGTGCTGCCCAGACCAAAACGGTCCCGACTGCCCCAAA